>CM069912.1:49563324-49902296 GCA_036172215.1 Camellia granthamiana | reverse complement strand
GTCTAAGCCTCTGGTAAACTGGATCATCTCTTAGGAGGTGAGCTCCTCTGTAGCTCTTATAGATGGTGGAGGCGCCATAGGAACTATCGGCTGCGGTAAACCCAAGGTCTGGTAAGAAACGCTTGCTTAAAAACCAGGCCCGGCAAACCGGACCCTCGAATAGAAGCCGGAAACGGGTGGCCCCCCGAGCTCCGGTAAACTGGTCCCCGACTCCCTCAGGCATTGTCGCCCAAGGCTGCCACGTGATCTGTAAATGAAGAATGTACAGCTTGTTAGTTGCTATTGGAATATTACAATATGAATCAGAGCTGAAGTAGAATGAAAATAATAGTGAATTTTGAGTTACCTCTGCTGCAGTCACGGTGTCGAAGTACTGACAGAAGAATAAAAAAGTCTATCGTGTCCTCTGCAAGCATCTCCCGTCATACTGGTGAGAGTATGGCAGGACAAGAGGCATCTCCACCTCTGGCTCTGGGGCAAGGGCTGAGAAGTAGGCATATACCCAAAGTTGCAAAAAAGAAAAGGGCCATATTGAGTGTACAGTAAAACACAGGGAATGCAGAAAGCAGAATGTGTGTACAATGTCCAGAGAATGCAGAAAGTAGAGAATATAGAATGCAGAATGCAGAAAGTAGCATGTGTATGCAGTGTACAGATAGTACAAGTGTCAGTGTAGAAAGAAGAATGTGCAGTGCAGAAAGGGCAAGTGCAAAGCAGAAAGCACGGCAAGAAATGCAAAGCAGAAAAGGTAAAACATACCTCCTAGGCTCTTTAGTAGCCACCAACCCTATTCCCGCTCCGACAGGATGTCGAGCTCATGTATCCATACAATGTGGCAAGGCCAGCACTGCCCCAGTCATAAACACGGACCTGAGACAAGTCCACCAGTGCACTCAGGAGATATAATCCAACAGTGTTCGCTCTGTCTGCGAACAAAGTGGTGCCGAAGAGGAACATCAAGAATCCTCAAACGTAATGCTCAGTCTCCTCTGGGGTCACTGGCTCTCTCCCTCGAAACTACTCTACAAACCAGTTGTACCGTACCATCCTCGATCGGAAGAGAGGTGGGTATCCATGCCGCCTCCCACTTACCCATGTCTGTATCATAAGGGATCGGACGACCCTCTACCTCTATGCCAGTGAGCATAGAGAAATCATATGGAGTCATCGTCATCTCTCCTGTGGTAGAGAAGTGGAAAGAGTTGGTGGTATCCCACCACCTCTCTACCAATGCTCCGAGTAGAGGTCAACTCGCTATGAGGCGTGATAGCCCCATGCAAAACAAGCCAAAGCCGGCCTCATCAACAATGTAACGGACACCATCAGAGAGCTCCATATGCCACTCCCTCGCGGATCAGGCTCCATAGCCTCTGATAGAGTAGGACTCCCCCTGTGATCAGAACGAGCAAGTGAAAAGTAGTGTAAGAAATACAGTGCAAGAGTATGTTTGAAACGAGCAGGTCAAATGCAGTGTAAGAAATACAATGCAAGAGTGTGGTTTAAGCAAGAGATGCAAGGTACAGTGAAAAAAACATAAGAATACAGTGTATACCTCGGTGGTGCTGTAAGATAAATGGAAGGCTAGCTCTCGTAGAAAAAGGTCCTCTAGTGCACCTCGCTCAAACCTCCTGAAATGCCGAACACTCTCAGGTGGTAGGTAGTACATATGTTGGAGGATCATATGTCGTCAGGTCAAAAGGTCAAACCCTGGGTGGTAATAGCACAGGCTCGGGCTCTACCTCCATCCCTGGGGACAACTGAGGTAGAACCTTTGGGGAAGCTCTGTCGTGAGGAACGTCGTCCGCCATCTGGAAAGAAGATGAGAAAAATGGCCGAAAATGAGGAAAATGGGTGAAAAATGCCAAAAGTCAACAAAAGTCAACCCTAAGAGAGAGAAAAGGAAAGAAAAAGTCAAAGCCTGGGAAAAGGAACAAAACCCAAGGAGAACTCGAGGGAAACAAGTCTCAAGTGGTGAAACTCCAAGAAAAAGCACCGAAATCGAATTTCAATCCGTTCAAAACGGAGCATACAAAGAGGATTTAGCGAATCAAACGTGCGTGGGGCGTTGGAAAATGCATACAAAGCTTGGATCTAGAGAAGGAAAGTGTTTAGAGAGAAGGAGGAAGGATTTTCGGCTATGGAGAAGTGTGGAAATGAAGTTTGGGTGTGTTTATTTAAAGACCCGTGGTGAAATGACCAAAATGGGCCCGAACTACCACCGGTGGCCGACAGGTGGCCGACACCCTCCCTTGGTGGCCGACCAGTGCCCAGTGCTCCTCCTTTGAGTTTTGATGCTGTTTTGTGTCTCCATTTCTCAAAAAGTGCAAGGAAAGTTCACTTTTAAGTGCCAATTGCCTCTGCGGAAGCTCCAAGCCGTGTCTTCAGTGCATGATGTTCATTGCTAGTCAACAAGGACGAGGTGTATCCTTTTAAAACATATTGCAACTCTTCTGAGAGGTAAATCGGAAGTTACGACTGAGTTGGTTTTATCAAATATCCTTTTGTCATTGCATGGAACGTGCATCTCTTTGTCGTTGCATGGAACGTGCATTTCACGTATACTATTGCATAGAATGTGCATTCTGTTACATAGAACATGCTTTAAACTTATCATGCATAGAACATGCTGTTAATCTTCCATAGAATATGCATTTTGTGCTATTGATTGTGCATACAACATGCATTTTGTACTGTTGTATTGAACATGCATTCCAATGTGGCATAGAACATGCTCCGGCTCTCGTCGCATAGAATACACTTCTGTTTTGTTTCTCGTATGTTTTGCATAGAACATGCCATTACATGTATCTTGGTTATTTGTCTTGCGTAGAACATGCATTCTTACTGTATTGTACCTGTTAAGTTTCTTTTTGATGCAAGCAT
This sequence comes from Camellia granthamiana, assembly GCA_036172215.1. Lineage (NCBI taxonomy): Eukaryota > Viridiplantae > Streptophyta > Magnoliopsida > Ericales > Theaceae > Camellia > Camellia granthamiana. The sequence goes on along the minus strand of CM069912.1, from coordinate 49,899,413 downwards.
GATATTGTATGTATGGTTCATTCAGATGTGTTCCAGGTAGAATCACTTGTACCCTTCGAACCGTCCTTCGGTTAAAAATATTTGTGTGCATCCTGATGTTTATCACCTCTTTCAGTCACTACCCTCCGATTAAAAACATTTGTGTACATCCTGATGTTTATCACCTCTTTCGGTCGCCGTCCTTCGGTTAAAAAAACATTTGTGTGCGTCCTGATGTTTATCACCTCTTTCGGTCACCGTCATTCGGTTAAAAACATTTGTGTGCATCCTGATATTTATCACCTCTTTCGGTCACCATCTTTCGGTTAAAAACATTTGTGTGCGTCCTGATGTTTATCACCTCTTTCGGTCGCCGTCCTTCGGTTAAAAACATTTGTGTGTGTCTTGATGTTTATCACCTCTTTCGATAGTCGTCCTTCGGTTAAAAACATTGGGCGTCCTAATGTTTATCACCTCTTTCGGTCACCACCCTTCGATTAAAAACATTTGTGTGCGTCCTGATGTTTATCACCTCTTTCGGTCATCGTCCTCCAGTTAAAAACATTTATGTGTGTGTTGATGTTTATACCCACCTTCAATCACCGTCCTCCGGTTAAAAGCATTCGGGTGCGCCCCGGTGTATACACCCCCCATTTTCCTTCTATGTGCAACACATTAGGATCTCGGTTAAGACTTCAGGTGCGCCAGATGGTTGCTCTTCGTCTTTCCTACGCGTCGCGTAGTTAAGCTTGCATAATTATCTTACATCTTTTCTGCATGAAATGTGGCTCGGTTTATAATTTCCACGCGTGGCGTGTTTGCTTACTTTCGTGTTGGAGCTATTGTACCTTGTTTCGGTTTGCTTGCATTGCATTTCCATTCAAATGTTTCATTACAGCCTCATTGCATGATCATAAGTTGTTTTCCTGCATCGTGCATATCATTTGCACTAGAACTACGCTGGTTTGATTCCTTGCAAAGGGATACGTAGGCAGCCTGCGGGCACAACCGTTTTTGTCTTGTTTGTTTGTTTATCCAAGCCTTCGGCCTTGTCAAAAATGGGTCGTCTCTGGGCTTTGACATTCACTCCCGTCATTTCATGACTTCCGAGTTCTGTCAAAGAAGGGCAACTGTAAACACCCCATTTTTGACCGTCCTCAAGACTTAGATGTCATCACTTGTGCATTTGATGATTGTGTTTGTGTGTGTTGTTTTGAGTGCTTAAAGTTCTCGGTAGAGTGCCCTGCCTTTCAGCCTTGAAACCTTATCTGTTTTGTGCTTGGTTTTGGACCAATCCTTGTTATTTTTTAGTTTAGAACCTTTTGGTGACCTGTCGGCCATTACCATGGGCTATCGGCCATGGATGGTGGTTGTCGGCCAGAGGTGTGGCCGGTCGGCCACCAATGCCTTTTTCCAAATATTTGTTGATAGCTATGCCAGTTGTTAGCACAATAAGCTGCATCTCCCTACACGTGTATGGTGAGATGTTTCCAAGCTTAGAGGGTGTTTTTCTATAAATATGGGGGTTCCTCCCCCATTTTGAGAGGTTAGCAATTTTGGAGCAAAATTCTCTCTCTCTCTCTCTCTCTCTCTCTCTCTCTCTCTCTCTCTCTCTAGATTTCTCTCTCTCTCTTACAATTTTGTGCTTTGTAGTTAGTTTTTTCTACACTTTTACATACACTACCTTGATCAAAGTTACTTCTCTTTGAGCTGAGGTTCCTTGAGACTTGTTTTGAGCTCTAGCAAGTGGTTTTAGCTTGGATTTGTGCTTTGAGTTGCTCTTTCCTTCAAGAGATAGTTTACTTGCTTTGTTCACTTGGTTAGTATACTTGTTTTCTCATCTTTTTAAACTGTTTTGAGGCTGGTTTTGAACCATAAGAAGCTTTGCTTTTGTGTCTTAAAAGTGGTGGTTTGAGCCTCTTTTTTAGTTAGGGGTGGTTCACCCTTTCTGCTTGTTAGCTGGTATAGCTTTTGTGCTCTTCATTCATCACTTTCAAATCAAATTTTTTGGACCTTTTAACCACTAAATTTCGAAGTATTTTCAGTGGCCAAAAATTTGTGAGGGGTTAGCCTCACCTCCTCATGTCTTGTTTGCATGCCTAGTTTGCTTCACATGTTAGCATATTTTTCTAGCTTAACTTAGCTCAAGTCCAGCATGTTTTTGCTTTTGAAATAACCTGTTTTAGCTCTATTTTGGGCTGGTTAGCTTGTTAGAGTCTTGTTTTGCATAGTTATAGTATTAATTCCTTCACTAGTGGCTTTAACCTTCATTGGTGTAAGTTGGTTACATGTTTTTAGTGCTTTTATTATTCAATTTCAACACATACAATCATTGCAATCCCCCTCGTTTCTTCACTTTTTCATTTGTTTTGAGAGTTGTTTCAACCTTAGGGTTGTTTAAGCTTGAGCTTGAGACTCATGCTTAATGGTTTAATCCTCTTTTGAGGGTTCATTACCAATGGCATGAAGCTTCCCTCGTGCCTTGAACTACCCCTTGGTTGACACTTCTTTCACTTTAGAAGACACTCACCAATGGACAAATTGACTAATGAATGGTTTGGTAATTAAAATGAGTAAACAAAATTGGTAAGTAAAAGTGTGCAAGATAAGCATTCTTTGTGTTGCATTGCATGTGTTCAAATCGGACGTTAATTTGAACACAAGGAAAATGGGACATTTCATATTCAAAGTGATAAAATGTGTCATTTTCCTAGGTCACCATTGCCCTTGATCATACATGATAGGGTGGTGGTCTTTTTGGTCTTGTTTGTACATTTATTGAACTTGTACAAACTTGGTCCCTTAGCTATCATGCATGGAAATTGCTTGATTGATGGTTTGAGGGCCAAGATTTTCTCTCCTTTGAGATTGTGTGATGATAAGGAGGGTAAATAGTACAGACAACCTGTGAGAATACACTGTTTTGCTCTATTTTGCTTTCTGTTGCAGCATGGAGGTGTGAACCAGCAGTGGCCGACAGCCACCATTAGTGGCCGACCGGCCACCATTGGTAGCCAACCGGCCCCTTGTCCCTCTTGTAGGCCATCAATGACTTTTGCATAGTGTATTCTTGAGGTGGAGCAAAGGTGGTCTGGAAGTTGGAAGAATTTTCAGTGATCAAATATGTGCAAACAGAGGTTGCAGCAGCAAAACGGTCGCTTTTTCGGGTGAAAGATCAAGCATGCATGCATTCCTCATTTCTCGGGATTAGCTACTTAGTTTAATTAGCGTTAGATCAAGCATGTGTTATAATTAATTAGTTGTAGCTAATTAAGTGTTTTCAATAATTAGTTAATTTAACTAGTTATTCATTTTCAGTTTGTAATAATTAATTAGCTGGAAAAGTTAATTAGTTTCAGTTTGTAATAATTAGTTAGCTTAATTAGTGTAACTAGTTAGTTAGCTTATTCATTTGGACCCTCCTTCGTGAGGGCATAATGTTGTAATAAGTGTGTATGCGTATGTATGTCTTCTAACACCACGTCTTTCTCCTCTTTATTTAATCACTTTTGATGGATAGATTAGGGTCATATTTTGAATAGCATATCGCATGCTTACATCCATTCATTTGTCTTGCATACACCGAGGCTCGGCGCATCATTCAAACTGCATTGTGCTTAAATGCTAAACTGCATGAGTGTCTGTGGATGAAGGCTTGTTGTTTGAATTAGAATGATTCAATGAATGTAAGTTTTAAGCCCACTTTGTTGTGGCAAATCATATTTTAAGCCCACTATATTTGGTGGCAAATTTGCATCTTTAAGCCCACTTAAGGTGGCAAATTCAAACCATTTTCGCAAACAAACATGAGTTGAATTGTTCCAAGTCTTGCGACTAGTCTATACTTACTTGTGCGTATCACTTAGTAATGTTAGCTAAAAACCGAAACAAGAACACATAATGTTTATAAAAAATCATATCATGATTAGTAGAGGCCGATCTTTGATCGGGCGAGCGGGGGTGCTCATTTCATGACCTTCCCCTCTCGTACCTAAGTTCCTGAGCCGAGGCAACTTTGGTGATGACGGACACATGGCCTTTAGCACGAGTCAGGGTTTCCTAAATTTTCCCAAAGGATAAAATATTTAGATGGCGACTCTGTATCTGGCAAAGCAGTCCAATTTTGGCATTATTCGATTTAAAATCGATTTTCCAAAAAGGTTTGCCGGATTTGGACTCTTTGGTGTTTATCAGTTTCACATTCCACTTGTGAGACTAGATTCAGAACTACGGGAGTCCGAACTGTAAGGCCTTTCTTTCAAACCTTTTGAAAGGCGGGGCGCGAAAAAAGGCGAGTGCACACATTACCAAAGCCTTTAATTTTGGTCCATTTTTTTTATTTTTTTTTTAAATATCTATTACCCTTGAGTAATAGAAATACAGTAATATAGGTTCTCTCTCTCTCTCAATGAATAATATAATGACAACAATACATGCCAATCTCCTACTATGAAGCTAGAAATAAATAAATACAAATATAAGATTCATTTCCTTTACATCTACTATGAAGTTATACAAAGAAACTTAAGGAATCCATAACTCTTCAACCAAAGAATCCAAACTTTCTCCCTGTAAAAGATAAAAACAACAAAGGGGTAAGCACTAATACCCAATAGGAATCTTATAGTTCTAAATCAATAACTAACACACAAATAGAAATGATCATGCATGCAGAGTGATACCATATAGTATAGTGACATTTTATAATTTCAAAATATCATAAGTAAGGTACCTTTTTCTCAAAAATTATTTAAATGCTTTTAAGAAAAACCTTCAGCCGTTAAAAATTATCCCTTAACCTTAGAAAACCATAGATCCTTGTGAAACAACATATTTAAGAAACAACATCATTTAAAAATTATTTACCAATTCCCAAAATATTTCTCATTTAATTTTCATTTTTAATATTCCTCTTTTTCTTTCATTTTTCCTTTCTACTCATTATATTTATTTAGAATTCCATAACTTCAAGTTCAAGTTCCTTTTTTGGTTTACTAACAATTCTCCTATACTCAATTCACACCGTTATTTACATTCTCAAATTTCAATTCAAGATAATACAAGATTAATAAACCCCCTTTCAATTCAGTCCTTCATTTATTTACAGAACAACACTCATAAGTTACCTTTATTGTCACAACTAATTCATTAAGTTCACCATCACCAATCCATAATCCCCTTACCCATTTTTAGGTTCCATTCTTTACAAATAATGTCTATGCTCATTTCCTCTTTATACCAAATTACACATCAATTTACAATTTCACAGATTCATCACAAGTCACAAATAACATCATTACCTCAAAACACTTCTCAACATACGTCTCAACACAATCCACCTTTTGCCGACTTACTATGGCGGGATAGCGGGCACCTAATCCATAACACTTTCCACCTTTCGCCGGCTATTATACGACGGGAAGTGAACTCCCAAAAACCATTTTCTCAAAAACCATTTTCTTCCAAAAACCATATTTCTCCAAAAACCATTTTTCAACTTTTTAAAACCATCTCCCACATTTACCCGCTATTATACGGCAGGACTATGTAGACACCCAAAAATCATTTTTCCACTTTTGTCGGCTACTATACGGCAGGACTGTGCGAACACCCAAAAATCATTTTTTCCACATTCGTCTAGCAATAAGCCTAGACAGGGCAATTGGGAACCTTTAATTCACAACCACCCCCACATTTGCCGGCTACTATACAGCGGGACGTGGGCCCTCAAAAACCTTTTTCAACTCCCCGCGCAATTACCAAACACAACACAACTCAACTCAACACGACTCATCATAACCCAACACAACACAACATGATTCAACACAATTCAACATAGTCAACAAAATTTAACATAATCAACACAATTCAACATGATTCCACACAATTCATTTCAACGTAATCCAACATAATTCAAGGTGAACTCTTAAATCTCTATTTCATCATTTCATCCCAAGGCTCATGTCATCCATAATATTAACAAATCTTTTTTACCCAAATTTCATTTCATACTATAGCATGATTTACAATATCCCTAAAAAAGGTTCATTCGCTAATTTTTAACATAATTTTCAAACACTCCCAAAATTCAATTAAACTTGTATATATATAATTCAACCTCTCAATTTCATGATTCTACTTTCAATTTAGGCAAAATCATTAATTATCATCATGAGTCAACTTAGGGTTTTCAAGAAAAATTAAAACTTCTCACATCACTACTTTTTATTCTAATTTTCCCCTTGATTATACACCTAAGGTTCATAATCCACAATCCTAACCCAACAATTGAACCCCAACACTTCAAACCCTAAACCCCCAATCTCAAGATGTAACACTATATGCTTAAAAATGTGGATTTTGCATTTATATAATCAAAATACCACAAATCTATCTATTAATGCAAGTAGTGAAGAATAACTAGGACCCCTACCTCAAGAATCAAGCAACAGAGCAAAGCTTTGATGAGATTCCTTCACAAATCCAAACTTCAACCGGTTGAAAAGTAAGATCTTCAAGCATTCTTCATTTTTTTGTAAGGGATCTTAGCCAAATCTTGGACAAATGGAAGGTAATTGGGTCATGAGATCAAGGATTTTCGGACCTAGGGTGAGAGGAAGGAAGAAGGAAAAGGAAAGTGCAAAGAATGATCTAGAAATTCACTTTTTAAGTCGCTGAATTCACGCAGTCCACTCGAGCGTCTCTTTTCCCGCTCGAGCATACCTACTTCCAACACAGATACTAAAACTTCAAACGAGTGTAACTCTCTCATCCGGACTCCATTCTAGGTCGTTCTTGTGTCCAAATCGAAGCCCCGGAAATAAGATTTCCAATGGTTCTAGCCTCACACCCAGATTCAAAGTGTGGAAAAAGAAAAGGGTAAAAGAGTGACGGTTGTTCGTAGGTTGATTATCCGAATTAAAGTTTTTGGTCCAATCTTACTTTACCATCATGTTACCACTTCGATCAATGTCCCAAAATAAAATAAGAAGGCTCCAAACACAACAATAAAAATGTCAAGAGCTATCCCACTAGTCCTAGAAATTCAAACTCAACTAGGCAAACCGCTCGAGCGCCCAATCTTGTGCCCGAGCGCGCAGACCAACAACGTCGTCCGCTCGAGCGACCACTTCTACTCTCGAGTGGGAATTCACAACTCTCAGAATCTCGGATAGACTGCAAAAGTACTGGGAGCCTCACAAGTCCGTTTGAGCGTCAACTCCCCTGCTCGAGCGGAGGGAAAAATTCTGGATCGTTACATTCCTTCACTACTTCATTTGCCACTAAGGCTACATCTAGGATTTGTCTTCCTTTCACAAAAGCTCCATGCGCCATAGACACAGTCTCTCCCAATGAAATCCTTAGTCTCTTTGATAAAACCTTTCCTAGAATCTTATAAAGTGATGTGACCAAACTGATGGGCCTAAAATCTCCAATTCTTATAGCATTCACTTTCTTAGGAATTAAACAAATGAATGTGGCGTTTGAGCCCAAATTAACAACCCCCGACTCATGAAATTCTAAAAAAACTCACAGCAAATCCTTTTTCACCACCTCCCAACAGTCTTGAAAGATGACTATGGAAAAACCATCCGGACCTAGAGCTTTGTCTCTGTCATAATCAAAAACTGCCTCTCGAAATTCCGTTTCATCAAATGGCCTTTCAAGCTATCTTGTAACTGTCTGATCAATAGGTCCTCATTCAATTCATTCAATCCCCGGTCTATTCACCTCATTTGAATAAAGCTTAGAATAAAGTCATAAATTCGAATGACAACCTAATTCTCTCATTCCACCACTACCCCTGGGCTTACTTCTAATCTCTTGATGAACTTCTTCTTTCTTTTCCCATCTGCCACCCTGTGAAAAAATCTTGAATTCTTATCCCCTTCCTTCAACCATTTAACTTTTACTTTTTGAGCCCAAGAGATTTGCTCCCTAAAAACCAACTCTTCTAATTTCAATCTAAATTGAGATCGCTCCCTCCTAAAGGACTCAGCTAAACCCCCCATGCACCTCCAATACATCTAACTCTTCAATTCTGCTCATCACCTCTTTCTTTGAATGCTCTAAATTCTCAAGAACCTCTCTATTCCAACCCTTCACATTCTACTTGGCCATTTTTAACTTTTTCATAAACTTAAAACCTTCCAATCCGTAACAACTAGCATTGGCCTACCATTCCTCAAAATTTCGTTTAAAAGATGGATGCTCCAACCACATGTTTTCAAATCTAAAAGGCGTCGGACCCCACTTTAATGGGCAACTTTCTATCATAATAGGACAATGATATGACGTTAATCTCGGTAGTGATTCCTGCCCTAAATTAGGAAAAAAAAAAAAAAACCCCTTCACATCCTAAGGAGACAAAAATCTATCCAATCTACAACACACCAAATTTTCGTGCAAATTAGACCATGTAAATCTAGTATTGCACAAAGGAGAATCCACCAACTCACTATCTCTTATAAACAAATCAATGTCCCTCATGCCCGTAGTAGTTCTAATCCCATTGAGTTTTTCTATGCTCTTCCTAACCACATTAAAATCTCCCCCTAAACACCAATTGGGGGAACATAACCCAAATAACCCATATAGCTCCCCCCAAACAATGGCTTGAAAACAAAGGCTCTTTGATACCTTATTTGAAATTGGTTGAACGCATAGTTAAACCCATAGATCTGGTCCAACACAGCTTGAAGATCATCGTACAAATCATAAACCCATCGTCATCCAAATCGTCTACATTAACCCATCTCCAGTATAATTTTTAGATCATCATCGTGAGCCATTGATCGTCGTCCATAATATGATCTCATTGTCATTGTCGAGAGATAGAAAGAGAGATGTAAGGCCTAAGAGAAAGAGAAATGCAGGGGGAGAGAGAGAGAGAGAGTGAGACGACATAGTGGGAGAGGAGAGGTGGATGTGGCTAGCAAGAGAGAGACATGCTGGTTCTTCTATATAGAGAGTGAGTAATCTATGCATTTACCAATTGATCCAAAATTCTTCAATAGAACAAAAGTTGAACAGAATGAAGGAGGAAAAAACCAAAAAGCAAAAAGAGAGCCATGTTGTGGACACCCCATTTTTGACGACCCGCAAGGCTTGAGCGCTTTGCCTGGTATACTTGATGATGAAAATGGTATTGTGCGTGGTTCAAGGTCTCAACGAAGGAGCCTTGTTTAAGCTCCCAAACAACCTCAAGCCTTCCATATTCCCATTGATCATACCCATACCCAGGAAATTCATTTGTACACCTTGTGCCACCCTGTGTTGAGACTGAAACAGAAAAAGGGAAATTCATTGAGGTCCGGCCGTGGCTATTGAAGGTCGGCCGGGCCTTGGTAGCAAGAAACACTGTTCTGGGTGGGAGGCCGCCAGCTGTCCATTTTTGAAGATATTTATGATATTTTTGGCTCAAATTCTATAAAAAAAAAATAATATATACCTCTATTTTGAGGGTTGAAGAATTTCAAGAAAGCCATTTTATCACCTTGAGAGCTCTTTCTTCTCCTTCTTCTTGTGCAAGCAACACTTTGAGTTAACCTACCACCTTGAACTCATATCCATACACCATACACACCTTCATACCTTAGTCTAGTAACCTTGGTTGAGCTTTGAACACCATAATTCAAGCTTAAGAGTGTGTTAGAGCTTAGTTTGATCACAAACAAAAAGCTTACTCCCTTGAGAGGTATAAGCTTGCTATCTTCTCTATTGCTTTCAATTCTTTCATTTGCTACCTAGTTCTTATTGTTTTGTGTTGTTTTGATCCTATTTTAAGTGTTTAAGTTTGGGTTTGAAGAGCTACCAAAAGGGTAGAGAAAGTTTGCTCTTTCTACACACTTACCTACAACTCAAAGCTTTACACTTACACTCTTTTTCTTTGATATCTACACTGATTTTCAGAGTTTAAAAAAGGCTAAAAACCATGCTTTGAGGTTTCAAAAGTGGAGGGGTTAGCCACCTCTCCTCGTTCTTGTTTACTAGCCTTGTTTCCTCTCTTTGTTGTTTAGTTTTTTAGGCTCTTTCCATGCATTTTTAGCCACTGATTTTCGTCTGTTTAAGGCTATTTTAGGGCTGTTCTAAGTTGCTTAAATAGTTCATGCATTGATTAGCTTGCTCGTTGTCTCATAAGTGTGCATACATAGCTTGTTGTCCATTGGTCTAAGCTTTTCTTCAATCCATTTACATGTTTAAGAACCGCATTTTAATAATCAACTTGCCATTCATCTCTTTCATTTGAGAGTTGCTTCAATCAGTTAATGGTTGTTCAAAACGTGAACTAATGATTTATGCCTAATGGCTTAATCTCTATAGAGGTTCATTGCCAATAGTGTAGTCTCTTTTTCATGTTGAGAATCACCTCCCATTTGACATATTTCTCACTTAGTGGATGTAACCTTTAGTAGACGTAACAATCACCTTGGACTTAACGGATTAAAGGTTAAAAGACTAATTAATTTGGGTTACAATGAACCAACTCACATAAAGAAAATGAGTTTTATCACTTGGGTTCGGCCGGACGTTATGCCGAATTCATTGTGTCAAGAGATGTCTTACATCAATTCATGATGTTTTGATGGATCTTAAAGCGTCTCTACCTCTCCCTTTGAGTTCATTCTATGACAAGAGGAAAGGGTGGTTGTTATTCATTCAATTTATTGATTTTCATCCAAATTGTACATCGAAATCATCAGGCAATCAATTTGCTCATTGATGGTTTTGGAAATAATTCCAACCTTCTCTCGAGGCTTTCCCATGATAGAGAAGTATGAGAGGGACAAACAGAGTCCAGATCACTTTGTCTGCACTATTTTCATTTAAATACGCAAAACAAAGTTTTGCACAAAATTAAGGCACGACCGGCCTTCTTTAGGCTAGGCCGGGCTTCATTAAGGGCCGGCCGGTCTTCAATGTTTGGTCAACGGTGTATTTTTATAGAAAACAGAGGGCAGTGGCTGAGGTGAAACAGAGCAAGCCTGGGATAGACAGAGCTGTTCTTGAACATTGTGCATGTGCATGCATGCAAGCCGTGTGCATCCTCGTTTACATCATGATCATCATTGTAATTAATTTATTCAAGATTGTTTATTGTAATTAGTCTCATTAATTAGTAATGTTGTAATTATTATTATTGTCCCTTTTGTAATTGTTGTAGTTAATTAGTTTAAATATCGAGTTTATTTATCGTAGTTATCCTTGTTGTAATAACATAGTTGGCTAGTTAATTAGCCTCGCTTATTTATTCATTCGGTTTTATAATAATTAGTTTAATTCTGACTTTTGAACTTTGATTCGCACCCTCTTGCACGAGGACGATGTTGTAATAATGTGTATGTCTTCCAACCCCATGTCATTCTCCCTTTCACTTACTTGCTTATGATGGTTAGTATAAGACATCACGTTTCATAAGCATTTTTATGCTTTGCATCCATTATCTTACATGTATCCAAGGCTCGGCTTATCATGCTAACACGATATCAAATGTTCAAACTCATTACTTGAATGCGTGCTCTCTGACATGTCTTGAATGCAATCATATGCCATGCTCATTGCCGAGCCTATAAAATACATAATGTGTGCGTTGCATTAGTCATATTGCATAAGTTAGGAACATGCATCTTTTTCTAACTCTTTCACATGTTTTGGCTCGGAGTACTAGGTGAACTTTTATGTCTTAGCATCTTGCATCGAATGTTTGTGTTTCCATGTCAAAGCATGAAATACCACAAGGCTAATTGCTTAAATGATATAATTGTTTGAATACCTGTGGATGAAGGCTAATTGCTTGAACTGGTGGCTTGATTAATGTCCATTTTTTTAGCCCGCTTTTTCAAGTGGCAAATTCACAAAATGATTTCGAAGCAAAACATGAGATCAAGTGTTCCAATTCTTGCAAACTAGTTTATACCTCGTGTGCACATCGCATAGTAAAAATAGCTAATAAAATCGAAACAAGAGTATATAATGTAAATAAAAAAACACATCATGATTAGTAGAGGTCGAACTTTGATCGGGTGAGTGGGGTGCTCAATTCATGACCTTCCCCTCTCGTACCTAAGTTCCCAAGCGAGACACTTTGGTGATGATGGACTAATGGCCTTTGGCACGAGTCTCGGGTTTTCTAAATTTTCCAAAAATATTTAGGTGGCGACTCTGTAATCTGGCAGAGTAGTCCATTTTTGGCATTTGATTCAAACATTGATTTTCCAAAAAGAATTGCCAGATTTGGACTCTTTTTTGTGTTTTCACTATTTCACATTGCACTTGTGAAATCAGATTCAGAACCACAAGTGGAGTCCGAACTGTAGGGCTATTCGCCTTCCAAAAGGAGCATGGAAAGTCAGGCTACACATATTTACTAGAGCAACTACTAACTCCCTCTTCAATATGTAAGTGTATAGATATATATTTAGGCGTAGCTATCAATATTTAAAGAAGCATCAAGTAAGCATTTGCATTGAAAACATGCCAATCTCCTAGAAAAGAATGAAGAAGACTGATATTTGCAATCATAAATAAACATACAGAAGCCTAGTGCTAAGTCAAAGCTAATAAAGATCACACTTCATTTCATATTTTTAATGATATTTTACTTGTTGATAATAAATAAATAAAAACTAGGTGAAAAATGAAAGGGTGACAAATTTTTTTAGAAAGGGTGACAATATAAAATAGACTAGCCAAGATTTATTTTAACTTTTTTCCATTGACAAGTAGTTTTGTGCATTGTTTAAGCTAAAACAAATTGAAATTGGTTTCTGGAGTCCACACATGGTTGTAGAGACAGCTTAGCATGCCAAGGTCGCACTTCAACAACAAATTCATCAAGAATGAGCATATGTTGTATCATAGAGTAGAACTTGATTTCAAAATAGATGATATTATTATTAGATATGCCTAGTTTAGTTAGAATGAATATGTCATTACTATAACATAGCTATTGGACCAAGGAAAGAAAACAAATACATGAACCCACCCTCTTTCTTGAGTGTAACATACATTATAGGATGTTCTTACCAATTACAATTATCTTTTCAAGAATCAAGTGGAAGAAGTAATTTGTAGAGCTGGTCATCAGTTGATCAACAAGGTAAACCTGGACTTCTTCCCATTTTCCCTTTTTGGGTGGTGATTGTCTCCACACATAGGTGAAACTAATGTTAGGGGGTTGGGGCAGGGATGTTTTGGGTCAAATATATTCACTAGAATTATCCAAAAACAACTATAAAATGGCCATACTAAGGCATAACCCTAACACATCTAAATCCAGTGTGGAATTCTTTAATTGCTACTTCAATCTTTGCAGTTGCAGTAACAATTCAGCTTTGTCTGCATTGGACTTCAGTTCTTGTACAACTTTGTTTCTGAAAAATGCTTCTAACTTTCTTGGTAGCTATGCCTCAATAATTAGCTTCTCACTGTGTGCATTAGAGGTCAAAGGGCTAACCGTCAAATTGTATTACAATCTCATATAGAAAACAGTGGGTTATTCAGATGGGAAAATCCTTAATCCTAATTTGTCAACCCCTATCAGGTAAGCAGCCAGCCATTGGTTTTCGAGAAATCTTTTCTTTGTTCTCACCAGCAAAACAGAGAGGGGGGAAGAGAGAGAGAGAGAGAGAGAGAGAGAGAAATTTCCTAGATACACGGGCTTTATTCTTATACCAAACAAAATTGAAAGGTTGACAAGTAGAATTATTCTCAAATAAAAAATTGCTGGGTCTTGGCTCAACTCAACATCTATCAGAAAAAAAAAGCACTTCAGCCTAAATAATATCCACTGGGCTGCATTTGGTATTGTGAACAAAACATACAGAAATTAGCCGCATAGATCACTTTTGCCTCATTCTAACAAATTTAGCTCACAGATAAAATTGTATAGTTTAGCTCCTTTACCTCGTTCATCAAAAACAACAATTAAATATATTCAAAAATTGATAATAACCACTCAATTAGTGAGCAACATCATAAGAGAATCTATAATTTATTAAGCAACATCTAACTATTAATAAAACTAGAAAATTCTCAAAAACAAAATTGATGCTTACCTTGCTGAAAAGGTTGCTACGACCCTATACTAGCGATCATTCAACAACATCTAGTTATTAAGCAACATGTTAATAAAGCTTTTAATTTTATTATTATTATTATTTATTTTTTTATGTAAACGTAGTGATCATTCCCTAAGCATTTAATTTTTACCATTTTTTTTCCAAATGACAAATTCTTCAATAAGTTCATCCTAGTTTAAGAGAAGAGGTATAATAAAACCCAACCAATTTTGTTAATATCATACCACTTAGTGTACCATTTTTGTAATTAGTTTGGTCCATATCGGTACAAGAAAGAATATCATAATGCAATGGGTTTTTCTTAAGTATGCCTTGCATATGGTATGCAAGGCATATCTATTTTGTTAGTTGTACAATTTTGTGTTTCTTGTTATAGATTGTTGACCTGCTAAGAAGGTCAACTTAAAGGTAAACCATATTAAAACAATAGATTATATTATATACATGTAAGTATTCTTACAAAAATGCTTAACTAACACAAATTCGAGTAAGTTATCTCACAAAAGTTTTAAACAACACAAAATCATGTTAGTTTTCACAAACTCACATAAGTAATCTCACAAAAATGCGTAAGTAACACAAATTCGAGTAAGTCATCCAATAAAATTTTGAATAACACAAAATCATATAAGTTTTCACAAACTCATGCAAGTGATCTTACAAAAATGCATAAGTTAACACAAATTTCCCGTAAGTCATCTCATAAAAGTTTTGAGGAACACAAAATCAAGTAAGTTTTCACGAAATCAAACAAGTGATTTCAAAAAAATGTGTAAGTAACACAAATTCGAGAAGTCATCCAATAAAATTTTCAACAACATAAAATCAAATAAGTTTTCACAAACTCACATAAGTGATCTCACAAAAATGCATAACTTAACATAAATTTCCCATAAGTTATCTCATAAAAGTTTTGAGGAACACAAAATCAAGTAAGTTTGCACGAAATCACGTAACTGATTGAACAAAAATGCATAAGTAACATAAATTCGAGTAAGTCATCTAATAAAATTTCCAACAACACAAAATAAAGTAAGTTTTCACAAACTCACGTAAGTGATCTCACAAAAATGCATAAGTTAACACAAATTTCCCCTAAGTCATCTCATAAAAGCTTTGAGAAACACAAAATCAAGTAAGTTTTCACGAAATCACATAAGTGATTTCACAAAAATGCATAAATAACACAAATTCAAGTAAGCCATCTATTAAAGTTTTGAACAACACAAAATCACGTAAGTTTTTACCAACTCACATAAGTGATCTCACAAAAATGCGCAAGTTAACACAAATTTCTCATAAGTTATATCATAAAAGTTTTGAGAAATACAAAATCACGTAAGTTTTAACGAAATCACCTAAGTGATTTCACAAAAATACGTAAGTAACAAAATCAAATCAACTATATCCTAAAACCAAAATAACTCCAAATGAATCCCAAATTTCGTAAAAAGCAACCAAAATAACTTCAATTACCCACATACTAGATTTTGCAGAAGCAACCAAATTTCAAGTGTATCTATGGAACTAAAGCAACCACCAAATCAAACAAAGATGAAAAAAAAAAACCTATGACATCATATTTTTCTTAATTTCAAAAACCAACCCACCCCAAGTGGAGTTCACAGAGATGAAAGGGCAAGTTTTCAAATAGGGGAAACAAAAGGGGGTTTTGGTCTAGAGTTTCACAAAATAAGAAAGGAAGAGTTGAGGATGGAGAGGGGTTGGAGAGAGAGACAGATAGACAGACAGACAGAGACAGAGAGACAGAGGAAGAGTTTCATACCTTGAGGCAAAATGTTCAGATGTAGTTGCAGAAAATGGAGATGGAAGAGTTTTCACTTTGCAGGAAGGTCTTTGAGTAGCGTCGTAGAAGGGAGAGAAAACTGTGTGAGTCGTGTTGGAAGAAAAACGTTAGGGCTTTCTTAGAGGGGAGAAAGCGAGAGAGAGAAAGATAGAGAGACAGACAGACAGACAGATAAACAAACAGACAGAGAGAGGAGCTCTTCATTCAGGACAGAAACTAGTTGAGAAGATTTCAAGTTTTTTTCGTTAAATTATTCAATGGTTGAGATTAGTTTGTGTGGATTCAATGGTTAAGACATAAGCTGCAGATCATGTGCACCCTTTGAAGGGTTCATATGGTAACAGGACCCGAAAATCCAAAGTGACAAAATAGTGAAAAAGAAATTTTCTTTTATTTTTTGCAAGAAACATTTGTGTATATTTTGCAAGAAATCGAAAAGCAACTTACCATGTTACTATGGGTTGTACACAAAATTTAACAATCCTACATTTTCCAACATTATCATTTATCATGCTAAACAGACAAGAAAAAAAAAATTCAAAATTTTCTCTTTCTCACACTTTCTACTGCTTCAATCCTAAAGTTTCACACTAATTTTTAAGGGTTGCTAGGAAAGCCTCCACGCTTAGAGGGAAGACAGTAATCCATGGATTACCTTAGCATCAATACACTTTCAAAAAAGTATGTAGAGTAAATTCATTTTATTAAACAGAAGCTTCATATGGATTGAAAATTAAAATTAAAATTGTATAACAGAGGAAATTTATTTTATTAAACATAAGCTTCATGTCGACTGCTTTTTAGCTAAAATTAAAATCATATACTTCAATTCTTTTTAGCTTTTCACACTTCTTTGTTGGTTGGAGTCTCTTCCCCGTTATCTTGTCTGCTGCTTATGCTTAAATAAGGATACAAGTGAAGTTCAAGCACTATTTGATTAGCATTTTTGGAAGTATTTCTATTGTATGTGAACTACGTTCGCTTATATATATATATATTTTTAAAAACCAATCAAACAAATGATTTACTTGAGATGGCTATTTAATTCAACTAAAACAACAAGCACTAAACATTACCAAAAACGCTTGGAATAACTATTTGCCCTAACTTACAAATTGGGAGGTCCCAACCACAAGTCATAGTTGCTTCATGTGAATATCACTAAATATATTTTGGGATAAATCTTCGGAGAACATGTTAAGCCAATCACAAGTTTTCAACATCTAAATGCAATGAAAATATAGTTCAAAATACTTTTATTTAAATCACGAACGAACTAGGCATTTTTACAAACATCTTAAATGCAATCAAAATTCAAATAACATAATTAACCCTATAATTTTAATACCAAAATTTCTCATGAAATATTTTGCAACAACTCAAGAACAAGTCATGGAAGCAAAATATCGTTACAAAATACTACATTAATTAATGTTAAAATGGATTATTTCATTACGAATGTCAATCGAGATATATAAATAGCAAAATAGAACAAAATCCTTATCAAGCCTTGCTTCAATACAAAGTTCGAATCAGTCTGAGCCGAGAGAGACTTATTCAAATAGAACACTAGAGACACTGGGTAAAAATCAGAGAGTATAAATTTAGAAGATGGAGGATTTCAGAAATATCCACAGAGAGTAAAAAATGTTCAACTGGTTGTTCCAGTGTCCAATTTTCCAAATTTAAAGATTTCAATGGTTAGGATGATGTATTTGTGTAATCCAATGGCCAATAATGAAGTTGCAATAACAGTTCCCTATAGAATATTCTAATTCATAGGCTTGTTGAGGTCATGGTGCGCCACTCTAGTTTTGTGCTGATGGTTCAGATATGAATCATAATCTTGGCTTTAACTCACTTTTTTTTAAATTGAGTTTTTTATTTGTTTTTATTCTTTTAGTGATTTTTTAAAATATTTGGATAAATTATCAATAGGTTCTAATAGTTAGAATTAATTCTCATGAAGTCCTATTAAAAATAAGTTTTAATAAAATCGTCGCTAAAAATAATTTTTTATGACGATTTTTTACATGTATCGCTAAAATTTGACAATTAGTGACTTTTTTTGTCATGATTTTTATAAATTGTCACTAAAACTTATAATTAGTGATATTTTTCTGTGATAAATTTTTTAAACTGTCGTTGAAAATTAAAAATTAGTGACGATTTTTTTAAATTGTCTCTAAAACTTATAATTAGAGACATTTTTTGTGACAAAATTTTCAAATTATCACTGAAAATTAATAATTAGTGACTTTTTTTAATAGTGTTTGATGAAAAACGCTATTAATTCTCACAGGACCTGTTGGACAATAAGTCTACCTATTAAGACCTACACATAAGTCCTCTTAAATATTTTAAGTAATTTTTTTTATTTTTTATATACACTTAATATAGATACACTTGAAAAGAATAATATTTACGGAAAAAAAAAACTTTAAAAAATTCATCAAATATAAAAAATATGAAAAGTCAATATATTTCCGTATGTTGTTATATTCAATAAATTTTTTAAAGATTTTTCTACAAATTTTATACTTTTTAAGTATATCAAGATTAAGTGGATCTAAAAAGAGACATTTATTCATAAATCCCTATTCACCTACTTATGTTCCACATAGTCCAAATTATTTTTTTATGTTCCACTAAGTACTATGAGTGACGTAGTTACCTAAATACCCTTAATAATAATAGGATGAAATGCGTTTTGATGTTCACATTGACAATGTGAATGTTCCGTGATGTGGACATTCACACTATCAATGTGAATATTCACACTTCATTGTGAAATTTCACATTGTCAAATATGAATATTCACATTACCAAATTGCTAATGGTTCAAAAAATATTTGTAAGGGTAAAATTGTCTATAAAATACCTTAAATATAAGAATTAAGATTTGGTGGGTCAAATATCCAAAGAATAGGAATTATTGAAATATAAGAATACATTATAAACTAATTGGGATATGAGTAATTGAAAAAAAAAAAATCTAATAAATTTTCCACATAAAGAGCAAAAAATATTGATTAAAATATTTTTAAAAATTATTAAAAATATAAAAATATGAATTAAAAACTCAAAAAACTGCTTTTAAAAACTTAACAAACATGTTGCTTATAATCTAGAACTTTTTGGCCTAAGTGGTCTATAAAGTTATTACTCTGATAAAATTTCTATTAAGCTTTGCATATTCACTTATTTTCAACACCTATTCTTGTTTCTAATATGTTTCTTCATCTACCTTTTAATTCAGATTGGTTTTTTCTATTCTAAGCATATGAAACAATGACAATACAATTGCAAACTATATCAAATCATCAAAAGATAGGGAATATATATATATACTAGTGTGGGAGCTGGATAAAAGTAGACACAGATAGGCCGAGTACACATTTAGACAATCGGTACCTATTATACTCACCCCCATCTTGTACGTTCTGGATGCCGAATATCTTAGTCGGCCATAAAGCCAGTCGAACAAGGGGCCAATTGGAAGTTGGAATACGACGAAAGAAGGGCCGAGTGAGCAATCACACGACGGATTAGTAGTGGACCCTATCCTGAGGACTAGGAGCATATATAAATAGAAGAACAACAACCAAAGGTAGGTATGTGGGAACTAGTATGCTTAACTTAAAACCCAAGCAACCAAGAGAGTATACACTGACTTATCCGCCGGAGTGCTAATTCTGGCACCCCCGACCGTAGTGTTCATTCCTTTTCAAGTGGCTAGCTAAGGATCACGAGCGTCCCATAGTATCCAAAGAGTATTTCCAAACTCCTTACCCACAATTGGCGTCGTCTGTGAGAATACTCCAATACATCCATGGCGGGCATGACGGAAGATCCTCCGGCAGTCGCTGATAATCTTACGCCACAAATTGATACCACTCCAAGCACCATGTTGGGACCAGAAAACATCACTGCACGAAAAGCCTTGAACTTTGACTCAACTGATGAGACAATGCAAGCGATTATGGATCAGGCGAAACAAAACAAACAAAGGTTGGAGAACATGATGGCTGAGAACGAGCGCCTTTGTCAGGATTTCACCTTGGAGGTGGTGAAATCCCAACAGGCCGCGCGTCAAGATCTGTCACAACCTCTGAGAAAGGATGGTCGACGACCTCGAGTTCGAAGACAAGATAGTGGCAGTGACTCTGATTCTTCATCCCCAGAACCCAAAAAGAAGGGGTGAGTCGAAGTCTCCAGTTCTTCTGAAGGAGGTCCACGTGCACGGAATAAGAGAAAAAGAAATGATTCAGATGAAAAGGACCAACATGACCCCTTTATGCGACGGATCGCAAGGGCAGTACTACCTAAAAAGTTTAAGGCTCCATCATTCACCCTATACAACGGAAAGTCTGATCCCACTGACCACATCCGTCATTATAAGCAGGCCATAACACTAAATGCAGACGACGAGGCTCTCATATGCCGAATATTTCCAAGTAGTTTGGGACCATTGGCCCTTAGATGGTATTATAAGTTGGAACCCGGCATCGATTAAGAGCTTCCATCAATTACAGAAATCCTTCAGGGCAAGATTCATCACCAATGAGGTCCAGCCGAAGCAAGCCGACTCTCTCTAGGTCATGCAAATCCATCAGGGAAAACCTTACGAGCGTAGTCGGCGCGCTATTGGGAATGCTTTAATCTTGTGGACAACGCCTACAACGACTCCATGGGCCATCACCGCCTTTAAAATGGGGTTGCATCCGGCTAGTGCCCTCCGCAATTCTCTGACCAGAAGGCCCCCTAAAACAGTCTGGTCATTGATGAAGAAAGTCGAGGAATACCGCAAAGTGGAAGATGACACCCTGCCGGTTAAAGCCGGGCAAAAGGCCAACAAGACGGCCCCATCTGAAATCGTCCAGCTGATAAATTCTGCACCATCCCGGTGCCCTGAACCACACGGAATCGGGCTAAGCAAGACAAGAGACGAGATTCGCGCCGATCAAATGACCAATGCTCCCACCGAGCTGGTGAACAACTTCAAGTGGATAGCAGGCGCACAAGGCGCTTGGACAAGAAATATACAGAGTTGTTAGAGTCGACCAGCACGGTTATGTCTAAAGTTCAGCACCTTCCCATTCTTCAAATGGCCATCCAAAATGGTACGACCTCTTGACACAAGGAGACGGGATAGGCGATAACGAATATCACAAGGACCACGGCCATAATACCGAAAGTTGTTATGCGCTGAAGGATCACCTTGAAGAATTGGTACAAGATGGTCGGCTTAAGTAGTACATCTGAAAAGACAACTCGACCAAAACAGTAGCTTTACGGCAGGATTCACCTCCTCTCGGCGTGATCCATATAATATACAACCTGCCAACAGCATCAGCGGTACATACAATTCAGTCACATCCTGCCCCCCACAAAGCAAATCACACCAGCAAAACGGCCCCATGAAGCTCCAAGTATTACCTTCGACGATTCTGATCTTATCGGCATCACGCTCCCTCTACATCGATCCATTGGTCATCAAACTACGAGTAAACCGATTCTCCGTAGAACGCATTCTCATTGACCAGGGAGTACTTCGAAAGTCATGTACTACAAGACCTTCATCAAACTCGAGTTCACCGAGTCAGACCTGTCTCCGGCTCCTTATCCATTATTCGGCTTCAACGCTAATCCAGAATACCCGTTGGGAAAAATCACGCTACCAGTTCGAGCGGGCTCCCGAACAGTGGATGTGGAATTCTTGGTTGTCAAGCTGCCCTTGCCATATAATCTCATCATGGGACGAAATTGGCTGCATGCGATGTAGGCCGTGCCAAGCACCTATCATCAATTGCTCCGCTTCCCGACCGAACGCGACATTGAACAAATTCGTGGTTCCCAGAAATCGGCGCAAGCATGTTATTTTTCTCGCCACAAAGACACCAAGAGAGCTGGAGGTAAACCTCTATTTGAGGTGTCGGATTGCGAGAGCCTCGACAATGTTGGGCAGCTCCCAAGTCAAAAGGCCACGGAAGCCCTAGACTGAGTTGAAAATTGACAGGGATCCTGACAGTTCTTCATGCTCGACGCCTCCTTGAATAAAGCTAACAAGCAGCAGCTAATTACCGTCTTACTCGGCAACCTCGATGTATTCGCATGGTTGCCGTATGAGATGCCGGGGGTAGATCCATCTCTTTTCTCAGCACCATTTAAATGTTGATCCCAAAAGTAAGCCAGTTATTTAGAGAAGCCGGCGGTCAGCCACAAAACACACTGTTGCAATTGTTGAAGAAGTTGACTGGTTGCTTGATGCCGGGCAATTCGAGAAGTGACCTATCCTATATGGCTGTCGAATACTGTGGTGGTAAAGAAGAAAAATGGGACTTGGCGTGTCTGTGTGGACTTCACAGATTTAAATAAAGCTTGCCCCAAGGATTGTTTTCCTCTCCCCAGAATCGACTAACTCGTAGGCGCCATGGCATATCATCAATGTATGAGCTTCCTCGATGCCTACAGAGGCTACCATCAAATCGCCATGCATCCGGAGGACCAAGACAAAACTGCATTCCTCACCCCAAGAGGAACCTATTGCTATAAGGTTATGCCTTTTGAGCTGAAAAATGCAGGACAACTTACCAAAGACTAGTCAGTGCCATGTTCAAGGAGCAACTCGACCGTACTATGGAAGTGTACATTGACGATATGGTGGTTAAGTCTAAAGAAGAGCAAACTCCATCTAGCCGATCTGGAGGAGACATTCGGCATTTTACGCAAGTACAAAATGAAGCTGAACGCTTCCAAGTGTGCATTTGGGATCGGATCCAGCAAATTCCTTGGCTACATTGTCAACCACCGAGGAATCGAAACCAACCCAAGGCAAATCACAGTAATTTTGGAACTCGGCTCCCCTCGATTGGTGAAGGAGGTTCAAAAGTTGATGGGGATGACCGCCACACTCGACAGGTTCATCAGTCGTTCCACAGATCGCTGTCGATAATTCTTTCATACCCTATGGCAGGGGAAAGGCTTTTGAATGACCTATGAGTATGAAGCCTGCTTTCAACGGTCTGAAGACTTACCTCCGATCAATTCCACTCTTGACAACACCTTCGGCAGGTGACCCCCTCATTTTATATCTGGCAATTTTCAACCGGGCCATCAAGGCCCGTACTGTTAAAGGAAAAGCTGAGGGAGCAGCAGCCAGTGTATTATGTGAGCAAGGCAATGGTTGACGCCGAAACACGCTACCTTCCGTTGGAAAAAACTCATCCTAGCCCTCGTCATGGCAACAAGAAAACTGATGCATTACTTTCAAGGGGCATACCATCGGGGTACTAACGGACTACCCGCTCCGGTCAGTACTCCGTAGTGCAGAAGCACTCAGGGCGCGTTTCAAAGTGGGCTCTTGAACTCGGCCAATACGATATTCAGTTTCTGCCTAGAACCTCAATCAAGGGGCAAGTGGTTGCCAACTTTTGTGGCCGAATTCACTGGGGGTCTTGTCGATTTCAAGTCTGATCAAATTCAACCTAAGCCGAATTGGAGAATTATGTTGGGGACATTTGGCAGTTATACTGTGATGAATCGTTCAATCAACGCGGCAGCGGGACCGGAGTAGTGATCATGGCTCCCGACGGAGCAATAATCGAGCAGGAACTGTCAAACTCGGACTTCAAAGCATCGAACAATGAGGCCGAATATGAAGCTCTGCTAACCGGCCTGAGGAATGCACATCTACTAGGTGCTTGGCGTCTGCTTATATTTTGCGATTTAAAACCGGTGATCAATCAGCTAAAAGGGGAGTACGTGGCCAAAAATGACCGCATGGCCGCTTACATGAAAACGCAAATTACTTGCTGGCAAAATTGACCATCATGAATTGAACCAAATAACCCGTGATCAGAACACACATGCAGACGTCCTGGCTTGCCTAGCCTCGGCCATTAACTCAGAGATTAAACGGACAATTAAAGTGGGTTTCATCCCTAAGCTGAGCATTGGCCCTTCAGAGGAAGTCCAGATCAATGTCATAGAGTCAGAGCCAAGTTGGATGGACTCCATTGCTGCATTCCTATCTTCCGAACAGCTCCCATCGGATAAGAAAGAAGCACACAAGCTGCGAAACAAAGCCCTGCGATACTATTTGGATCCGCAAGGAAAATTTTACAAAAAATCCCTTTCTGGCCCGTACCTAGAATGCGTTCATCCGGGTAAAGTTGAAGGACTCCTGACTGAAATACATGAAGGTAGCTGTGGTGCCCATTCTGGCAAGCACTCTTTGGCCCATCGAGCTGTGACACAGGGGTATTATTGGCCGAACAATGAGAGCTGATGCCGAATGTTACGTGAAGAAATGTGAACAGTGCCAGAAGTTTTCTCCTTAACCCATCTGCCTACTAAAAAATTAAGCTCTATAACCAGCCCTTGGCCATTCGCCCAATGGGACTTGACATTGTCGGACCACTGCCCTCGCGCCCCGGGCAATAAGCGATTTTTTATTGTCGCAACAGATTATTTCAGAAAATGGGTAGAAGTGGAGGCACTAACGCACATTCGAGATACTGATGTGAAGCGTTTTGTATGGAGAAATATCATAACGCGATTCAGCATTCCAAGAGCACTTATTTCAGATAACAGCACTCCAGTTTGATTGCGGTGTATACCGAGAACTGTGTAGCAAGTATGGTATTCGGCCCTATTTCTCCACCCTGACTTATCCACAGAGTAATGGCCAAGCTGAAGCCTCCAACAAAGCCATTTTGAACGGCATCAAGAAGAGGCTGGAGAAAGCTAAAGGCAGATGGGTCGAAGAATTGCCAAGTGTATTGTGGGCACATCGCACTACTCCGAGACGGTCCACTGGGGAAACGCCGTTCGATTTGTGCTTCGGAAATCAAGTAATCATCCCCTTGGAGATCAGCCTCCCAACCTTGAAATCAAAAGTTTTTGATATGGGCCAAAATGACATGATGTTGGCCTTGGATTTAACTCTGATTGAAGAATGAAGAGACCGTGCCAATTGCGTCCATGGCACGGTACCAGCAGCAGATCGCTAAGTCGTATAATCAACGTGTTCAGCTACGCCGCTATGTACCAGGCGAATTGGTCCTGAAGAAAGTGCTTCCAGCTGCCAGGAATCCGGCTGATAGAAAATTGGGTCCTAACTGGGACAGCCCCATATCAGATCAACTCAATCGTGGGAACAGGGGCATATCAGCTCAAAGACATGTCTGGGAGGAGTTTGCCACGCCCTTGGAATTCCTCGCATTTGCATGAATTCTATCATTGAACCCGACCTATGGGGCATGATATTTGTTTTGAATGATTCACCATGTACACATTTCGCTTTTGCAATGCAAAGTTTCCTATTTTCTCATTGTGAAATTGAGTTCAAAAGTGTGTCGAATAAGCCTCCGGGTTTGGAGCACCCTTCGTGGATCTCACAATTGGCCAAGATAAAGTCTCCGAATTTGAAGCCCCATCCGTGCACGTCACGTTTGGGCCAAATAAAGCCTCCGGATTCGGAGGGACCTTCATGGATCCCACGATCGGCCAAGACAAAAAAGCCTCCGAATTCGAAGCCCCATCCGTACAGGTCAAGTTTGGGGCCTGAATAAAGCCTTTGGATTCCGGAGCGCCCTTTGTGGATCTCACGATTGGCCAAGATAAAGCCTCCGAATTCAGAGCCCCCATCTGTGCAGGTCACGTTTGGGCCAAATAAAGCCCCCGGATTCGAAGCGTCCTTTATGGATCTCACGATTGGCCACAATAAACAAGCCTCCGAATTCGGAGCCCCATCCGTGCAGGTCACGTTTGGGCCGAATAAAGCCTCCAGATTCAGAGCGCCCTTCGTGGATCTCACGATTGGCTAAGATAAAAAAAAAATCTCCAAATTCGGAGCCCCATCCGTGCAGGTCACATTTGGGCCGAATAAAGCCTTCGGATTCGGAGCACCCCTTCATGGATCTCACGATTGGCCAAGATAAAAAAGCCTCCGAAATCGAAGCCCCATCCGTGCAGGTCACGTCTGGGCCCGAATAAATACTTTGGATTCGGAGCACCCTTCGTGGATCTCACGATTGGCCAAGATAAAAAAAAAAGCCTCTGAAATCGTAGCCCCATCCGTGCAGGTCACATTTGGGCTGAATAAAGACTTTGGATTCGGAGCGCCCTTCGTGGATCACACGATTGGCCAAGATAAAAAAGCCTCTGAATTCGGAGCCCCATCCGTGCAAGTCACGTTTGGACCGAAGAAAGCCTCCGGATTCGAAGCACTCCCTTCGTGGATCTCACGATTGGCCAAGATAAAGTCTCCGAATTCGGAGCCCCATCCGTGCAGGTCACGTTTGGGCCGAACAAAGACTTTGGATTCGGAACACCCTTCGTGGATCTCACGATTGGCCAAGATAAAGTCTCCGAATTTGGAGCCCCATCCGTGCACATCACGTTTGGGCGAGTAAAGCCTCCGGATTTGGAGCACCCTTCGTGGATCTCACGATTGGCCAAGATAAAAGCCTCCGAATTCGGAGCGCCATCCGTGCAGGTCACGTTTGTGCCGAATAAAGCCTCTGGATTTAGAGCGCCCTTCGTGGATCTCACGATTGGCCAAGATAAAAAAAAAAAAAAAAGCCTCCGAATTCAGAGCCCTATCCGTGTAGGTGACATTTGGGGCCGAATAAAACCTCCGAATTCGGAGCGCCCTTTTGTGGATCTCACGATTGGTCAAATAAAAAAGTCTTCGAATTCAAAGCCCCATCCGTGCAGGTCACGTTTGGGCCGAATAAAGGCTCGGATTCAGAGCGCCCTTCATGGATCTCAAGATTGGCCAAGATAAAAAAAGCCTCCGAATTCGGAGCCCATCCGTGCAGGTCACGTCTGGGCCGAATAAAGCCTCCGGATTCGGAGCGCCATTCTTGGATCTCACGATTGGCCAAGATAAAAAAAACCGCCGAATTCGAAGCCCTATTCATGCAGGTCACGTTTGGGCCGAAGAAAGCCTCCGGATTCGGAACACCCTTCGTAGATCTCACAATTGGCCAAGATAAAGTCTCCGAATTTAGAGCCCCATTCCGTGCAGATCACGTTTGGGTCGAACAAAGACTCCACATTCAGAGCGCCCTTCGTGGATCTCACGATTGGCTAAGATAAAAAAAGCCTCCGAATTCGGAGCCCCATCCATGCAGGTCACGTTTGGGCCGAATAAAGCCTCTGGATTCAGAGCGCCCTTCGTGGATCTCACGATTGGCCAAGATAAAAAAAAGGCTCCGAATTCGGAGCCCTATCTGTGCAGTTCACGTTTGGGCCGAATAAAGCCTCCGGATTCGGAGCGCCCTTCATGGATCTCACGATTGACCAAGATAAAAAAGCCTCCGCAATCGGAGCCCCATCCGTGCAGGTCACGTCTGGGCTGAATAAATACGCCGGATTCGGAGCGCCCTTCGTAGATCTCACGATTGGCCAAGATAAAAAAAAGCCTCCGAAATCGTAGCCCCATCCGTGCAGGTCACGTTTGGGCCGAATAAAGACTCCGGATTCAAAGCGCCCTTCGTGGATCTCACAATTGGCCAGATAAAAAAAAACCTCCGAATTCGGAGCCCTATCCATGCAGGTCACGTTTGGCCGAAGAAAGCCTCCGGATTCGGAGTACCCTTCGTGGATCTCACGATTAGCCAAGATAAAGTCTCCGAATTTGGAGCCCCATCCGTGCAGGTCACGTTTGGGCCGAACAAAGACTCCAGATTCAGAGCACCCTTCGTGGATCTCACAATTGGCCAAGATAAAAAAAAAAAAGCCTCTGAATTCGATGCCCCATCCGTGCAGGTCACGTTTGGGCCGAATAAAGCCTCCGGATTCAGAGCACCCTTCGTGGATCTCACGATTGGCCAAGATAAAAAAGCCTCCGAATTCGGAGCCCCATTCGTGCAATTCACGTTTGGGCCGAATAAAGCCTCCGAATTCGGAGCGCCCTTCATGGATCTCACGATTGGCCAAGAGAAAAAAGCCTCCAAAATCGGAGCCCCATCCGTGCAGGTCACGTCTGGGCCGAATAAATACTCTGGATTCGGAGCACCCTTCGTGGATCTCACGATTGGCCAAGATAAAAAAAAGCCTCCGAAATCGTAGCCCCCATCCGTGCAGGTCACGTTTGGGCCGAATAAAGCCTCCGGATTCAGAGCGCCCTTCGTGGATCTCACGATTGGCCAAGATAAAAAAGCCTCTGAAATCGGAGCCCCATCCGTGCAGGTCATGTCTGGGCCGAATAAATACTCTGGATTCGGAGCACCCTTCGTGGATCTCACGATTGGCCAAGATAAAAAAAAAAAAGCCTCCGAAATCGTAGCCCCATCCGTGCAGGTCACATTTGGGCCGAATAAAGACTTTGGATTCGGAGCGCCCTTCGTGGATCTCACGATTGGCCAAGATAAAAAAGCCTCCGAAATCGAAGCCCCCATCCGTGCAGGTCACGTTTGGACTGAATAAAGACTCCGAATTTGGAGCGCCCTTCGTGGATCTCATAATTGGCCACGATAAAAAAAATAAAAAAAAAAGCCCTCCGAATTTGGAGCCCCATCCGAGCAAGTCACACTTGGGCCCAGTAAGACTCCGGATTCGGAGCACCCTCTGTGGCTATCACGATACACGACGAAAATTGAAATATACAAGCATTCAAAATGAAATGTTTCATTAAATTGATCGACTGGCACAAAGTGTATAAACATAAGTTGAAACATGCAAACATTTGAAACAAAGTGTTTTATTAAATTAACCAATAAATACATAATTTGCACTCAATCTGCGTTTGCGCATTACAATGTCTACTTTTATTCGGCATCTCCCTCATCATCACTCTTCTCGACTTCGAAGGCAAAAAAGGAAAAATGATGACCTTGATATAGCGGCGAAGCCGAATCAACGCCTGCTGCCCGGAGAGCGTCCGCAGCTTGAAGTGCCTTGATCCAGCCGTGCTTAAATCCACGATTTTCACATCGGCAGACCTCCTCAGCAAGTTTTTCCTTGGTCTTGTCTATCTCAACCTTCCAGCCGTCATGAAAGCCTTTTTCATAGGCCCTGGACTTAACAGTCCCAATTGCAAACATGCTATCCGTTTCTCGGTCGGCAATCGCATGACTTTTTAGTCGCTGGGTCACCCTTTCCTCCATGACCGGGTTAGGATGGCCGGCCGTTTGTGACTCGGCACTCTTGACCTTTCTTAGTTCACTCTCAAGCCTTCTCTATGCGAGCTTCTAAGCTTTGAATATGCTCGTCTCTCTGCTCTATATCTCGCCATGCGGCACGAAGACGCATGCCAATTTCATAGGCGGTGTACAGCCCCTTCACCGCCCCATGAACGCCTTCCCAAAACACTTCGAAATCCTATCGACTGCTGAACTTCAGGTCAAAAAATCTATCGAGCGAACTCGACTGCCACAATTTGGGTCACGAACGATTGAATCTGCTTCGGTTATTGGTCTATTCCCCACAAAGATCGCAAAACTCAACGGGCGCATTGTCGCATTGGATTCTCTTCCAGACCGGGGTTGAGGAGATTAGCCCCGTTGCTGCTTTTTCCTCTTGGGCGACGTACTTCGATGACGAGAGACTGGCATCTCTCTCGCTCCCTTGAAGTCCTACTCCCCGTGCGCATAGGTTTGCCACTTTGATTCATCTCTCCTTCTAGCTCAACCAATGTCCTCCCCTCGTCATCTGTTGTTGAAGAATAGTCTATTTGACATTCACACTTGTCTAACCTTCCTCAACGGACTGGACTGAGTTGTTGAGTCTGAGCACATTAATAGGACCTACGTGCACGAAGCACTCGTCCCATTTATTCTTTATGGGGGCAGCACCCTCGAGGCGATATCATTAATGCTAAACTTCAAAAGCCTCACGCCACAAACTAACTGTTTTCGGCGTCCCAAGGCAGATTCATCAATCTATTCGGCATAACTATCAAAGCTCAACTGAATTTCCATTATGCCTCAGCAAATTCCTGAACTGTCATGTTCAGTCTGTCTGGGTTCATCAACTTGCTGGGGCAAGGGCAGATTCATCAATCTATTCGGCATAACTATCAAAGCTCAACTGAATTTCCATTATGCCCCAGCAAATTCCTGAATTGCCATGTTCAGTCTATCTAGGTTCATCAACTTGCTGGGGCAAGGGCAAATTCATCAATCTATTCAGCATAACTATCAGAGCTCAGCCAAGTTACTATTGTGCCCCAGCAAATTCCTTACCGTGTTCAGTCTGTCTGGGTTCATCACCTTGCTAGGGCAAAGGCAGATTCATCAATCTATTTGGCATAACTATGAGAGCTCAGCCAAATTTCCATTGTGCCCCAGCAAATTCCTGAACTGCCGTGTTCAGTCTGTCTGGGTTCATCAACTTGCTGGGGCAAGGGCAGATTCATTAATCTATTCGGCATAACAATCAGAGCTCAGCTGAGTTACCATTGTGCCCCAGCAAATTCCTGAACTGCCGTGTTCAGTCTGTCTGGGTTCATTAACTTGCTGGGCAAGGGCAAATTTATCAATCTATTCAGCATAACTATCGGAGCTCAACCGAATTTCCATTATGCCCCAGCAAATTCCTGAACTGTCGTTTTCAGTCTGCCTTGGTTCATTAACTTGCTGCGGCAAAGGCATATTTACTACTATATTCGGCTAAGCTGCAGCACTCTACAGTTATTTTTAATTCGGTAGCTTGTTTCATTCATTTCATGATTTTACATCTTACTTGGCTGCTAACAAGCACATTCATTGAGCACAAAAGGCAAAAATAATTTCCATTCTTAAGCTGCGCGCAAATAGCAAAAATAATTTTCATTCGTAAATTAAGCACAAGTAGAATTCATTTTACAAATGAAAACTACCCTATATCAGCTTCTCATAAAAATGAACAATCAAAAACAAAAACCTAATACATACAGCAAAATCTAAATATGCCTAATACCAAAAGCAAAATGGAAAATATTCAACTGTCTTCAGGGTTAGACTCTAGCAGCTCAACGTCCACCTACTCGTATGAAATCGGCTGTTCCGATACCACATTAGCGGCAGCCAAGGCTTTGAGCCAGCCGTGTTTGAACCCCCTATTTTCAAACTTCGGCACTTCTTCGATGTAGTCCACCAAGGCTGCATTCTTGCCAGCCTGGAACGACTCGAACAGCGCACACTCGGCGTTTGCCTTCGCCCGCCTCGACTCTTCCAGGTTGGCCTCCAGCTTGGCAATCATCTCGTTGGCCAGTTTGAGCTCTTTGTCATTCGCTTTCGCCTTTTCCTCAGTGGCCACTTTCAGTGCAACAGCAGTCCTGGCCTCATTTGCTTCTGTATCAGCCCTAGCTCTCTCTTCTGCCGCCTTTGTGGCCTCAGACTCGACTCGGAGAGAGGCCTCAACTGCTTTCCCCTTCTCCTTTTTCAATTCAACTATAAGAAAGCCAATCTGTTCGATTGCGTCGTGTTGGCGATGTCCAATCTCGACTATTCTCCCCGCCGCAAAAGAAAGGACCAGTAAGCTAATATAGAAACTCCTGTTTAGCCTTACAAAGCTGTAAAGGACTACATACCAATATTGCCGATTGAATGGCTAATGCAATAGCCAGCAGATCAGTCTCTGCCCTAAAAGTTGCTCTGTCAACCGGCAAAAAAATGGCGGAAGCCAGGCTCAAGGCCACAGCCGGGTCTCTTATCGCCGATGAATCGGAGCCAACCGGCATGTTTTTTATCTTTGGTTGCACAATGAATGGCACAACCAAGGTCCGATTCTTCCAAGCGTGGCTGTTTATCCACTGGGTTTTCCGAATAAATGGTTTCGTGATCGGCTGGGCGCTTTTCACCCCTATACTCCGTCACTTGACCCTCTTGTTGATCAACAACAGTTTCCGCTTCGGCCATTTCATTCTGAACCACCTCTTCAACAGGAACGGGTGAAGTTTCTTCCTTGGCGTCAGGTGGAGGGGCCGGAGGTTGGTTTCACTCGGCTTCAGCCCTTCTTCGGGCAACCATCCTCTCGGCGTTTCTCCGTTTGGCCAATTGGGTGAGTGACTCGCCGGCCATGTTGTCAAGGTAAGAGCCGAGCAAGTCCCCTAAGTTAGTGAAAAAGTCTTCGAAAAAGTCCCCTTGGTCTGAGGCGGGCGGAGGGTCAGACAAATTGAATCCGACTTCCTCAAAATCCGAATTAAGTGCTTCTTCTATCTCGGCTTCCGACTGGTTCGGGCCCTCGGCGACCAGATCGGCTGCCTATTCTTCCTCTTGTTCCGAATCAGAGACCTCTAAACCAACCTCATTATGTTTTTGAAGCTGGGGAAGATAAGGGCGGTAAGATGATCTTCACCACTCGGAATTGGAATGTGTTCTGCCGCTGAAAACGTAGAGTAAGATAGCACGTATCACAAAAGAATGTGGGCCGCCCTCCCTTGTTTCTGCAAGTTTGGACGGCCAACGAACTGGAGAGCGACTTTAATGTCTGCAAGTACAGCGTTGTCGGCTGAAACCAACACTTTCTTCAATTGCTACATGCATAAACAAAATGGTAAAACACATGGAAGGAAAGCCGAATACAAATAAGGTGGTCAAAGAAACTAGAGTGAGCTATACGGACACCTGGTTTGCCTTTGCCTTGGCACGGGATCTAGGCGATCTTCACCCTCGCCGAATTCCCAGTTGCCTCGGACAACGAACATCACGTCGTCAACACGCTTGCCAGAGCTGGCAAGCATAGTGACTAGGTGATGTTCGGTATCTTTGGCCCTGAGAAAATAGCGTCCCAGCCGACCAGTAGACTTGGCCAAGGCATAACAATGCCGAATTGCAGGTATACCTAAATTAATCCTAAGACAACAGTTCAACTCTGTAATCCCCATTATGATGCGAAAAAAATTCACGTTAGGCTGGGAAGGAATTAGACCCCAGTATCGAAGGACGGCTCGTAAAAATGAGTGAAAGGGAAAACAGACTCCACCTCAGCAATCGATAGGAGAGGAAAGATGATTGTACTCTCATCGGTCCTCTCTATATCAGTGGTGCTGTCTGCCACGAGTGACAGATGGACATCGTCGGGAATGGAGTAATGGCGTTAGAAGCCGGAAAGTCGATCCGCATAAAGGAGCTCTTTCAAATTTTTCGCCATCACGGCCAGCCTAAGGAGTTTGCAAAACTGAAAGCAAACAAGGAAATGGTATTGGGAGTGAAGGAGAAGAAAACTTACAGGAAGTAGAAGGTATAATGAGAGATAGAAGGAAATTGCAAAGGTCGCGAAGTGAAGAAGTTGAACTAGAAGTCGAGCCAGAAACTTTGAGTATTCATAGTATACATCCAAAGAGACAAAGTTTTAAATCACATTAAATGGAGGACGCGTATGAAGAGGCGGGAATTTGTAATGATGACCAGAAAACGTGTGCGTTTTGACACACGTTGGAATGAGGTCAACCGCCGAATTTTTGACTTTTCAAGTTCAAAACCAAACACGCCGACTAACTAGTGCTAGTGGGGTGTTTGGGGGGCAATTGTGGGAGCCGGATAAAAGTAGGCGTAGATAGGCCGAGTACACATTTAGACAATCGGTACATATTATACTCGCCCCCTGTCTTGTACGTTCTAGATGCCGAATATCTTAGTCGGCCATAAAGCCAGTCGAACGAGGGGCCGATTGGAAGTTGGAATACGACGAAAGAAGGGCCGAGTGAGCAATCACACGATGGATTAGTAGTGGGCCCTATCCTGAGGACTAGGAGTGTATATAAATAGAAAAACAACAACCAAAGGCAGGTATGTGAGAACTAGTATGCTTAACTTAAAACCCAAGCAACCAAGAGAGTATACACTGACTTATCCATCAGAGTGCTAATTCCGGCACCCCCGACCGGAGTGTTCATTCCTTTTTAGGTGGCTCGCTGAGGATCACGAGCGTCCCACAGGATCCAAAGAGTATTTCCGAACTACTTTTCCACAACTAGTTAAAAAAGGCCCGTGCAAGGCACGAACTATTATTACATTATATTTAAGTTTTATATTTTGATAATTTTTAAAAAATAAGAATATTATTTTGTAAAATTGAATAGAATAAATCATTATACATGATAGAATTATATAAATTTTATTATAAATAATAAAAAAATTAAAAATATATTAAGTGTTACAATTTTAACATAATTATACTTTTAACACTCAAGTGTTTGTTCATGTCCACTTATGCTATTGTCTAAATTCATATCAACTTCAAATAGTCACCAAACTACACATTTAATAATTTTTTTTATTTTTTTATTTTTATATAAGTGTCTTTTGGGTTAGTTCATTTTGTTGTTTAATACTTATTCGATGTGGTGAGTTTCATTAGTAGTGTTCAGTTTACTGAAATAAAAGTGGAATGGAATGATCAATTAAAATGTTCATTCTCATATATGATGAAAAAAGTACTATTATAAGGAAATGGTCATTCTGTAAATAAACTCAAAAAAATCTCTCATTTTGAACTATTAGGCTAATAACAATGGACCAAAATTTCTAACATAATTTTCAAAAGCCTACCACCTCAATTACTTCACAGGCGATTATTGGGTAGTCTCAGAGTACAGTCATGTAGTGTTCCATGGTATTGTGATGGATGAAGAAGATGAAGTATATTATGATTTTATGTTGGGTGATTAAGGAATATGAGGGGATATGGTGAATGATGATTGGTAAGAAAGTATGGACATGTGACACTCTGGGATTACTTAATAATTTTTCTTATTTCACCAACCAAGTTAAAGGACAAAATAGAAAATTTAAAAACAAGCTAAGAGCAAAATCAAAATTTCTTACATAATTTTCAAAAGGCCACCACCCAAATTGTTTCACTAACCAAACTAAAGGGAAAAATAGCAAATTTCAAAACAAACTAAGGGCAAAATAGGAATAAAAAAACAAGCCACAACAAAGAAAGAGATTCTTACCTAAATTATTAATTAAAAAAATTTCTAACATTACTAAAAGCTTTTAATTGACTTGATGATTTATTAATAAAAAGAACTATTTGTTATGAAATTTGAAATTTGAAGGGGCGTGATGTAATTTTCAGAACCATAAGAGACAATTTGTGTTTAAAACAAACCTCAGGGGTGTGTTTGTAATTTATCCAAAAAGACTCAAAAAAATTCTCAACTTTTGGACTATTAAGCTAATTACAATTAATTCAAATTTCTTACATGATTTCTAAAAGCCCTCCATCCAAATTAATTTACCAACCAAACTAAAGGACAAAATAGAAAATTCAAAAATAAACTTAAGGGCAAAATGGGAAATCAAATACAAGCTACCAACACCAAAGCTATTCTTATATAGATAATATATATATACTAGTTTAAAAAGGCCCGTGCAAGGCACGAACTATTATTACAGTATATTTAAGTTTTATATTTTGATAATTTTTAAAAAATAAGTATATTATCTTACAAAATTGAATAGAATAAATCATTATATATATGATAGAATTATATAAATTTTATTATATATAATAAAAAAAATTAAAAATATAATAAGTCTTACAATTTTAACATAATTATACTTTTAACACTCAAGTTTTTATTCATGACCACTTATGCTATTGTCTAAATTCATATCAACTTCAAACAGTCACCAAACTACACATTTAATATTTTTTTTGTTTGTTTTATATAAGTGTCTTTTGGGTTAGTTCATGTTGTTATTCAATACTTATTCAATGTGGTGAGTTTCATCAGTAGTGTTCAGTTTACTAAAATAAAAGTGGAATGGAATGATCAATTAAAATGTTCATTCTCATACATCATGAAAAAAGTACTATTGTAAGGAAATGGTCATTCTGTAAATAAACTCAAAAAAATCTCGCATTTTGAACTATTAGGCTAATAACAATGAACCAAAATTTCTTACATAATTTTCAAAAGCCCACCACCTCAATTACTTCACAGGCGATTATTGGGCAGTTTCACAGTATGGTTACATGATACTCCATGGTATTGTGATAGATGGAGGAGAAGTATTGTAGACACCCCATTTTTGACTGACCTTAAGACTCAGACGTCACCGATTGAGCGCTTGGTGATGTTGTATACTGTGCTCGTTCTGAGGTTGCGGAGTCTCGGCCGTGAGCCTTGCCTCCGAACTTCTGGACTTTTCTGTGCCTTGCCTCGGTTTGCGAACCAAGCTCGGTTTTCTCTGTTTTCTCTTCCTGAGGGGAGGGAGAGGTCTCGTAGATCATCTCTCAGTAGCCATAGGCTACGTTTCGTGGTCGCAGGCCATTTTTCCCATTTCGGAGCCCGGTTCCCGATTTTCGGAGCCGTCAGGCCGTGTGCCTCGGTTCGGGATCGCCTAACCACCTCCGTTTGCTCCGGTTTTTGGCACACACCTTATTTCCTCCCTTTCGAGGGACACTGTGGTCCGAGAGACCAACTTCGTGGTCGGACACCACTTCCGGTGCCTAACAGCCCACTTTCGGGGTCCCGAATTGCGTGTTTCGGCTCCCGAACCTTCATTTTGCATTTTTGGACTCCGACCCGAACTTGAGATAGTCATATTTTGAGGTTCTTTTCATGTTTGATTAAGGACCTTTTATTGTTTGAGATCTCCATCTGTCACTTGCCTCTTTACCTCTTTTTAGGCCTATTTTGCACGGTATTTTAGGCATACTTGTGGGCTGTGTTGGACTTGGTCGTAAACTACAAAGTGTCTTATTTTGAGCCCCTATTCAACTTTTTTGAAGGGCTCTCAGCCGTTTGGAACCAGCAGCTACCACTTGCCTTTATACCCCTCTTTCGGCCAATTTTTGGAGGGAAACTTGAAATATTTCCCCCTCTTTTTTTCCCCCTCTTTTCCAGCCTCTTTTGCCTATAAATACAACACCCCAGGTCTGTGTTGAAGGGTTAGAGATTTTTGTATAAGCCTCTCACATTCAATCTCTCTCTCTCTCTATATTCTAACCATCAAAACTCCAAGTTCCTTCTACCATTTCTTCACCACCACCTAGCACCACCACCACCACTCCATTCCAGCGGCTTGGAGGACCTTCTCAGAGGCTAGAAGTGCCGCATTTTGGACCAAGAGGCTACTAAAGGGTAGGTCTTCAAGGGTGAGTCTCGTTTTTCCCTTTTTTGCTCTTTTCTTGGTCTATTTCTTAGCCCTTCTTGCTTGTACATTTGAGCTCCGACCAAAACTGAAAGTGTCATTTTTTTGAGCTCTATTTCATCTTTCATTAAGGGTCTTACCCTGTTTGGGACCCCCATCTTGCACTTGCTTCAATATCCTCTTGGATGCCATATTTTTGCATGATATTTTTGGCCTATATATAATCTGTTTTGAGCTCTGATGTAAACTGAAAATGGGCTTATTTTGAGCCCTTATTCAACATTGAAGAAGGGCTCACCACTGTTTGGGATCTCCATGTATCACTTACCATTGTACCCCCCTTTGGTCCCCATTTTTGCATGATTTATTAGCTTATCTTGCTTCTGTTTTTCGGCCATGATCAAAGCTGAAAGTGGCCATATTTTGACCCCCTTGTCATGTTTCATTAAGGGTCTTTGGCTGTTTGATGAATATTTTGTATACTTTGTGTTATAGCCTTCTTGTGGCCTTAATCTTGCATTGCATTTTGAGCATGTTTGTATACTGATTTGGGGCTTGTCATCTACTGAAAAACATCATATTTTTTGTCCCCCTTCAGTGTTGTAGAAGGGTCTTTTTCTGTTTGGGCTTTGCATCTACCACTTGCCTCATTACCTCTCTTGGCCCCCCATTTTTGCATGCTTATTTTTCCCTATTTGTACCCACTGTTTGGCCATGCTTTGAACTGTAAAAATGCTTATTTTGGGGCTGCCTTGCTTCTGTCTTTTCATTCCATGTATCAATCATGCATGCATTGCATAGCTATAGGCCATTTCATGTGCTTAATTCCATGTTTCGGGACTCGTTCCTTGCATCGGGTTTCATTTCGCCATGTTTCGGGGCTGTTTTGCATGTCATTTTGCCTCTGAAATTTGCATGTTTGCATATCATATTCCATGTCTTGCCATGTCTCATTAGAGTGGCATTCCGTGCCGTAGGTTCGGTCCTCGGTTTGCGTGCACGTGTGCACGCATTTCGAGTGTCTCATTTCCATCTTATGGCCTCCTATGTGAGTGTGGCTGAGGTCCACTCATGTTGGTGTAAGCCAATTATTGCATTGCGTATGCCATTTCATTCATAGCATTGTGTATGCTCGGTTGTGTATGTTAGGATTGTATCTTAGTTGCATTTCACGCATATCATGCATATTGCATCGTGTTCGGGATAGGAGTTAGCCCGGGCACGGGAAACGAGGTACGTTCCGTACTCCGAGTGACGGAACGTGTCTCAATTCCCAAGTCACCGACACTCCGGATTGTCCATGATGGAGTTAGGTTTTGTCGTAGTGTTCATATGCATTCATTCTATATTGAGTTGTGCAATTCGGCTCCTCGGCCATCATGCATCGAGATGTGTGATTGATGGTACGAGGATCGAGACATGCATACATTTGTGAAATTACATTGCTATGCCCCTTTCCTGCTCTCTGTTGCAGCATATCAAGAATCAGCGGTCTGCCGAGGCTTGGCGCGCTTTTCAAGAATAATCGCGAAACAGAGGCTAATTGGGGCATCCCAGTGGATTTCCGCGCAAGGCAGCCCAAACATATATCATTCAGCGGAATCAAGGCAGTCCCTGGCTTGCATGCCAATTTATTGTTTTCTTAGTTAATTTGTTAATTAATTAGGAATTTGTACATTTTGGACTGTATTATTTGGACTGTAATATTCTTTTATTCGGGACTGTATATTTATTCGGACCCTCTGCGCGAGGGCATAATTGTAATAAGTGTGGGTGAGTGTGATGTATGTCTTCCAACCCCAAGTCTTTCTTCCCTTTTATTTACCTGCTTATGATGGTTAGATTAGGGCATATTTCAATTAGCATACAGTATGACAGTATGTTTGCATCATTCATCTGTTTTGCACGCACCGGGCTCGCGCGCATCATACAAACTGCATTTGTATTTCAATTCCAAATTGAATACGTGTTAGTTGTAGCATTCCATATGCCATGTTTAGAATAGCCGAGCCTGCTATAGTTTGCATCTTTGCATGTGTTGCATTAGGCATTTCAGCATATTTAGGATCATGCATGATTTCTAATGAGTTTCTGTTTTGGCTTGGAGTACTCGGTGAGTTTTTATGCTTTAGCATCCTTGCATGCGTGTGAGTGTTGCCATGAATAGCATGCTTACCATGAGGCTATGTGCTTATGTGATATAACTGCTTGAATGCCTGTGGGTGGAGGTTGTGTTACTTGAATTGGGACAATTCATCAAATGTTTGTTTTAAGCCCACTAGATAGTGGCAAAATCATGTTTTCTAAGCCCACCCGAGGGTGGCAAATCCACGTCTTAGCCTACCTGCGGGTAGCACCATCAAACCATTTTCAAACAAACAAACATGAAATGTTTTGTTCCAATTCAGGCGACTCAGTCTATACTTGTATGCTGTGCGCATCACATAGTAAATCTAGGCTAATAACCGGAATAAGAGCACACAATGTTTTCAAAACCTGATATCATGGTTAGTAGAGGCCGATCTTTGATCGGGCAAGCGGGGGTGCTCACGAAGTGACCTTCCCCAATCGTACCCAAGTTCCCGAGCCGAGGCAACTTTGGTGATGACGGACACGTGGCCTTTGGCACCGAGTCAGGGTTTCCTAAATTTTCCCATAAAAAATATTTAGGTGGCGACTCTGTATCTGGCAAAGCAGTCCATGTTTGGCACTTCTTTCAAAAAAATCTGTTTTCTCAAAAACGATTTGCCAGATTTGGACTCTTTGGTTCAAGATTAAGAACCGTGACAATCGAGTCCTTGAACTGTAGTGAGCCCAAATGAACAGAACGGGACTTAACCCTCCCGGGGCGTTCGGGGACGTCTACAAGTATATTATGATTTTATGTTGGGTGATTGAGGAATATGAGGGGATATGATGAATGACGATTGGTAAGGAAGTATGGACACGTGGAACTCTGGGAGTACTTAATAATTTTCCTTATTTTACCAACCAAGTAAAAGAACAAAATAGAAAATTTAAAAACAAGCTAAGAGCAAAATTAAAATTTCTTACATAATTTTGAAAAGGCCACCACCCAAATTGTTTCACCAACCAAACTAAAGGGCAAAATAACAAATTTCAAAACAAATCAAGGGCAAAATAGGAATAAAAAAACAAGCCACAACCAAGAAAGAGATTCTTATACATATATATAGATATCTAATACAAAAACATTCAAATCATGAACACACAAACATTCATGTATATATATCATAGACACGACACACAAATTTGTGAATACCTTCAACCCATGAATACAACTACTAAACACGAGACAGAGATGAATAAATAAATAAAACCCAGACTCAAAAAGCAATAGTAATCAAAACCCTCAGAAGAGATTAAGATTAACTAGATAATTTTTCAGATTCTTCATTAAGAAATTAAATATTTCTTTTACAGAAACATAACAAAATCGATCAAAAAAAAGAATAATAAAAATAAAAATTTGTTCGTGTCCAACAAACTCCTACAATACCTCCTCTAATCCCATTATAGGAAATTAGAGATTTAACGGGCGTTTAATTAACGGCGTTTTATTAAACGTCACGTTTTTTAATTTTTAATAGCGTTTTATAACAACTGTATATTTTTTTAACCAAAACGGCACCGTTTTGTAACTAAAGGTGTTTGAAAACGCCTCCAAATGCGGTAGATACATGCAACCCTTTTTGAAACCCTTATTCTTGAATCTGAACCTTTTCTCTCTTGTACGCACACATGTCTCTCACATCTCTCTCTCTCTCTCCCTCTCTCAGCGACGAAGAAGACGGAGGAGATAACTCTAGGAAGAAGCTTCGTCTCTCGAAAGATCAATCGGTTGTTCTTGAAGAGAGCTTCAAAGAACACAAGCTCCATCGACTGTTCAGAGCGATTTCAGAGCGATTTCGAAGATTCAGATTGATATCAATCTGCTGTTCAGAGCGATTTCGAAGCGATTTCTAAGATTCAGAGCGATTTCGAGATTCAGAGCGATTTCGAAGCTCCGTTGCCACCGTCATCTGCACCGGCGAGGTAGCGAGCTCCACCATCTCTCTCTCTCTCTCTCTCTCTCTCTCTCTAGACCTATGAGTCGTAACATTTGTACTTGACAACTCAGTTTTCACAATATTTGACTCCAAGTGCATATTTAGAAGCGTGGCAAAAATGTTAGTTGAGTTGTGTGAAAAGGCATGGTGTTGATTTGGTGATGGTATCTGTGCTCAATGGATAAATTTTTTGAGGAATAGTTAGTGAATGAATGCAGCAAGCAGCTTAGGCACTGGTCTCTTGAGTTCTATTGGTGGATGAGATTTGTGGATGTATAATAACAATGGTCCTTTTTAGACTGATTTTATTTCAATAACGGTGCCCATAGAATAATGTATAAACCATGCTCTGCAATACACAACACCAGATTGATTTTTGGGTTGAGGAAGTTTCACAATGTTTTAGTCAATGAGAGGCTTAAGCTCAACTACTGGTTTTTTTGGCATGCATGTTACCTTGATTGTGTAGTTAACATTTCCTTTGAGATAGTACATTAGAAAACCAATTCATGAATTAGGTAAGAAAGGATTTATAAAGGGACCCTAAAATATCAGCACGTATATGAGTATGGAATGAAAATAGATTTGTTTTGTGGCATTTGATGCTAAATGTGATGGTGAAAGAATTTGTCAACAAAATTCAGTTTTACCACTATTGATAGTTCAATATGGGAAAGTAGTTTAGTAACTAAATCCTTATGCATATTTCAGTCTTTGTAGCATGTAATATAATGTTTTGTTTGTACATTGATTTTATGTAGTTACAACTTTACAAGATATTATTAGGCTATCAACACTTCTGTTTGTGATCATATCCATTGTTCTAATTTTGATTAGATGAAAGCAATCATATCCACAATTCTAATTTTTGATTAAATTGTATTTTTAAAATGATGATAAAAATGTTTTTATGGTATTTTTTAAATATTGCAGCATAATGAGTTAGTTATCTTATCTAAAAACTTAAAAGCAGTTCAATGAAATCACATTTGAAAAGATTTGTAACTATTGTTTGGCAACTGCTATTTGAGCTGCAATTTTTTGTGCAATTAAGTGCCCATCAACACTTGTGCATGTTAACGCTTTTAAATCAGATAAATACCACTATATGTTGGCATTTTTCCTCCGATGGGACCATAATTGGCTACCATCACATTCCTATTCTTTAATCACTTTAGAAATTGTCTGAAATTCTCTCCCTCTTTAGTTGTCCATATGTTTTGGAGGTAGGTTCATTACTGATTTGCTTGATTTTCCATCTCTTTTATAGCAGCAGTTTCTCTGAGTTCCATAATTCCTGTTATTTAATTGTGCAATTCGTTTTTCCACATGTTAGTTTGTGACCTACAACTGCAAATGAGTTGACTGATTATCTTTTTGTTGACTTTTCAGGTTCATCCAGAAGGGAAATATGTTGTTGATATCGATAAGAGCATAGATATAACAAAGCTCACACCAGCAACCAGAGTTGCCCTTTGTAATGACAGCTATGTGCTTCACTTGGGCCATTTTCTTTTTTGCCTTCCTGTCATCCTTTCCAAATTCCTTCCCATGCTGGTGCATTTAGGGGCTATGATTGTACATGAGTAAACCATCCTAGCTAATTTTTTTCTTCCGTACTCTGTTAAGTTCTTGCGAATGAGTTTTTTTTTCCCCCTCCGTGTGTGTGGTTTTATTTCTTGTCATGCTAATTATTCATCTCAACATCATATTTTAGATATACATAATGCATGTTGCAGTGAGAATGGGTTGAAGAGCATGGCTGGCTTTCTAATCTTCCTAACCAAAGTTAGTTCTAAATTGCAAGTAATAGCTGCTTTCACTGTGCTTTAGAAGCACTTCTTGTTTTCATCTATTTGATTCTAAATTATGGGTAATGCTCTTTCAATCTCTCCCTGCTTATTGATGAGCAACCTTGACATTATGCGATGATTATTTTTAGGTATCTATTGGCCATATTTTAAATGTCCATTTGCTCTGCTTCCTGGTTTTCTGGAGATTATGTTTCGTGTATCTTGTCTTTGCCATGCTTACCTTAAAATCTTATTAATCTTGTTTTTTTAAAGGGTTTGCAGAAACAGGACATCTTTTGATCTTCAAATAAATCTATGTAAACTGTGCAAATGACTTTGTATAAAGATCTTGTAGCAGCTTTCAAAGTGAACTGGGATATATGTCCAATTTGAAATGATCCAGCCCCTTTTGAATGGGCCATTTTCTGCTTGATATCTATCCAATTTCTTAGTATATGTATAATTGATTTATTTTTTATTTATAAATTGTCTATTATACGTTTTTGTTGAACATCTCCATATAGCATCATCTGTTTCGGGCTGTTCATGATATTGCCACATCATTTTGACATGATTGGTTGTTTGATTCTCTTTATTTTCAGCCATTACCAACTGTTGAAAACTACACCAAATTCCAACTATAGAATTTAAACTCCAAATCTATTTGCAGTGTGGTTCACTTGCACGGCTGTAATTTCCTATTCTCTCTTTTATAAAAGCTGGTCAGGCCCAGTATCTCTTCATATTTACTGTATAATTGCAAATTCATAGAGAGCTAAATTTTAAGCATATGTAGTTGGAAGCATGTTGGACGCACACACATTGAGAATTATGATTAATATTTTTATCTGTCTTTACATATTGTGAGTGCTCAATGTATGCATTGAGGTTTGAGGGTACTTTTCTGTAACCATATGAAGATAGAAGAAATTGGATCTCCAAAAAAT
Organism: Camellia granthamiana; assembly: GCA_036172215.1. NCBI lineage: Eukaryota > Viridiplantae > Streptophyta > Magnoliopsida > Ericales > Theaceae > Camellia > Camellia granthamiana. Next base: position 49,855,695 of record CM069912.1, on the reverse strand, counting down.
TGTTTGAATCTGATATAATTATCTTCAAGACTTCAGTTTCAGGTTGTGGACTGCCTAGTTGTTTTTGACATTTTCGCAAATCTTTCAGATGGAAGAACTGATGAAGAACCAGATTTTTGCAAAAATGAGTATTAACACTACCAAATCTTATAAAAAAAAGTAGCGTCCGCATTAAAAAAAACTTGTCAAAAATTAATATTGACACTAGCAAATCTTATAAAAAATTAGTGTCGACACTAACAAAACTTATCAACACTTTGTTGAAAAATTGATAAAACTCAATTTTCTATTCAACCATACAACCTCATCATTCTCTTAAATTTAGTCAAGTTGTTATTTATTAAAGGGGCTGAGCACACTAATAGTTAAGAAATCAATATTTGGTTGCTTTTTTATTATGGAAAAGGACTAGCTAGCAGCATCGGTAATTAAAAAAAAAAAAAATTCCAAAGGTGAGGAGCAAAGCACTGAAACAGAACAAAAATAGGGGTAATGATTTTTTAACAAACAATGATAAAGTTTGAAATAGAGTTTGGATTACCTTTTGAAAAATTAAGTTTGTTTAGTTCTGATTTTCAAAAGATAGTTTTTAAAAAATTCTACTTTTTTATTTTCTGTATTTTAATGCTTTTTTTTAATATTTTAAGTAGTTTTATTTGTAAATTTTTAGACACACCTAACATTAATACACTTAAAAAGTATAATATTTGTAAAAAATTTTAAAAAAATACACTAAATACCAAAAAATACAAACCAAAAAAAAAATGAAAATTCAATACTTTTTGTATTTTTGTGTATTTATTAGTTTTTTAAAATATTTTTTCACAAATATTTTACTATTTAGATATATGTAAGTAAAGTATATCTAGAAAAATAAAAAAAAAAATTTACTTAAAATTTTAAAAATATTCTCTAAAAATAAAAAAACATGAAAAACAAAAACATTCAATTTTAAAAAAACTAAATTTAAAAACTGAAACCAAATATACTAAATATTTTAATTTCTTGAATCCGCAAAGGTTGGCTAAATGACTAGCTATGACTTCACCAACTTTTCATAAATTGCTTCAAAACTCTTGCCAAATTGCAAAAAATACAAAATAAAAAATGATGCAATATTTCTTTGGTTTGCCATCATTGAAAATACCAATTTTGAAAGGATAAACTAATTTGAGCAAATGAAGCTTCAACCCAGAAACCAATTTTTGATGAAAATCTACAAAGTAAACCTGAGAACATTTGGAAGTCCCCAAAAAGATTTTCTTTTCTTCTTTCCAAAGATATGTCTTGCACAACAATGGCTCATTCACATACACAGACCCCAAAAAAACATACAAAGAAATTATAGGCATGCCAACATTGAAGCAACATTGAAGGCATGGAATAGGATAGATAATGATATAACAAAAATTCCATCACCAATTTTAAAAATCTAAACTGACAATAAATTCATAAAAAGAAAATTCTTATAAGCAATCTCTCATCGAAAATATGAGAAAGAGAATCTCCAATAACCATTTGAGAGATCATAATTGCTGCAAACAGTTTAAAAAAATTTTAAAAAAAAATAACTTGTCATGCTATGCCTGGTAAGCTGAGTGGTTCAAAGCTTCAGTGGGTAGAGATTATAAGAACACCAAGTATATACTGTTTCTACCAAGGAAATTAGCTACATTTAGAATCATTGCAAATGCAAAAGTTCTGAGTTACTCCCATGCACCCTCTGATTGATGGTCAACCAGTTTAGCATCAATACTTGTTCTCCTATTTGTGTAGAAACTGGGGAACGTTTATTTACAAGACGGATCTATTGAAGGATGTTGCCATAAAGCTTTTATCAACATCAACCCGGAAACATCAATTTCACCTCTCTTACCTGCACAGAATAGATGTATGTTTTCAGGCGGTAGCCGCATCTATATTTATTAAAAACGATGTATGAAGTGAGCATTTGCATTGAACATGGCAATCTCCTGGGAGAGAATGAAGAAGAAGATCACTAGTATGAAGTCCACTAGCTCTAAGTCAAAAGGGTGACTAATAAAGATCACATTTATTTTTTTCTTTTTGTTAAGAGGCCAGCAAAGTTACCTTTAAGCCAATCGTAACATTATTGCGTCACAAAACCTCTACTATGAAGGGAACTCTCACAATTAAACACACATTGGCTAGACATCAAATGAAATCTAAAGGGTTTTTATTCATCTCTAGAACATACCTAATGTAAACCCTGATGGTGAATTTGCAGCTAAATGTGCAAATTTTCTTCCTAGCATAATGGAATATTTCTGCAGTTGATAAACCACCAATGCATGCCCCTTCAATTACAGCATAGAATGTCAGTAAATATCAACAGAATGATATGGAAATACTACAGCATATGAATTGCTTAGAAGAAAAAGGAACAGTAGTAAATTCATCAGATTATATGAATTGAAATTTATTCTCTCTGTTCTTACCTGCAGAGAGAGAGAGGGGGAGAGAGAGAAATCAAATTTCTAAATACATAGACTTGATTCTTATTATGTCACTTGTTTCGTTTTTTCCTTTTCGTTTTCTAATCTTTTTTCTTGTAATGTTGGAGTTGTTCAAAGATGCAGTTTCTATAGCCTTGCAACTCCAGATCACCATAATGGCTATTGATAATCTAGTTGGGTTAATTCAAAGCATTTTTCAAGCTCTAATATTTCAATCTGATCTTCAAGAGGCTCCCAGGAATAGAACTTAGAAACTACCAATCATTAAGATGTATGGACAGGTTACATGTTTATGAGCACAAGGGGCATCCAAATGCTAACAATCGACTAGCATACATGAGTCTTATTGTTCCAGATGAATGCACTGTGAGGACAAGGAGAAAGCCAAAATGAACACAGAATGAAAACAATAATAAAACAAGACTCTCACTATAGTTTCAAACATATATCTATGTACACATACATATAGATTAAGGAGTTCAAATAAATAGATGAAACAAAACTTTTCGGAGTTTGTGATGGATGGCTTCAGCTGATAAATTGAGTGAGGCATTCAGGGTATATTTGTCTTCTCAAAATTTATTCAATTTGACGATAAAAATGAATTTTTATATGACATTATAACTACGAGCAAAATAGTTTTAAAAAATGTATTCCATTAACACAGCAGTGTCATAAGTCATCTCAAAAATCAAAAGGACAGATTTTTAAATTGTCAGAAACCTCAAGGGAGGTCAGTGTATGTGTAATTTACTCAAATAAAAATAATAATAATTTTATGCTTGTGGTGCTGAAAAAGGCTGCTACCCTTGGGATGTAATGATGAGGAATTAAGCTTAGACTTTTGCCTTTTATGAGGAAACAAACAGCAAAAATCAAGCTCCTGCAGTTGCAGGTACTTCCCAAATTCCTTGATTCCACAAGAAATCCTGCCCAGTCCAAGATGATACAGCCTTTAAAACTCTATCAAGGATTGGAATAATCTCCAAAATCAGCACGTGGGTCCTTTACCAAAGTCCCTTCACCATTATCAGAATGAGGGTGCAAATTAAAACTAGATCGATGAGTCCAAACCTGATCCTTAATGGCCCGTTTGCTTTAGCTTTGTAGAGCATGCTCATACTCTAGTTGATGAAGTCAATTACCAGTACATGACCTTCAATTGGAGCAAAAACATGAATGAACTTCCGACAGTCATCACAATCAACACAAAGAATATATGTGCTAATAAATACCAATAGAATAATATAACAATAATATGTATTTGAATAGCTTAGAAGAAAAGGAACAGTTGTCAATTCAACAGGAATTTGCTCTTGCCATTGAATTATGTCAGCACCGAGGTATGTGAGGGGGGTTTCTTAGCACTACGGCAGAGATATGAACCTTCAGAAGAGGGGAATCAAAAATTTTGACAGGGTGAAAGAATTATGAGCCATTATGCACGAGATACATAAATGGAAATTATAAAACAACAATAGGCACTCGAACAAGGCGAGAATTGCCTCTCCCACTACTGGGAAGAGTATCAACTTTTGAACAGATTTATTCATTTTTATTTATTTCTTTATTTCTTTTCCATCCATTTAACAATGACAATCTTATCTATGATGCCAATCCTCTCAAGCTTTGTATAAATCTCATAGAGCACAAAGACCAACAATGATTGTAATTTGTACCCAATTTAGTATACTACGACAGTTATGCCTCTTCCAACACCACATTCAGAGATATTTAATCTTCTACAACTACTAAGACCATAAATTCTCCTTCAGAGAACTAGTTGATGCCACATACCTAAGAAAGAAATCTCCAAAAGTACCACTGGCTGTCATTTGTCCTAAACCTCTAAGAAATAACCACTTGTACATAATTCAGTGGGGACTGAAAAAGAATCTACTTGAATTTGTAACATGTGAATTAAAATACTGCAGAGATGTAACAAATAGTCTACAAGAATCTACAACATGTGAAAACAAGTTGCAAAGTCATGTAGCAACAAGTCCAAAATAGTTAATGGAGAAGTATAAGTCCATGTCAATATATAACCCAAAAAAAAAAAAAAAGAAAAAAAAAAAAGAAATTTCACCAAATAATATATATTTTAATGTGTGTAGCTTTACCTTCACATCATAAGAAATTTACTCAATATCATGCATTCCATGACTATCTTTTGGCATGAACTTCTTTATCACTTCTCGTAGAGCAGGATCTTGTCCTTTAGTTGAGAGTATATCTATGATCAAGGAAGAATTGGATGCATCTACCGAAAAACCCCTTTGAACCATTTCCTCAACGAGTATTAATCCTCGGATAATAGTGTTGTAAGTGACATCATTTGGCAAACAACCATTATGTTCCATTTTAACAAACAACTCTTTAGCTTCATGCAGTAGGCCTTCTTCACAAAAACCTTGTATCATCGTAGTGTATGTCTTAACATCAGGTTGTAATCCCTTGGAAGAAAGGTTATTGAAAAGGGCCCTTGCAGTATCAAGCTTTTTATCCTTGCAGAATGCATTAATGAGAATATTGTACATAACAATACTAAGATGTAAACTGTTGCTTTCCATCATGTGGAATAATGACAATGCTTCAGAAATGTGCCCATTTTTGCACAACCCATCCAATAAGATACCATAAGTTTGAGAATCTGGAATTATGCCTGCAGGTTGCATATCATTAAAAAGTTTTTGAGCAGCTCCACATCTACCTGTTTGAAACAAACCCCGTAACTGAAAGTTTCATTGTTGGGTTTCAACCCCCTTTGAGGCAATTCTCGAAAGAGACGCATGGCCTCATCTATTTTCATTTTCTTGCAATATCCATCGATTAGAATGGTATAGCTAAAAACATTAGGGTGAACGCCCCTCTCCACCATGGTATTGAACACTCTCATTGCTTCATCGATGCGGCCTTGCAAACAATATCCATCCATTACAGTACTGTATGTGACTACATTAGGATCCACACCTCTTTGTATCATGACTTCAAGTACCCCCTCTGCCGCTTTCATCTTCCCTTCCTTGGTACATGCATCCAGCAACACACTATACATATGAACATTCGGAGCAATACCACGATCCAACATTTCTCTAAACATTCCGGCAGCCTCCTTCCACCGGCCAAAATTACATAGGCCATGAATCAAAGAAGTATAAGTGACAACATCTTGACGAATGCCTTGTTCATTCATCTTAGAAAAGAGTTTCAAAGCATCATCCACCATTCTATCCTTGCAAAGACTGTCAATCACCGTGTTATACACTATGGTGTCAGGTTTACAACTTCCCTCTTCCATTATCCTAAGCAAACTAACAGCCCTGATAGTGTTCCCCGTTCTGCAGAGCCCGTTAACGATGGTTCCATACATAACCACGTTGGGTTCAATTTCTCTCATTCTCATTAATTTCTTAAATAACTCTACAGCTTCAGGGGTTTTATCGTCCAAAATAAGTCCATTTAACAGAGTTGTGAAGGTAGTTACATCAGGTGTATAACCGCGTTTGAAGAGGGTACCCAAAAGGGAGAACCCAAAATCGACTTGATTCAGGCGGCAATGACAGTTAATAGCAATGTTGAAGGTGTAGATATCGACATGAATGCCTAGAAAATGCAATTTCCCAATAAGAGGAAGTGCGAGGTCGTAATGACCCAATTTCAAAAGAGGACCTAAAGTTTTGTTGAATTGAGAAATGGGGGGGAAAGGTCGCATTTGGATCATGCGATTGAACGAATTTACAGCGTCTTGGATATCATTGCATCGAACAGGAGGAGAACTAGGGCTTCGGGTAGTACAGAGAGAACGAAACAGAAGAAATAAGAATGAAGAGGGATGATTAAGTAGAGAGGGAAATATTGTACCTTTTTGACAATTATGATCAGCAATTCTTCTTCTTCTTCTTCTTCTTCTTCTTCGTCCAATGATGGAAGAAACACAAAGGGCTTGTTTGATTTGTTTTTGAGAGAGTTGTTTTTGAAAAAAATTTGAGAGAGTTGTTTTAGAAATTTTTTTGGTTTGTTTGGTTGTATATTTTGAGAGAGAAATTTTTTGTGGGAGTTTGGGATGATTTGATATTTTAGAAGAATTGAGTAGATGTGTGTGAGAGAAAAAGTGATTGAGAAGGAGAGAGGAGAGAGAAAAAGTGATTGATTGATGTATAGGAGAGAGAAAGTGATTTTAGAAATTTTTTTGAAAAAAACTCAAACCAAACAATTTTTGAGAAATTTTTTTGTAAAATTCATCTCCGAAACTCAAACCAAACAAGCCCAAACTCTTCTTGACATCATCTTCAAGCTGTGTGTGTGAGTGAGAGAGAAGAGAGAGAGAAAGAGACTGTGAGTGTGTGTGAGAGAGAGAGAGCATATATTAATTCCCTAAATACCAAAAATATTTATAGATTGTTCAAAAAAATTCATAGCTTTAATTATTAAAATCGATCAATTCTACTATTAATTTGAAATGTTTTTGAAAGCATATATTAATTTACATTTTTTCCAAATAAAATTGAGAAAATTAATAAATAAATAAATAAATCTTTTTAGCTTTATCAATTAAATTTTTAATTCTTAATTTATTTTTAATCCAAATGATTTGTATATTTTCATTAAGTAAAATCGAAAGGAAAAAAAAAATTTATTCATTAAACTCAATATAAGTATATAAAAAATATCTAAAGCCCAAGCGCAACAACTACTAATCACATACAATCCCATAATAATGGAGGAGAATTAAATATCACCACAAAATGTATCAAATTTCTATTTATAAGAGTTAAATCTAAAACCTATTATAAAGAGTGCTATACAACCACCAGGTTGAATGCTTAATCCTTTTCTCATTCAGTTTAATGACTAAATACTTTTTTTTTTAAAAAATAAGTAAATGATTTAAATTCAAAACAAATAAAAAGATTAAGATTTAAAGTGACAAAATTATAAATTTTAGTTTTAAATAAATTATAACTAACATTACTTTAAAATATAACTGGCAGATATTATTTAAAAAAATATGATAATTATATTTAATTTTTTTATATTTTGTAAAATAAAAGTTTTAAGTGGAAGTTAGCCAATCGGGATTTTCTTAATTGTTTAAAATTAAGAAAATCAAAAAAATTAGTATTAGATATTGATCATAAAGTTTTTCACTAAAAACCTTATTTTGTTTATATAAATGGAAGTATAAGATTCATTTTATATAAGTGAAACAATTTACTTTTTCCTTTTTTTTCTCAATATGAGATTATAAAATAAAAGTTAAATGGAAGCTAACTAAAGGGGATTTTCTTCATTGTTTAAAAGTTAACAATTGTTTGAGTGAGAAGTTTATTTTGAATCAAGCAATCTTAGCCATTAAGTTTTTAATTACGTCAATCTTTAATTTATTTCGAATAAAACAAATTTAACTAACATATTTTGCTAAAACCGATAAAATTATAGTTAAACCAGCGAATCAGTTAAACCAAAAACGATTCACCCTATCGGCTAGGTCCAATGACAACCCAATTTATACAAAAATTAATTAATTAAAACTTTTAAATTTTATTTTAATTTTAAAATTTAAACTGTGTTGAACTGAAATTTTAATTAAAATTAATTTTATTAATTTTAATTAAATAAATAAAATTAAAACCAACTACTATTCTATGATTTTTATTACAGAAACAGAACTTGGATTCAAGTAGGTTTCTATACTTTATTTATTTTAATATTATCAGAAGAACATCAAACACATGGGCAATTCTGATAGACAATCTTGTTAAACATCATGCACAATTGTTTTGGCAACTTTTATTTACACACTACACTTTGTTTTAGTTTACGATAATTTTGTCATTCGAATATCAATTTTTGAACAAAAATAATTATTAGAATATTAATTTCTGAATAAAAATTAATTATTTGGATTTCAATGATAGAGCATGGTTTTCGTTCGGAAGTTGAAATCCGAGCACTAAAATTGTGTGAATTGAGAATTTTTGTTGAGATATTAAAACTCTCACAAAACTCTTCACTAAATGGGGATGGGAGTATCAGATTTCCTTTATATGAGTAAAACAACTTATTTTTTTTCCTTTTTTTCCCTGATGTGAGATTATCAAATAAAAATTCACCAATGAAGATTTTCTTAATTATTTAAATTTATTTTTTAATCAAAAAATTAAGAAATTAGGATTGAAAATAATAGAGCTCCCACAAGGTTTGTGGATTAAAAAGACCCTTTTTCAGAATATTAATTTCTGAATAAAAATTCATTATTTGGATATGCTGAAATCCAAACACTAAAATTGTGTGAATTGAGAATTTTTATTGAGATAAACTCTCACAAGACTCTTCAATAAATTAGGGATGGGAGTATAAGATTCTCTTTACATGAGTAAAACAACTTATTTTTTTCCTTCTTTCTTGATGTGAGATTATCAAATAAAAGTTAACTAATAGAGATTTTCTTAATTATTTAAATTTATTTTTTAATCAAAAAATTAAGAAATTAGGATTGGAATAATGAAGCTCCTACAAGGTTTTTAAGTTAAAAATACCCTTTTTTAGAATATTAATTTCTGAATAGAAATTCATTATTTGGATATCAATGATAGAGCATGATTTTGTCCGGAAGTTGAAATCCGAGCACTAAAATTGTGTGATTTGAGAATTTTTGTTGTGATATTGAAACTCTCACAAGACTCTTCGCTAAATAGAAATGAGAGTATAAGATTCTCTTTATATGAATAAAACAACTCTTCTTTTTTTTTCCTTCTTTTCCCCCAATGTGGGATTATCAAATAAACGTTAACAAATGGAGATTTTCTTAATTATTTAAATTTATTTTTTAATAAGAAAATTAAAAAATTAGGATTTGAATAATGGAGCTCCCACAAGATTTGTGGGTTAAAAAGACTCTTTTCCTTATATAATAGATCAAATACAATAACAAATCCTAACCAATTTTATTTTAATAATTTGTCTGCTCCCCCACCATAATACCCTTCCTTTAACCATCGTAAATCCAATCGAAATCTTTTCATATCTTCTTGTTGATTTCATTTCCCTTTGTTTTGTTGGCATATGTTTTTTGTTCAACAATTCGTAATTGTGGGATTTGAATGTTGCTTCTAATTGTTGGATTTGGAACGTATTTGGTTGTGTTTTCAGTTTTTGTAATCTTCTTAATTTATTTATTTATTTATTTATTTTTTGAAAAATACAGAAAATTTGTTTTGGCTATTAACGAAAACTAATTTCAGGAAAATCTCCCCAAAATTATCCAATTTTTAGGAACAATAAAAAAGTTATTTTAAAATTTCAGAAAGTAGGCTCAGAAATGAAAACTAGTGTTTTTTGGATTAAGTTTTTTAAAAACTGAGTTTTTTGATTTTTACGTTTTTTTTTTGTTTTTAATGAATATTTTTAAAATTTTAAACATTTTTTTTTATTTTTTAAATGCACCTTACTTAGATGTATCTAAAATGTAAAAAATTTGTAAAAAAATATTTTAAAAAATTAATAAATACATAAAATTACAAAAAATGTACTGAATTCTCATTTTTTTTTTTTTTGTATTTTTGGTATTTAGTGAATTTTGAAAACGTTTTTTTTCACAAATTTTTTACTTTTTAGGTATATTTATGTTAAGTATGTCTAAAAAGTAAAAAAAATTACTTAAAATATTAAAAAAAAAATCAGTAAAAACAAAAAAAAAAAATTACAGAAAATAATAATGTATAATTTTCTGAAAAGTGTTTTTTGAAAAGTGTAAGCAAGCAATTTTGTTTTCGAAAATGCAAAAAACAAAAGCACAATAAAAAATGAAAACTAAATCCCTCCTGCCTTCATGCGACCTTTCATAGGGAAATGAGCAAGAGTGAGTGTTGGTGTGAGGAATGAGTTTTCTAGATGGAATTTGAATTCTTGGCCACAATTACAAAGTGTGGCTGTCACACTCACACACCTCTGTAGTTGTAGCTTTCAGAAACTACATGCTACAAGCATGGAGGATCAGATCAGATCATCCCATTTTCATCTGTTGCTATAAATTTCTGAGTTGTAGCTATTAGATTATTGTAGTTGTTAGATTCTTCTTCCAGCGTAGTTTCTTAAGCTATGCTAGAATTGTAAAACTAAACTGATATATTCTGATAAAGCATTTAGGCAAGATTCATAGATGTTGAAGATAGTGACCGAGTGGTTTGGAACCTTGTTTGGGTATCAATTCAAGGCCCAAGGCTAGATTCATAGATGTTGAGGGGTTTCAAAAAAAAAATTTATCACCTGTGGCAATATCTTTAGGTGACTAAGCAAGTTGAGAGACACAAATTGGATCCTGCGGGTTTAGAGTTATTTTTTGTGATTTCTTTGAACATATGGAATAACTAAAATTTATGGATTTGCAAATCCAAGTGAGCTTGCTAAATTTGCTTGCGATTATCCGTCTGAATTTGTTAATTCTCAGCAAAGATTTGATGTATAAAGTTAATTTTGATGAAACTATTTTCAAAATGCAAAAACGCAGTCGGTGTAGGTGTTATTGTTAGGGATCACAAGGGGAAGTTATTGCTACCTTGTCTAAGAAATTATTGAATCTTGTGGATGTTGACTGTGTGGAGTCTTTGACAGCATCCAAGTGGTAAGCTTTGCACGAATTAGAGTTTCAATGAAATTCAACTTGAATTAGATTCTTTGTCCTTCGTTGAAGGCATCCAATCTGAGAATGATTTGCTATTAGCTTGTGGCCATATAACCTAGGAGGACGGAATTTCAAATGCTGCCAAAGGACTTCTGTTTTGCATACTTTGCAGCAACGGAATATGGGATATCTAGGGATTTAGAGAAACAAATACTTTGTTGACTAATTCAATTTGATTTCAATTTTTCCCTATTTTAAGTATTTGTAGGAAAATCTCTGGTGTGCTTCAATGGCTATCAAGAAAAACTATGAATTTTATTTTCTTAGCTTTCTCACTCATTTCTATCTCATTTGGTTTTATTTAAAATAAGAAGTATTTTTAACTAGCCCCATGTGTTTATTGGTTTCCAGGGAGCCAAAAGGGAAACAAGTTGATATTAACTAATGAAGCAATTGGAATACCTTAATCTCGCTACGTGAAGCAATTGATATATCTCCTATACATTGATATATATATATACACAAACATAAGTACACAATAACATATGCAGATGAGGTTCAGGGTGAGCCTACTGAAAATCCATGGGGAGATGACGGTGAGCCTACTAAAAATCCAGATATGTTATATTTGTTACGTAGATTGCTGGTAGAGGTTGTGGGTTAACCTATTGAAAACCCAAATACATTGTTTTATTTTATAGCGATCCCGGGTTTACCCCTTGTGGTACTGTGATCCGGACATGTGTCCGTGGATGTTAGTAGTTGAGTATTGTCTTGTTTACATCCTTTCCTACTTTGTATTTGAGTTATAGGATGTATTGGGCAGGTTTGTTACAGGTTGGTTGTGTTTGGAAACCAAGTGTTGCTGCCCAGAATTTTGGTTGGTCGCTCGAGCGAGGGTTTGGTCGCTCGAGCGAGAGTTGGTTTTTGTGTCTGGTGGCTCGAGCCAGAGTGGCTTCGCTCGAGCGAGCGATTGCGTCTGGCTCAGACCTGAAAGTTGCATTTCTTGGCTCGAGCGAGTTTTTCTTCGCTCGAGCGATCTGGTTCGTTCTTCGCTCGAGCGAGCGGTTCTTCGCCCGAGCGAGCGTCGTGTTGCAAATCGGAAGATTTGAACTGTTGGCTCGAGCGAGCGTATCTTCGCTCGAGCGAGGACAGTTTCTTGTGTCTGGTCGCTCGAGCGACCAAGGCTTCGCTCGAGCGAGCCTGTTTATATCAGCTAGCAGCAGCCGAACCCAATCTCACTTTTTCATACCTTTTCATCTAAAATTTGAGACCCTCTCTCTCTAAACTTACTCTCTCTCTAAGGTTTGATCTACCTAGGGTGATTTCCTACCCTAAGTCCTTTGTTAAAAAGCTAGAGGGTGACTTGGGCTTCGATTTAATCTGAAAATATTTGGTTTTGGAGCAAGTTGGGTGTTGGGTCTTCTTCTCCTTTGAGCTCAAACTTTGAGGTAGGGATATCCTACTCCTCTTTATGGATTTGGTCTTTTAATTTTAGCATTTTGATGAGTTGGAAGTTGTTGTGTAATTTTGAGAAAACTTTGGGCCTTTGTGTAATTTTACAAAAGTTGGGGTTTTATTTATAATGAACCTAGAGGCATGTTTGGTGTAGAAACATGGGATTTATGTTGAAATAGTAATGGAAAATGGAACCTAAGGGTTGTAATGTTAATTATGGAAAATACCCTAATTACATTGATTAATTAATTGGGATAATTAATTGTAAGAAATGAGGAATTGAAATGTAGATTTTATATCCATTTGTTGCATTTATTTCCTGTATAGAAATAACTGCTTTGGGCTATCGGTGGAGGATAGTCTTGATTGTTGTAGACAATGCATGATGATTAGGCAAACTAAAACTGATCGTTGAAGTGTGTCATTGAGTGTGACGGTTGAAGGAATACATTAAATTTATGTATTGATTGATGTGTATAATAATTGTTTATATGCATTGTGTGTTGTGTTGGAGGAGATAGGGGATGTACTCCACGGTTTAGGGGAAGATAGGGGATGGACCTCTAAACCGGATGTTGTTTGGGAGAAGATAGGGGATGGACTCCAGAGATATAGCTCATATGCTTATCTAGTGATGTGTTGACACAGCTCTTATGCTTGTCGTTGGAAGTATTGATATAGCTAGTATGCTTGTCTTTTGTGAAATGGGTAATTGTTGGACATGAGTTACTGTCCCACATGAGTTGTTGGCCAGGTTCTGAGCCATGGTTATAAACTGAGAATTTGTAAGGAAATGGGGAATAAAAATGTAAGGTGTTGGCCACCTATCAACTGCTAATCTTTTAGTCATTATTCATAACTGGTTTAGTGTATTTCTACTGGGCTGTGGCTCACCCTATATGGGAACATCATTTTCAGGTACAGGTAGCATGCCACCTCCAAGGACATAGCTTGGGAGGCTAGGGGCGGGAAGACTTTTTGTTGTCTTTTTTGGTGTATTACATGTAAATTCAAGCCAAGGGCTTAATGTGTAAATGAGTTAGTACTCTACTTTTTGTAACCAAGTGTTAACTTGGAAAGCTATAAGCCCTTAGGGCATTTGCTTTTGTTGTTAACATGTAATACTTTTGTAATGAAACTCTGTTAATGGAAGAATGTGGATCTTTTAAATATATCGATGCATATCTATATTGTTGGGTTTTATGTTGTTATTTTGAGGGCGTTACATATTTATTGTAGCATTATTGACTTGAGCAATGTATTATGATTATTGGTTTCGTTGGAATTAACTCCCGAAGACCGCATGTTCTTCAAACTCACATGATATTAGATTATACTTAGGCTTAAAGGTCAATGTTGCTGGAATTGTTATTGGAAATCTAGTAGCTTCTATCGCTATGGTAGCTAGGGGAAGAGCTGAGTAGAGATATCTAGATCCAAGACAAAAGAATATATATTTGAGTTCAGGGAAATTTTTAACCACCATATTTGAGTTTAGGATAAAGTTTTATGTGAACCTAAGGATGAAGATGGCGGACACACAATGCCAAATCGTATTGTAATGAGAAATGAACACCCATTTACAATATATTGCACGGCACGTTTACATTATTTCTTTAGATGCTACCTCATGGCTGGAAGCTTGCTTGGTGATGTTGATGTAATGGCAATGGAGAGTGCAACCCGCTATTGAATTTTTATTTTTATTTTTATTTTTTGGAATTATGGGAAAATATTGTATCTTTAATTATCATGTACCATGTACTTTTAAATATTTACAGTTTACTATATTTGTTGATAATATTAATATTTTTTTGCTTTTTTAAAATTGTTTTTATATTTGGTTGTGAATGTGTAGATGTTAAATATGTCATTTGTACAAGTATTGTTTATATATTTCTTTCTAATTTTTATTATTTTTTTATTTTTTTTTTATAAAAAATGTGGCTTTTTGCGACGGCAGTAGTTGTAACTAGGGCTGTGCAAAATACTACCCAATCCGCTAAAACCGCACCGGTCTACATCAATCCGCACTACTGTAATTACTAACCGCGGTTTAAACTTTAAAATTTATAATTCGCCTTCCAAACCGCTCCTCTCCGCTATAGTTAATACATATATATTTTTTAACCTCTAATGAAATATCAAAGTAAAAATAAGTGTGAAAGAGATTTAAAATATGAAGTTTATTACATATTACTACATGTAAAATTATTTTGTGTTATATATATTAAAAATATTATACAAATTAGTATTATATATTATGCAAATCTATGATAATTAGTTATAATATTCTTCAATCGGCCAAAAACCGCCCAAACCACAATTTGTCAATCCGCCAATCCGCCATTCAGTTTGCAATTTATCGATCTGCCAATTAGTTTAGTATCCAACCTTGTTCTACTATTTCTTTACAAGACAAAGCAGTTGAAGGACATTTCCATAAAGCTGTTATCAACATCAATTTATATATACTAGTTAAGAGGAGTCGTACATTCCACAATGACTCATGCCCATGGTCCAAGTCAATGCATAATGATCAAGTCGTAGATGAATTTCAACCAATTATTTGAGCTTGAAATTAGAATTAGCCATGGCGATTATAAGTAGTTCATTATCATGTTTTCTTTTCTTTTTTTTATTCAGCAGTAAGGTAATAATAACATTTTACAAAACAAAGGTGACAAGAACACTTCTATTAAGTATTAAATACAAAAGGAGGAAAACATGATTGGCCCAGACTAACTGACAAACAACAACATAAACATTACAAGAAAACAAAGTGAACCCTAGCCTAAAATTAAATCTCCATTTTAACATTCCTTAAATTGATAAATACGAAAGCTCCAACATCATCTAGCAACAAACTCTTCAATCAAGCGACCATTTGATCCTCTATGTATGAGAAAACCTTTTCCGTTAGCAAGTCATCCCGATTGAAGCCCGCACATAGCAACCAAAATATGTGGAGCACTAAAGTCCAATAGCATAAAACAAAATAATTTAAATTAAATTATAAATAAATAAAAACAACAACACAACTTCTCAACTACACCCCAAAAACAAAGCAGCATCACAAAACAATTATCCATGATCTCCAAATTAACCTCTTACCTGTGATCAAATCAAATGTACTTTGGCAAATCCTTCTTATTGGTTATTCTATTTGTTAGGTTTTTATTTTTGGCAACCCCATTTGACAAAACTCCTTTGAGTTGTAATTTTATTCGCATTTTATTTTCAATGAGGCTATGAGTTTATTAGATGCGAATCCAACCCGAATTGAGCCTTGTAGAGAAGTTTGTGATGTTAATGCTTTCAAGATTGCCACTTCGTTGATTATGACGGGGGTCGAGCTGCCCGGTCAGCTCGCGGCCCGAAGCAAAATGCAAAAATGCATTCAAAGTTGCATGTCCGATCATGTTATACTTTTCCAGTTTTTCCAGTTTTGGCCTTCCCGCTCGAGCGGGGAAAGTGACGCTCGAGCGGGGTTTGCAAGCTCACAGCATCTCTGCTTCGCCTGAAAAAATACTGGATGGTGTGATTCGACGCTCGAGCGTGGAAACCGACGCTCGAGCGTGGAGCCTGTATGAAATCACGGAATTTGAAGTCTCCGCTCGAGCGGGAAGACCCACGCTTGAGCGGACCGCGCGATCCCAGATTTCCAGATTCGTTAAGGAGTTGGTTTTCTTCTGAAATTAGGATTGCTTTGGTTTTCTATAAATACTTGGTTTTCTCCCAAAGCTAAAGGTACTTCTCCAGACCTTCTTTTTGGATTTTAATGTTTATATCTGGAGATATTTTGCTAGTTTCTTTGATGTTTTTATTGAGTATTCAACTCATGGTTTAAAGAGAGTACATCAAAGGTTTGGTTTGTTATACACAAGAGAGAGAGTTGTTCTTCGGTGGATTCTGAAGAATTCGAGCCTGAAGCTTCGGTGGATTCTGAAGTGGCTCATTGGAAAGACAATTCTGAGGTGAAGATGGGGTTGGAAGAGGCACATAGAGGTTGGTTCAATTAGGCGTTGTGGATTCGCTAGGTAATTGAGAGTATACCTGTGTAATTCCTTTATATCTTCTTAGTGGATTGTTTTGTGGCTGTTACCCGTGGTTTTTTTATCACAGTTGGAGGTGTCCAATTGTGATTTTTCTACGTAAAAATCGTTGTGTCGATTTGTCTTTGATTGTTTGTTTGGGATTGTTATATTCTGCTTAAAATTGGTACATAATCACAAATCAACATCTAGGGTTTCTAGATTTTTCACTATTATAGTTTACAACCAAAAGGTTTGTCACTTCATATTGAGATGCAAGTCATCAAGTAAAAAAAACATAATTCACTATTACGGAAAAAGAGAAAATTCAAAAAAAAATTAAGAAAATAGAAAAGAAAATAGTGCAAGGTGAATAAATCCTAAGACCAAATGCTATCCCAAAAGATTCGGGCATTTTCATCTGTCTGTAAGCACACTAATCTACATGAAGTAGCTGCTAGACAAGTAGTGTTCTGCTCATCCCTCCATTATTGTCATATTCATATCTATATCAAAAGAAAAATAGTTTTAGATATCTTTGATGAAAAAGTAGCACCTAGAGTCTAGAGGTTTAGAAACAAGTAATGTAATGTCAGCACAACAATGTCTAATATGTTATGAATTAAAGAGAGAATTACCAATAGTAGATAAAGAAACATATTTTGGAGTTAATTTTCCAAAAAATCTAAAACCCTCAACCCTGGTATCCCACATAGTTTGTTCTAATTCATTCTCTCATTTTGATACTGAGCATGCCCCCTTCATAACTACCTGTAGATGAATATAACTATTAAGGAACATTAATTGAATTAGGAATAGAATGTGAAACAATATTTTCTATGGCTGAAATATATATATATATATATATATTTTCGATTGTTTTAACCTTTTGTTGTATAATTGCCACTTATTTGTGGTTGAGGTTTTTTGTTTGTTCATTCATGTATACTCTTTGAGTAAGCCCTAATATTTTACTATCTGAAAATATTTCATCATGATACATGATAAAATTGTCTTGGTTTTGTTTTTGAACGCCAATAGATTTCAAATAGTATATCAAAATTTATGCATTGTCCTTCCAATTGTTGTACCAAATTTAAACTTGTGTCCTTCAATGATTTAGCCAATTGTGAAAACCAACTCTAAAATCCAAGTGCACATCTGCTGTGAGCAAATCAACTTTAGTTCATGCAAAAGAAATGACAAAGTTGCAACATTATTGGCTGCAAAAATGCATGAATAAATTGTTTAGAGGAAGGTGCATTTGATTGCAACAACATAGGTACAAATGTGTCAGATAGCATTGCCAAGAAAATGAAATTTAAGGTCACAAGAAATTTTTTACATCTTTACCGATAGCAAGATCCAAGGTTTAAGCATTTTGAGTTTCTTCCTTTTTTAGTACTCCAAAACAATTGACTAACTGAAATGACTGAATGGGCTAAGAGGACACAACTTTTACTTTTATGAGCTTGTTAAAATAGCAATCACAAAACAAACCAAAGGAAAAGGTATAATATAACAAATGTGAAGAACAAAAATGTAAATACACTCATGTGAGGCTGAATAAATAATATATTTTTATTATTATTAACCAACATCTGGAGAGGCAAATGAAAGGAATATTTGAAATTGAAGAGTTAATACGAAGACAAATTTTCAGAACATTTTTTTTTTTTTTTTTTGAGAGTTTATTAAATAATATGTGTGAGAAACCCCTATCAAAGCTATAAATCAAAATACGTCATATTTGAAAATATTGGGCATGGCAGAGTCCTTATAAAAAGTTCAAGACAAATAAAAGGGAAATATATAAACCATCAAAACAAATTATGGTAGCTTTGGACTACTCGATGCATGTATATAAATATTATGCTCAGTGGATGATTCCATCAACCCCAACACCCCCTCCAAAAAAGAAAAGAGGGAGTGAAATGGAAAGTTTGTAAAATATTGATTGAGAAAAAGTATTACACATGGATAAGAAAAAGAATAACCACAGATCTATGCACTTTGAAAACACATTTTCCTCACATAGCTAAATAAAATTTGTAGTTTGGGCCATAATTAAAACATGTAACTTTAAAGAAAATCAAAACTCATTTACAAAGCCTCATGGATCAGAAATTCATACCCAAAGATGTCAAAAGAGCATGGTAGATGCACACAGAGAACATTTATCTATAAGTATTAGCAAAATCGAAAATCAAGTAAAAATAAGAAAAGGTGAGAGGACAATAATTTTTTTTCGTTGAAAACACCAATTTCTACCTGGAAGGTTTGAAAAGGAAATTGTGTTACTTATCCCTACTGAAGAGAATCTCACTTGGACTCTTAAGTGCTTAAAAAACTAAAAGGAAATTAAAATAATTATGTTAAATTTAAACAAAATAGTGACTAGAACTATTAATTTAATCATCTAACCATCGTAGAATAGACATTCAACATTGGTCTTACCAAAAAAAAAAAAAAGCGACCAACATTGATCTAATTCTAGAGAATTGTGCTAAAATAGATAAGTAAAGCAAGCATCTAACCTTTTGACGAGAATGGCGAGTGTACTCCTTCATGATGATGTAAAACATTAGGATATTTGGAGAAAGATTTTCGAGATGACCAAAGTCCATGATCTCTACAATTTTTTTATATCAAATATTAATGTAGGTAGCTAGAAACAAGAGCCCAATCTAGCACACATTAAGCATTTCAAAAGTACAAATATCAGAAAGTTCAGCTTCGAAAATGAAGAGTGCGGACTAGAAAGATCATACAACAGTAGTGCATAATTTGCAATAAAGGCATGGATGAAAGCAATGTTGTCTATCATTAGTATGTGCACATATGCATATGATTATATCGAATCAGGTGGCCATCATATGTATCGTATATTGTTGAAAATATGCAGCAAAGCACGATGAAAAAGGACAAGACACAAATAAGAAACATATGATAATTCACAAACAAAAGATAGATGCTTGTTTTGAAGATTTTGTCTCAAAGGCAGGGCCATGCTTATATTGAACTAACTAATTCACCACACAAAGATGCTTGACTCAACAAACACATATGCTTGATTCACCAAAATTGGGAAGAATTTAGGTAGTTTGGTCTCACATTAGTGGCTATAAGATATCAAAATTATCTAAGAAATTTTAAATAATAAATGCAGTCCATTTCTTAGATCAAGTTTAATCATATGCTTAATCATGATCTCAAGTAATAACAGTAAATTTATGCAGAATCGAGATTAATTTTCTACAAAATCTATGACCAAGATGATGTGAAAGTGGCAATTTTTAAAATTACAAAACACATTTCATTTATTTTTTAAGAAACATTTCAAAATCCCGAATTCGTAAATAAGAATTGATGTCAAAACCACATTTTTTGAAGCACAAAATTCAAAATAATGCTTGGCATAAAAAGAATGAAAAAGGTAAATTTATTATTTGCAAAACACCAAATACACAAGTGATGTTTCTGCATTTCCACATTTCCTTTTTTTAAGTCATTTATACTTAACATGACTTTATGCAAACCATTAATTTAAAGTGGTTAAAAAATGATAAATGCCAGCTTATGTTGAACAAAATTGCCATCAGGTATACTAAAAATCTAAAAGATGTGATGACAACTATTGAATAGTTTACTACAGAAGTAGATTCCATCAACATTGTAAATGATCATAAAAATATTTTAGGTTATACTTCAAATTGTACAGCAATTACAATGATCAATTGAGATTCATTTGAGAATGAAGGTTTGAGACTTGTTACAATAAACTTCTAAATTTCTCAAGACATCAATGTGAAAAAATAGTTTAACACCCAAGGAGCTACATGTCTTAGATTGGATAAGATGCAACCACTATGCATTTAGTAATGCACAAGTTAGCTTCAGAAGACTACAAGCCAATTGAAATAAGGGTAAGAGGCCATCTAAGGAACAACTTTTTAAAAAACAAAAGAAGCCAAGAACCAAACATTATGGGTCCTTTTCCCTTTTTAGCAGCTTTCTAAGGGAGTTCAGCACAAGGCAGAAAGCCCGAAGATATTACTGGATGATTCTAAAGATAACTTTTATCAAACATTGAACACATAGAAACTATGACTCAAAAAAATAACAATTAATCATCACAAGTGAGTGAGCAATGAGGAATCTCATTATCCTTCTACTAAAGAAGGGATATTTTTGCTTTTAAGTATCTACATGCTGAAAACTAACATATGCTCTAACTGCCAGAAAAAGAACAATAAATAAAGTTATTGAACTTCAAGCAGCTATGATAGAGCTATTTTGATAAAGGTGTTTGATGGCAACACCTCCAAATGGATCTATTGGGGGAGGGGGGGGGAGGAACCAAGAATCTATCTTGAACATAGATTTAAATGTAATATCAAAAGGAATCAAACTACTATTTAAGACCATAACAATGAGAGAAAGTGAGCACCTCAATCACTAACTACAAAAAAGCCACAAAATCCCATATTGATGAAATTAGTAATTATCCATATGAAATGACAACAAGAAGAAGTTAGCCCACAAATATAACAAATTCAATCACCAAGCTAATGCAATCTTAGACATTTAAAAATCAAAAAGATTAGAAAGCATCCATCAATACTTGCATATAAAAATAAAACATATTTTTTAAAAATACACAAACAAAGAAATTACAATAATAAGAACTAAGGGGTTACCCATGAAAGAAGAAGAACTATTTTTATTTATTTATTTTGGTAATAAGATATTCAATAAATAAAAATAAAAACCATACAAACAGTTAAGAGGTAGTCACAACCAAGATTGCAGAAAAGATCTGACTATCACATTAGCATTAAAAAGGCTATATGTTTAGAAACTACTTGAATTGTGTGATTGGCTTCATAAATACCTAATTTGCAAAGTTCACTGAAAAGATTAAAGTGGCCTTCCCTTGGTTCTAATTACTTGATAAAAAGTAACAAATAGTGAAACTTTTGAACTTTCATACGTTCTATCTATAGTCATTGTATAACATTGAAGCTAAAAAACATGAAACGAAAAAAAAATATATATGACAAATTTGTACCCAAAAGAAAGCAAAATCTAACACTTTGGTCTACTTCCCTTGAAAAAAAATATATCTAAATGAAATAGAGCAAGGAATAACAAACCAAAGAAATAAAAGTAGAGAAAAATGATAACAAAAGTAAGAACAAGAAAGAAAGCTCCACAAAGAATGAAGAATCAGCGATTTTTAAGAATTGCTATTATACTTTCTCATACTTTCCACTGCTTCTATCCTAAAGTTTCACACTAATTTTTAAGAATTGCTAGGAAAGCCTCCACGCTTAGAGGGAAGACAGTAATTCATGGATTATCTTAGCATCAATACACTTTCAAAAAAGTATGCAGAGGAAATTCATTTTATTAAACATAAGCTTCATGTCGATTGCTTTTTAGCTAAAATTAAAATCATATACTTAAATTCTTTTTAGCTTTTCACACTTCTTTATTGGTTGGAGTCTCTTCCTCATTATCTTGTCAACTGCTCATGCTTAAACAAGGATACAAGTGAAGTTCAAGTACTATTTGATTAGCATTTTTGGAAGTATTTCTATTGTATGTGAACTACGTTCTCTTATATATATATATATATATTAAAAACCAATCAAACAAATGATTTACTTGAGATGACTATTTAATTCAACTAGAACAACAAGCACTAAACATTACCAAAAACGCTTGGAATAACTATTTGCCCTAACTTCCAAATTGGGAGGTCCCAACCACAAGTTATAATTGCTTCATGCGAATATTACTAAATATATTTTGGGATAAATCTTCAAAGAACATGTTAAGTCAATCACAAGTTTTCAACATCTAAATGCAATGAAAATATAGTTCCAAAATACTTTTATTTAAATCGCTAACGAACGAGGCATTTTTACAAACATCTTAAATGCTATCAAAATTCAAATAACATAATTAGCCCTATGATTTTAATGCCAAAATTTCTCATGAAATATTTTGCAACAACTCAAGAACAAGTCATGGAAGCAAAATATGGTTACAAAATACTACATTAATTAATGTAAAAATGGATTATTTCATTATGAATGTCGACCGAGATATATAAATAGAAAAATAGAACAAAATCCTTATCAAGCCATGCTTCAATACAAATTTCGAATCAGTGTGAGTCGAGAGAGACTGGAATAGAAATTCAGATAGAACACTAGAGACACAGGGTAAAAATCAGAGAGTATACGCTACAACATATAAGACTTTTAGCGACTAATTACTTTAGTCCCTAAAACCATTACTTTAGTCTCTAAATACTTTTTGTGACAAAATTATATTCGTCACCAAAAACGTCACTAAAAGTGTGTCCAAAAAAGTTTTTATCGACCAATTTTCAAAAACGTCGCTAAAAATGACAATTGGCGACCAATTTTACACTGCCACAAAATGTTTGATTTTGCAAAACTAAAACATTTCGTCGCTAATACTTCGTCACAAAATGTCCCTATTTGGTCGCGAAATACAAAATAGTGACATTTTTAACAACAATTATTTTTGGTCGCTAAAGGATAAATGACTCTCTACCATATATTTTAGTCACTAAAAGTCAGTTTAAAAACATTTTATAACCATTTAATTTGATAGCTAAAAATTCACAAAAATTAAATTTATCATCCAACCATAAAATTATAAAAATAAAAAGAAAATAAAAATTGACATTCACACATCAAAGCATTCTATTCCCAAACTACAGTAAGTACATAGAAAGTAAAATTTTACAAAGATTTAAACAAACTAAATTACTGAAATATTACTAAACAAGATTACATAAACGAACAAGATTACTGAAACATTACTAAGCAAGATGACAGCTGCCTCAACTATAGTATGTAAAATCTCTTTCAGAAGCTTCGGTTACTGTTTATGTTGGCACTCTAACCAGCAGTCATCAGGAGAGAAGAAAAAAATATCGATAAGAACTACAAAACTCTGCATGGATTCAGTGCAACGGGCTTATCTAATACAAACCACTTAAGAAAATATCATTCAGTGTTTGCAGACTTCAACCTTGTCGTCAGCAAAAACAATATAACAAAGATGAAGGTTAGTGCCATCTCATAGAAACACATTGAAAGGGAAAAAAATTAATTGAAGAATATTCATGAAAACAATGTTTAAGTAAAGCCATACCCCAAAAGACAGTTTCCAAGGATCACCAATGGATGTTCTGTATCAACGATGCACTACAAGGAAGAAAAAAATGTGTGAAAATAAGCTTAACAAATAATGTTGGTTTAGAAAGAAGTGAATATGTAGCTTACTCATAGATGTGCACTAAAGATCCAACACCTATCTCAAAATTTTTTTGCATTAGGCCTCCAGTATTGTTCATTCAAGAGAAACTGTTCACTAAGAGCAGTTGACAAAGGAAACAAGAAGGAAATCTCCAAGGATAAAACACCGCTAGTGATGCACTTGCTGGCTATGAAGCATGGACACGGCAAAATAGAAGCCGTGGCGGTGTCGGAAACGGGGACACGCCGGGGACACGGGGACACGCCGGGGACACGTACGGGACACGGCATCTAGCGTGTCCCCTTAATTTAATCTATTTTTTTGCAGGGGACACGCGTGTCCAGAATCTGGACACGCCATGGACACGGCGAGAAGAGTTAATGAAAGGGAAAACGAGGACAAACCTGGTCGGCGATGATCCAAAGCCCTTCGACTTTGATCGACGATCCAGAGCCCCATTCGACTTCGATCGACGATCCAGCCCCTTCGACTTCGACGAGCTCTCTCTCGCCTTTGCCTTCGCAGAGCGCTCTCTCTCTCTCGTCTTCTCTCTCTTGCTCGCGATCGCGATCGATCGCGATTGTCTCTCTCTCTCTCGCTTCTGATCGCGATCGTCTCGCTTCTGTCTCCTCTCTCTCGGTTCTCTCCCGTCTGTCCTTTTGTCTTGATTCATATATTATATAATAACTATTATTATTATTATATATTCATATATAATATATATGACTAATTAATAGTATATAACATAAATATACTTATTAGATAATGGATAAAACATATCACAAGATAATATATATTTATACATATTTGAGAGGGTAATTTATATGAAAATTGGGCCGAGCTAGATAAATTGGGCCGAGCTAAAGTGATGGGCCAGTTTGGGCCGAACTGCGAAGGGCTGAGTAAAAAGGCCGTCTAAGTTACTCCGGTCTGAAGAAATAGCCTTGGTGTTATACCAGTCACAACCGTGGTAACTAGTTCGGTCACACAAGGCTTATTTATACTTCGGTTGAGGGATGCATTGTTCGGTCTTCAGTAATTAGTTCGGTCGTAGCGTATGGGAACCGAGGTGTGCTAAGTCCTTAAGAGGATTTGGCTCCGAAGTTAGTTCGGCTCAACTCTCTTATGGTTAGCTCGGTCTTAGCATGGGAAAGCCGAGGTAAGAGAATGGAAAGTAAGGGCCGAACTAACGTTTACTTCGGTCACATTGGAGTTTGGCCGTGGTAAAACCATCTCACTTGGTTCAAGCAGTGAGGGGGGTGTTGAGAGAAGCATTATCTCTTAGAAGTATGAATCCTAGGAGGACTCTACGTGGAGGAATAAGAGTCCTACTAGGAATGTGCCACACGAAACCTATAAAAGCTCACCAATATCACCTTTGGAGAGGTAACACAACTTTGTTTTCTGAATACACAGAGCTTTTGTCTACATGTCAAGCTTACTGACTTAGGCATCGGAAAGGTTTCCGGCACACACCCGCCGGCCAGCTCACGTTTGTGTTTTCAGGTGATAAAGCGACGTCGTACGGAGGAGCGCAGACTTGGCCAATAGGATTATACGAGAAGGTGTATATTCTTTCCCGTACAATTGGCGCCGTCTGTGGGAATTCAGACAAGAACAAAACCTCTCGATCAAGCTTTTTCTCTCAAAAATCAATGGCGAACAACGAAGAATTA
The DNA here is from genome assembly GCA_036172215.1 of Camellia granthamiana. Lineage (NCBI taxonomy): Eukaryota > Viridiplantae > Streptophyta > Magnoliopsida > Ericales > Theaceae > Camellia > Camellia granthamiana. The sequence continues at coordinate 49,830,122 of CM069912.1, read as the reverse complement.
CCTCAGTCCGCCGTTGACGGACTAACTCCAGAAGGAGGTGCAAGGCGCGAAGGCCTACCCCTGGTCACTCCCATGGCGAACCTGGAACCACAAAGACATAATTCCAGAAGGGATGCGAGGGGTCGAAGGCGAAATAACAGCCCAAGTCACTCTCGTTCGCAAAGCCCAGAAAGGCAAAGGCTAAGGGTTGATCCTCAAGCTTTGGAGGATCGCGTCAAGGAACAAGACGAGTTGATTCGTCGGATGGCGGCGGACATGGAATCTCTTAAGCGCCAGGTAAAAGGAAAAGAAGTAGCGACGGGAGAGGGGCGCAACAACAAAACGCCCCCTTGCCATTCAGAGGGTCGTAGTAGGAATTCTACACCCTCCCAAGCAGAGAACAGAAGCCTCAGGACAGGCGACACGCAATCCAGATCTTCCAGGACTCGTCACTCCAGGTCTGAGAAGAAGAGGTTTGAGAGGTCATACACTGAGGGAAGCACATATTGGCCCTCGCATACGCACCAGACAAGGTCTAGACAGACGGAGTTGCCCAGATCGTCCGACCTACGATCCGTGCTAGAAGAGAAGGCACGATGGAAGGAGGACGCCAGGGCGCGCGATCTACACAGAGTTTCAGCCTTACAACGGTTGGCTCCTCGGACGCATGGAAGCGTCGAGGTTGGAATGCCAATACCGCGCCTCGCCTACGAACCAACGGACAAGGCATTGGCGAGGCTGCAGACTTCGCCGTTTGTCCCGGCAATAGAGAACGCGCCCCTACCGACAGGCTTCCTACAGCCCAAATTCATAACATATGAGGGGAAGACAGACCCTTACTCACACTTGAGCCACTTTCGCCAGGTCATGGCTGTATATCGGCGGAATGAGGCCTTGATGTGCATCCTATTCCCTTCAAGTCTTGGCGACCTAGGCCTGACTTGGTTTGAGAAACTTCCAGAAGGCAGCATAGCCTCCTGGGCGCAATTAGCGGAGGCGTTCGTGACAAGGTTCTGAACAAACACTAAAACACCGGTGGAGATCGACCAGCTACTCTCCATCGACATGGGCGATAAGGAGACCCTAAGGTCATACAACAGTCGCTACTGGGAGACATTCAATCAGATTGGGGATTGCCCAACCAATCTCGCCATTGCGCAATACAAAAGAGGCCTTCCAGTCGGGAACAGACTGAGGGACTCTATCACCATGACACCGCCCCTCACCATGGAGGCCCTGATGGAGAGAGTGCATCAGCATATCAGGGTAGAAGAGGATGGCGCTCGTGCCAAAGCAAAATCCGGCGCGACCACAGGACCAGAGAAGAAGACCTCAGCAAAGGTCAATACGGTAGATCGCCAGAACCGAAACGGACGGGGCAGGCGAGACAATGGCGAGGACCAGGACAAGAGATGGTTGAGAGTCCGCACTGCCATAACCACTGTATTCAAGAAACCGATCTACCGAATACTTAGTGAGATTCGAGACGAGCCTTTCGTCAAGTGGCCAGCCAAGCTAGGCGAGGCACAGAAGGACTACAATGACAGATCAAGGTGCACCTTCTACAAAGAAAAGGGGCACCGCACTGAGAATTGCACGCCATTGAGGCAGCATCTGGAAGAGTTGGTGGCAGCAGGCCACCTGGACAAATACATAGAGGGAGGGACACAACCAGCCCCCCAGGACCATAACAACCCCAACGGGATGCCGATCGACGCCCCGCCCCAAGGCATCATCAACGTAATACATGGAGTCTTTGAACCTGAGCGTGTATGCGAGCTCAGAGGTTCAATCAAAAAGGCTGAGCACTTAAGAGAGGTGCTAAGCGCCCAACCAGTCGTCAAGAAGGGGAAGACAGAGGCCACAAATGTCATGTCTTTTTCGGATAAAGACTTGGCAAGGATTTATTGCCCTCACAACGATGCCTTGGTCGTCACTCTCCGAGTCAAGGATTTTGACGTCAAGCGGATTCTGATTGACCAAGGTAGTTCATCCGAAATCATGTACTATGAAACCTTCAAACAACTTAAGTTGCAAGATAAAGACTTGGCGCCTGCTGTATCTCCCCTTATCGGATTCAACTCCATGCCAGAATGGCCCGTCGGCAAAATTATCCTCCCAGTCGGAGCAGGGAGTGTGACGAAACAAGTGGAGTTCTGGGTGTTGAAGGTCCCCTCCACCTACAACATTATCTTGGGCAGAACATGGCTGCATGCCATGCGCTCGGTGGTGTCCTCCTACCACCAAGTAATGCGGTTTCCCAACGACACCGGAGTGATAGAAGAAGTTTATGGAGATCAGATCATGTCGAAGCAGTGCTTTGTCACAGTGAACGGCAGCCGCGCTGCCAAAGGATACGTTCATTCGGTGGAAGAACCTGAGAGTAATGAACTATTCGCAGATGTTGGCAAGGCGGCTAGTCAGAAAGCAGTAGAGGACTTAGTGGAGGTCAGAATAGATGAAAAGAACCCGGATAAGTTCTTTTTGCTTGGTTCGTCGTTGTCCAGCACTGAGAGATTGGAGGTCTTGGAATTTCTGACCTCCAACATCGAAGTGTTCGCCTGGACCCCATACGACATGCCAGGCATTGATCCCAACTTCATCTGCCACCAACTCAACGTCCACCCTTCTGCCAGACCAATCATTCAGCGCACCCACAGATCGGCACTCCACCATGCTGAAATAGTGGCAGAAGAAGTAGGAAACCTGCTGGAGGCTGGGGCAATCAGAGAGGTGCACTACCCAAGATGGATCTCAAACACCGTCGTAGTGCCAAAGAAGAATGGCAAGTGGCGTGTCTGCGTCGACTACAAAACGGTCAATAAGGCGTGCCCAAAAGATAGCTTTCCTCTACCAAGGATAGATCAACTGGTAGACTTAACAGCAGGGCACAACCGACTTAGCTTTCTGGATGCATACAGAGGCTACCACCAAATCGCCATGCATGAACCAGACCAGGAGGTCACATCCTTCACAACTCCAAGAGGATTGTACTGCTACAAGGTCATGCCCTTCGGCCTGAAGAACGCAGGGGCGACATTTCAAAGAATGGTCACCAAGATGTTTGAGCCATTGTTAGGTAGAACAATTGAGGCTTACATAGACGATATGGTGGTCAAGAGCAAAGATGAGAATGACCATCTCAAGGACCTAGGTGAGATGTTCGAGATCCTGAAGAAGCATAAGTTACGCCTCAACGCGTCGGAGTGTGCGTTCGGAGTAGGATCTGGCAAATTCCTAGGCTTCTTGGTGACCAACCGAGGTATAGAAGCGGACCCTTCTCAGATCAAAGCAATACAGGATCTGGAGAGGCCAAACTCAGTAAAGGAAGTACAGCATCTCACTGGCATGGTGGCTGCGCTCAACCGGTTCATAAGCCGGTCGTCAGACAGACTCCGACCATTCTTCCATGCACTGAAGGCCAAGTTTGAGTGGGACGAAGAATGCGACCACGCCTTGGAAAGCCTAAAAGAATACATGTCTTCTCCACCACTACTTGTAACACCAATCCCTGGAGAAGAACTCTTCTTATACTTGGCGGTCTCGCAGCATGCAATCAGCGCAGTTTTGGTCCGTGCAGAAAGAATCCAACATCTTCCTATTTACTATGTCAGCAAAACATTACTGGGCGCCGAAACAATGTACTTGCCACTGGAGAAACTGGCATTGGCCTTGATGATGGCCTCCAGGAAGCTGTCGCATTACTTCCACGCTCACACCATAATTGTTCTCACAGCCTTCCCATTAAAGGCTTTATTTGAAAGAGCAAACTTCTCTGGGCGAATTCTGAAGTGGGCAGTAGAGTTGGGACAATACGACATCAAGTTCCAACCTAGGACCGCAATAAAAGCACAAGCATTGGCAGATTTTGTCGTAGAATTCACACCAGGGAGTCATCACATCTGCCCAATCGACCTAACTGAGACAACCGAACTAGGGATGGAAGTTGACGTCGGAATAACGCAACCCCTGGTACTGGTTACTCAGTCAGGCCCCAAGGCAGACCAGAGTAAAGTAAGGAAGGAAGAAACAAACCATGCTATACCAAGTCAGGACTCACCGACAAATAAAGACTTGGTACAAACAGAAAACAAGGGGCAGACAGCGAGCATGGACTCTGAAGAAGCCACCAGCAACATGGAAGATCCCAAGGCATCATCTGATCCCTCCACCTGCTGGAAGTTGTTCGTTGGAGAGATGTGGAAGCTCTTCGTGGATGGAGCGTCCAACCGGCATGGAGCAGGACTTGGCATAGTTCTCATCTCTCCAGACGGCCTAATAGTGGAACAGGCAATCAACCTTGGCTTCCCAGCGTCAAACAACGAAGCGGAGTATGAAGCGCTTCTAGCAGGTCTCAAGTCAGCACTCTACATGAAGGCCACCGAGCTAATGGTCTACAGCGACTCGCAGCTGGTGGTAAACCAAATATCTGGCGACTACGAGGCAAAGGATGATAGAATGGCCAAGTACCAAGAACTGGTCAGAACGGAGATAAAGAAGTTTGAAGTGGTGAGAATAGAACAGATCGGCAGGGAGGAAAACAGCAGAGCAGATGAACTCGCAGGCTTCGCCTCAATGGCAGATACCTCCATACCTCACCCACTACTAATCGACTACCTGCCTAGACCAAGCATTGAAGACCCAGAAGCAGAAGAAGTATGTTGTGCAGAGTTAGGCCCTTCTTGGATGGACCCCATCATGTTGTTCCTGAAAGACGGCACCTTACCAGAAGAGAAGAAAGAAGCCAACAGAATAAGAGCAAAGTCGCAGCGATTTTGGCTCTCTCCATCCTTGGCATTATACAAAAAGTCGTTCTTAGGACCTTACTTAAAGTGTGTTCACCCCAGCAAAGTGGAAGCATTCCTATTTGAAATACATGAGGGAGTATGTGGCAGCCATCAAGGAGGAAGATCATTGGCATATAGAGCGATTTCACAAGGATATTGGTGGCCATACATGCAAGCGGATTCAGAGAAGTATGTTAAAAAGTGCGAAAAATGTCAAAAATTCGCACACCAAATACACCAACCTGCCAGGGAACTTCTACCTCTAACCAGTCCATGGCCTTTCGCAATGTGGGGATTGGACATAGTAGGCCCACTTCCAACAGCTCCAGGCAACAGGAAGTTCTTTCTTGCTGCAACTGACTACTTTACAAAGTGGGTAGAAGCAGAAGCCTTGGCATCAATCAAGGAAAAAGATGTGAAGAAGTTTGTCTGGCAGAATATCATCACTCGATTTGGCATACCAAAGGCACTGATCTCAGACAACGGCACTCAGTTCGACGGCAGAATTTTCAGAGGCTTTTGTGAAGAATACAAGATAGAGTTCTACAATTCCACACCGGCATATCCCCAAGAAAATGGACAGGCAGAGGCGTCAAACAAGGTAGTCCTGGACGGATTGAAGAAAAGGTTAGAGAGAGCCAAAGGCAAGTGGGTAGAAGAGCTCCCCCACGTTTTATGGGCTTACCGCACCACGTCTCGACGATCAACAGGAGAAACACCATTCTCCTTAGCTTATGGCATGGAAGCAGTCATCCCATTAGAAGTTGGCCTCCCCACAATTCGAAGTGAAAACTTTGATCCAGACTTAAATGGCGAAGCCATAGCATTGGAGCTTGACCTTGCAGAAGAAAGAAGAGACAGAGCATTGGTTCACATCGCCTCCTACCAAAAAGAATTGTCAAGAAAGTATAACAAAACAGTGCATCCAAGGCAATTCAAGATCGGAGATTGGGTGCTGCGCAAAGTGATGGGAAATACCTTGGTTCCAGGAGAGGGCAAGCTGGGGCCTAATTGGGAAGGACCTTACAAAGTGGTTGGATTAGCAGGCAAAGGGGCATACCACTTGGAAGATAAGGACAGCAAAGCAATTCCCAGGCCATGGAACACTGCCAATCTCAAGTTGTTTTATTTCTAGCTTTTTTTCTTTCAAGTATATGTAATTTTTTACTTCCTCAATAAAACAAGTCGATTCTTTTCTAAGCATAATAGTTTTCAGTAGAAAGTAGCTTTAGTAAGTTAGGAGCATTGTAAACATTGTTGGCCGGAATAACCAACTATGAACTCTTCCTACGCCCAGGATAAGGATCCAGGCAATAGGACGTTTGGTCGGAATACCTAAACACTATATTTTAAGTTGGCTGGAAAAACCAACTTAGAGGTTGGCTGGATTAAACCAACTCTTTGTACTCTTCAGCCGAAGTAAGGGTATGGCTGAAGAGTGGTTGGCTGGATTAAACCAACTCCTTGTACTCTTCAGCCGAAGTAGTTATATCGGTTGAAGAATGGTTGGCTGGATTAAACCAACACTGGATACTCTTCAGCCGAAGTAGCTACATCGGCTGAAGAGTGGTTGGCTAGTAAGTTAGATAGCTAAAAACCGAGATCACAGTTGAGCAAATGAGTACACGGAAAATTCATTTCAGGTGCAACATACATACACAAAACCGGAATAAGAATTGAAGAAGATTTTTTCATTGAAAAGTGCAAAGCAAGTACAATTAAGGGGCCGCAGCCCGGTTACAAAGATCAAATACAAAATAAAAGAAGGGAAACAAAATCAACGGAAAAGTTCATCAATTTCTGCATCAAAGTCACCATCAGCATCTGTTCGAACTCCGGTTTGAGGTAGGAGTTCGGTCTCAATTTGGACCTCGGTATCAACTGGCAGCGCGGTGTCAGTCGGCAGCCCATCAGTTGGGTTTTCCACAACCGGCTCCAACCGAAGTGATTGATTGTCGGCCTGCTCATTGAGAACCGGAGTAATGGTTGGCTCCTCATCCTCATCATCATCATCCTCATCGTCGTCAGACCCTTCCAGAAATTGCCTTTGAAGATCGGCAGCGTATTGTGACAGCGAAACCGGAATAGAGTACGGTGGAGCATTGTAGACATCGATGTCCGGTGAACAACTGAGCTGCCCCACCGCACTCCTCCAGCTGCACTTAAAGAAAAGATCCTTGGCTGCATCGCACTGGAGGGTGTATGCGTCTTCGGCCTTCTTAAAGCCTCGTTTTTCGGCTTCCTTCATTCCGGTCTTCAGTTGGTTTATCTCGGCATCTTTTTTCTTCTCAATCTTTGCCAAGATGCCCAGATATTTATCTTTCGCCTCGTTGGCAACCTTCTGTTTTTCGGCTTCAACCGAATTAGCAAGCTCGGTCAACCGGGCATTTTCAAATCTCAGTTCGGCCAGTTGTTTTTTGGCTTCCTCTAGCTCGGCCGACTTTGCTTCGGCCTCCGTCATGGCCTCCCTTGTATTTCGTCTAAGTTCCGTGACCCTCCTATGCGTAACTTGATTTTTCTGGATGGCCTGCAAAGGAGAAGTAACGTTAGACAGACTGAAAGTTGGGAAAAATTACAAAGCAAGAAGAAAGCTATTTACCAGGATCATGGACTTGGTTGAAGACCGAATGGACTTCAGTTCGGTGTTGAGTTGTCTATAGTGGTGCTCCATATCTTTGGGAAGGCACACACTTTGGGCTAGATTAAAAGCCATTAAGTGGTCCTTCTCTGAGACCACCGAATCAGAAGCGGTGATATCTCGGTCGTTGAAGGTGAGGGCAGGAACCCATTTGGAGGAGGAGGCAGTTCGGTCTGATTGCTCCGGTTGGGGGCTTTTTTGGATGTTTAAGGAAGGACTTGGTGGCAGAATGGTCTCGTCCTCATCAACAAGGCGTGGCTCGGTTTGACTAGTCCGGGCACGCTTGTTTCGGCGAGAAGAAGATGGCGGCTGGGATGGAAGGGCCACCACGGTCTCAGTGGTTTGACCGGTTGGTTGTACATCGGCTGGAGTTGTTGCAGTCAGAAGGGCCTTCAGCCTGCTCTTCTTTGCCATCTCTTGTTCGGCTATGAGTGGGATTAGGTTTATCTGGGGCAAAGATGGGTCCGGTTCAGGTGCTTCTTCAAGGAGAAAGTCAGTAACTCTCGCTTTTCGGCGACCGGTGTATCGGTATGTCGGCTCAAAACTGAGGAGTTTAGCCCAACTTCTTTCTGTAACACGTAGTGCGGCACGAAGTACGCCTAAATTGGGGTGGCTATACAATGAATGAATGTGAGCTGAATCTGCATGAAAAAGATAAACTGTTAGTTCGGCTTAAAATTAGCAACCGGAGTAAAAAAGTAGAAAGCAAGGAGACCGAAGTAAAGTATACCAGGGATACCTTTGTTCCAGTTTATACTTCGGCTTGGGATCTGGGCTTGGTGGTCTTCGAAATTCCGAGATACCTAGAAGAAGTCGTCATCGTTCAAATCTTTATCCGGCGTATCTTTTATTATTTTTTCTCTACGTCGGCGTATCCTAAGGTAATATACCCATCCATCCTCTTTGGATCCTAAGGAATATTGGTGGAATATTTCTGCTAGACAGAGGTTCAGGCCAGTTTGGCGGTTAAGTTCGGCGATGCCCATTATTATACGGTATGAGTTGGTTGATAGTTGGGTTGGGCAAAGTCTGGTTTGTCTAAGGAATTCGCAAATTAAAGGTTGGACTAGGAATCTTAGTCCGGTTTCTATGATTGAAAGAAGGGTGAAGGGCACATAGCTTTCCTTCCCCCATGGAATGATATTTGGTTTAGCTAGGGTAAGGTGCACGTCGTCAGGTATCCTATAATCCTTTCGGAATTCGGCAAGGCCTCCTAGGGTTTCTACTAAAAATCTGTACTTCCCTATTTATTGAATAAATTATGAATAACTTAGCTCGGTTGAGAAGTTGTGCTCAAAAGCTCGGTTGAGCGCACAGAGGGAGTGCCTGGGCAACCTAAGTCTGCAAAGTGGAAAAACAAGGTGTTAAGCACAGATCGTTGACCGTGCTACAAAAACAAAGCAAGAAAAGTGAAGTCTTACTTCGGCTACATAGGGCACTACAGGATCTACCTCGGTTCCAACAAAGGAGCCTGTTATCTCGGCTCGACAGGATGTTCGGTTATCTTGGTTCTATCAATGAGTTTGTTACTCCGGTTGGGCATCAAGGGGCAGCTTTTTAAGTTCGGTTTGGAAACTGAGAAAGCTGGCTTAGCCCCCCAAGGCTCAGCTCGGTCGTGGCCGAGATTTCTAGTTCGGTGAGTTTTTATTTCGACTAATGTGAATCAGACGGTGACCTATTGAAACTACTGTTATATGCACAAGTTCTAGTTCGGTTCCAGTCTGCCTAAATCTACATACAGCAAAAATAGTGTCCTAGTTCGGTAGAGGCATGTTTAAAGATCAAACAGGTGTTCTATAGCTATTTCTTGAAATTCAAGAGGTTCTTATGAAGTTCTCTCCAGAAACAAAAGCTAAGCATAAAAAAGTGTTTTACGAAAACAAACGAAAAAAGAAATAAAATTCATGATACTAACCTGGTAGAAAGGGAGAAGAATGAGGTTGAAGCAAACGAAAGCAAAACACCAACTTCAGAGATGCAAGGATGAAGAACAGCAAAGCACAGCCTAAGAGAGAAAAGTGAACAGTTTAGTGAATGATTCACAGAGAGAGGGTTTGTTTGTTTTGTGGAAAGAGAAGGGGCAAAAGGCGGGAACTGTTCAAATTCACGAAGTACAAAGAACGGCGCGACAGCTGGGATTGGCCAATCGAAGGCTGCCACGTGTCACTGGAAAGGGAAGCGTTTCAGTTGCTGCAGTTGAAGAGACGTTTCGACCGGACATGCTTAGCTCAGCTTAAGTTTAGCTTGGCTGGATAAGCTAAATGGTTTTTAGCTCGGCTGGAGAGGCTAAAAGGTTTTCAGCACGGCCGGAATAACTACAGGATTGTAGCTCGGCTGGAAAGGCTTGCAAAACTCTAGCTCGGTCGTTAAACAGGTAATCCCTATCATGCTCTGCAGATGGAATTAAGGGGCAATTGAGAGGGTAATTTATATGAAAATTGGGCCGAGCTGGATAAATTGGGCCGAGCTAAAGTGATGGGCCAGTTTGGGCCGAACTGCGAAGGGCTGAGAAAAAAGGCCGTCTAAGTTACTCCGGTCTGAAGAAATAGCCTTGGTGTTATACCGGTCACAACCGTGGTAACTAGTTCGGTCACACAAGGCTTATTTCTACTTCGGTTGAGGGATGCGTTGTTCGGTCTTCAGTAATTAGTTCGGTCGTAGCGTATGGGAACCGAGGTGTGCTAAGTCCTTAAGAGGATTTGGCTCCGAAGTTAGTTCGGCTCAACTCTCTTATGGTTAGCTCGGTCTTAGCATGGGAAAGCCGAGGTAAGAGAATGGAAAGTAAGGGCCGAACTAACGTTTACTTCGGTCACATTGGAGTTTGGCCGTGGTAAAACCATCTCACTTGGTTCAAGCAGTGAGGGGGGTGTTGAGAGAAGCATTATCTCTCAGAAGTATGAATCCTAGGAGGACTCTACGTGGAGGAATAAGAGTCCTACTAAGAATGTGCCGCACGAAACCTATAAAAGCTCACCAATATCACCTTTGGAGAGGTAACACAACTTTGTTTTCTGAATACACAGAGCTTTTGTCTACATGTCAAGCTTACTGACTTAGGCATCGGAGAGGTTTCCGGCACACACCCGCCGGCCAGCTCACGTTTGTGTTTTCAGGTGATAAAGCGACGTCGTACGGAGGAGCGCAGACTTGGTTAACAGGATTATATGAGAAGGTGTATATTCTTTCCCGTACAATATTAATAAATAAAAAAATAAACATATGTATGTAAAATAAAATAAAATAAAATAATTAATTACAACACATTATTTAAAAATATAATAAATAAAATAATTAATATGTATTAAAATAAAAATATTTATTAAAAAAATTAAAAAATTTGCCGTGTCCCCTGCCGTGTCCGTGTCCCCATTTTTTAGAAATTGCCGTGTCCCGTGTCCGTGTCCGTGTCCGTGCTTCATAGCTTGCTGGAATGGGAAAACCCGAAAGTAGTAGCAATATGATGGAAAGCACACATTCTCCATGACTTAACAAAGGAAATTAAGACCTTGGAATCGAATTCCGATACAACCTGACAGCACAAAGAACAAATGCACACACATTAAAACCACAATTCTTGAAGGGTCACAAATTCAACTTTCAGACTCTGAGAAGACGGTCTTCATTTTTTTCAGAAGCTTCCTTTGTTATTAAGTTGTTTGCCTCTTGAAGTCCATAGCCCAACAATTTATAACTTCTAACAGCCACAAAATGCACACATTAAATCACACAATTTCCTAAAACATATGTAATGGTTATCAAGAAGCACATCTCTTTGGTCCAAAAAGTTCGGTTTCATCATGCAAATACAATAATGCACAGCTCCTAAACTGCAGCTCAGTAATACAGAGCAAGGCTTAAAACAAAAACATGAAATAACATAATATGCATGTTTTACAAATTGAGAAAAGCATAGTAATTGTCATCTTGGGTTCTATCAACCAATTAGTTTTTCATATACTGAACAGGGAAACAGATACAGCTAGGATACAGCCAGATACCTTATGGACAAGTTCAGGATACTTCTATAAAATCTTTTATTTAAAATTCTAAAAACAGAGGCAACAACATAAATAAGACAAACTTTTGTTTTCAAATTGAAAGAATTTTTTGTCAAAAAAATCCAGTCCCATCCTCTGGAAAACTTGGTTGGAATCACTCCATCCCCATCCGATATTTTGTATGCAACTCTATCTTCCCTGTCAATATTTGATTTGAACAAAATTCTTGCTCCAGAATCCCACTCCTAATGACCCAACTTAATCCCGGCCCACAAAATAGAGGGGACAATTGTCAGACCAGGCTATGTATAGGACTCGAGCTTGTGAAGCAAAGGAAACAACTCAGAAGAAAAGTAAAAACAAAAACAAGAAAACATGTTTGGTTAGTTTTCGGAAGGGGTGGACTAGGGTGGGGGGTGTTGGAAGTGGCACCAGAGGGGTGGGGCGATTGCCAAATGTGGTGGCAAGTGGGATTAGGTGGCTGGAGGGAGGGTGCCAGAGGTGGTGAGGGAGGGAGGAGCAAATGAAAACTTGTTTTCAAATCAAGTGAAAACACTTTTTTATTTCCTAATATTTTGTAAAATTCCATAACTGTCGAACATTTTTTTGGAAACGAAAGCAGTTGTCAAACATGTGTTATTTACAATTCACAATTGTTCTGAAAACATAAACATAAACAAATGTTACCAAACATCTGCATATAAGGTCAACAGGGATTAGTAAGGCACACAACCCAACAATGCCTCAGATTTACAGTTACTCCTGTGGGGAGATGGATTTGGAAATACTCCTCAGATCCTGGAAGACGCCAATGATCCTCAGCTAGTCACCTGCAAAGATACAAATACTCCGGACGGGGGTGCCGGAATTAGCACTCCGACGGACAAGTTAGTTCATGTACTCAAGAAAGCTTGTTCACTAAGTTTTTAGAAGTGATTCTTACATACCTTTACCAATCTGAAGCTCTTGTATTTATATCCACTCTCTGGACCTCGGGGCCAGAGTCTACTTTTTTTATTTATTTATTTTTCTTTCATTCATCCTGATATGCCTTCTCAAGTCTATTCGGCCTTAAGAACGTATTCGGCGTCCTAGTTGAGCAGAATGGAGCCGTTCAGTTCCCGGCTCCTCGGGTGTACCGGATTTCGTTCCTCTATTTATTCGGCTCCCACAATTGCCCCCCAAGCGTTCCGTCAATGACAATTGGGTGAAATGCTTGGTTCCGATTTTCAAATACTCTGAACCGAAGTTTGGGGGTTAGACTTATCACGCGGACGTTTAATTACTCCCCCTTTAATCGTCGTCTCAACTTCCCGCCCCTTTGTACACACCTAATTATTATGGTTTGAAATCTGATGTCCTTTCGAATCCGTGTCCTATGATGCTGGTTGCTGGGTTGCTCTTCGAATCGCTCTTGCAATTTTTTCCATCTGTGATACTCTCTTTGTTTTTGTAAGTTCTCCTCTCCCCTGCTCTGAAGCTTTTCCTAGTTTGTTTATTCCATCGCATGTTCCTATAGTCAGTAGGTTATGGCGAAACATTTGAAAGACCTTCTTTCGTCAAATCGAATTGCTGGCTTTAGACGCCATTTCTCTATCCCTGACGATGTCCACCTGTCGTTCGTGGCTGACGGCACTCTTGACATGGAGAGGAAAGACGAATCCACGATTGTCTTTCCCCTTTTGTCAATCGCAGAGGGTGGAGTCCGCTTTCCCCTTCACCCGTTTCTGAGGGTTGTTCTTCGCCATTGGGATTTGATCCCTTCCCAGCCCAATGTGAATTTCTTTAGAATTATCATGGGGGTCGTAGCGCTGAACCGTTGCCTTGGAATTAATCTTGGCATTCCTTCCATTCGGCACTGTTATGCTTTGGCCAAGTCCTCTGGTCGGCACGGGCGTTACTTCCTCAGAGCTAAGGATACAGATCATCAGTTGATCACTATGCTTTCCAGCTCCGGGAAACGAGTTGATGATGTCATGGTCGTTGTCCGCGGCAACTGGGAGTTCGGCGAAGGGGAGGATCGTGTGGATCCTATTCCTAGACGTAGGGGCGAACCAGGTCGCCGAATGCCCTCCTGCTCGTATTATGTGTTCATATTTGCCATACCCTGTTTTCTTGAGTCTTACGGCTTGTCTTGTGCAGGGAACGATTTGAAAAAAGTCCAAGCTTCAACTGACGACGCCGTCCTTTCGGACATTAGAATTGCTCTTAGTTATTTCGGCCGTCGCAGTCTTCATAAGCAGGGAAGAGCGGCTCACGTTTTGCTTTGCTACGAGCCTACATATACAACCTTTTCAGCTGCGGAAAACATACCGATTCCAAAGGGGGAGGATTTTCTCGTCGCTCGTATCTTATCCGACTTCAAAAACTTGAGACAGGTAGGTCTTGAAGGGTCCGATTCGGAGAATATCGAAGTATCCCATACTGCCGAATCAGATCAGTCCGAGGCCGAATCTGAGGAGGTATTGGGTTCTGCCGATCCTCCCTCTACTTCGGGGCGGGGGAACCTTTCCGTTGACGACGTTCCTCAGCGTACAGACCATCTTCCCATCTGGGGGCCCACTAACATGGCTGGGTTAAGCCTGACAAAGCTTGCTAAGAAGGCGAATGCGGAGAGGTTAGCTGCACGGCGAAGAGCGGAGGGCCTTTCGACCGAACCGCCCACCAGTGAATCTCAACATTCCCTCCCAGTTACCGAATCGAGGTCCTTAGAAATTGTTGAGGAGGCGGCAACAAATAAGTATGCTGAATCCGCGTCGGTTGGGAGAGCCGTTCAGGATGTTGAGGGAAAGGCGGAGAAACGCGCTCGGGATCGTGAGGTCGGTTTAGAAGATCACGGCGGCAAACGTCCTCGAATGGAGGGATCGAGTGAGGTTGTGCCCTTTGTGATTCGACCGATGGTAAGAAACATGCCGGTTCCTTCGGATGCCTCGGCTCTTAAAGACCCAGAAGTCGCGTTCGGCGTGGCAACGTCTTTGTCGTTGCCGTCTGATATGGAGGCTTTCCAGTTGGAACCGGATCTGAATGCGACAATGTTAGCCGCGCAGTCGGCCCTTTTGGTGCGTATTCTGATTTTTCTATTACTTTGTCCAAAAGTTGTTCGCGTTACGTTTTTTGTTTGAATTTTTCTTTTGCAGACCGTTGGTAGAATAGCCGATGTAGGCCGACGCCATCTCGACGCCGTCAAGCAGATTAGTCGTTTACGAAAGCAAGTTGAGGGCCAGAGGAAAAGGGCCGAGGACGAATTTTTAAGAGCGAACCAGGAGGCTTCTCGGGCAGAGGCCGCGGTAGAGAAAGCTCGTGATGCCGATAAGTTGAAAGCGGAGGCCGAGAAGAAGGCCGACGATATGGAAGCTGCACTTGGCTTGTCCCAAAAGGCAGTTATCAACCTGGAGGTTGAGTTGGCTGAAATGAAGGCGGCGAAAGTGCTTGCCGATTCGAAAGTTTTCGAAGCCGGGAAGCAGGCTGGGCTCGCGGAGTATGTGGACCAGGTCTCTCGGTTTGAGAATCGGGGCTTCAAACATGGTTGGCACAAGGCCCTTGCTGTAGCTGGAGTTTCGCTGGATATGCCAATACCGTATGAGCAAGTGGAAATCGATCCATTAGAGACGGATTCCGAGGGTTGATCTTTACGATACACAATTGTTATGATTTCGAGAAAGTACTTTTGCCGTTTGTTTTTGTCATTTCGTATGTGTTTATCAGACATTTTTCATGCGGGCTGATTATAAAATGTTATGATACAGAAATGGACGTCGATATTCTTTTGTAGCTATAAAATGTTATGAATTCTGCTCAATGTGCTGATATTTCCGTCATTTTATGGTGATATTTCTTAATGGATCTATAATCTGCCCTTGCCTGGGCCAGGGCGTGAGCGTGAAGAGCCGCAGGGTTCACACTCGTGGGCTGGCCGAGGCATCTTTGAAAAGGCGGCCGATTAGATTAATAAATCTGCCCTTGCCTTTGCCAGGGCGCGAGCGTGAAGAGCCGGACGGTTCGCACTCGTGGACTGGCCGAGGCATCTTTCAAAAGGCGGCCGATTAGATTAATAAATCTGCCCTTGCCTTTGCCAGGGCGCGAGCGTGAAGAGCCGGACGGTTCGCACTCGTGGACTGGCCGAGGCATCTTTGAAAAGGCAGCCGATTAGATTAATAAATCTGCCCTTGCCTTGGCCAGGGCGCGAGCGTGAAGAGCCGCATGGTTCGCACTCGTGGGCTGGCCGAGGTATCTGTGAAAAGGCGGCCGATTATATTAATAAATCTGCTCTTGCCTTGGCCAGGGCGCGAGTGTGAAGAGCCGGACGGTTCACACTCGTTGGCACGTGGATCGTCGTCCGACGTTTGGCGTTCGGTCATACTGACGCTGCCTTGGGGAAGCTGCGCGTGTCGCAGAATAAATGGGGTAAGTTCGTATCGAGGGTCCTATTTATTTGGGTATAGGGTTGAGCCAATGCTGGGGAAGAACCGAGATTGGCTGAATTAAAACGTCGAAATGTATCGCAGCAGCGAGCCCACTGGTATGGGAAGAAGAGCATCCAAGGATCGGGAAAAACAGCAGCGCCCTAGTCGTCGAAGCAGGTCCCCTCAAAGGGACGTCTAACGGGGAGGTGCCCCACGCCCGCGACCAGGAATCGAGGTGGACGTGACGCCGCGGCCATTGAATTTTGCGGTTTTTGTGAAGAATAAACCGATGACAGAGGCGGATTCCATCATTAAAGATCCAGATGTGGCAGTCGAGTTTGCTCGACAGATTTTTCCACCGGAAGTCCGACAATCGATGGTTGGTCGTCGTGATTTCGAAGTTTTTCGGGACGGCATACATGGGGCTGTAAAGGGGTTATATAATGCTTATGAAATTGGCATGCGTCTGCGTGCGATGAGACGTGACATTGAGAAAAAGGACGAAAGGAGTCGTAGCCTGGAAGCCGGCGCGAAAAAGGCCGAGAATGAGCTTCGGGAGCTTCAGAAGGTTCGAACGGTTGAGCTGGCTACAGCCGGTCAACTTAAAGTGGGCGGAATTACGTCCCAAAAGGACCCGGGTTACGAGAAAGGATATCAGGACGGTTTCAAGGCCGGGGTCGATAAAACCCAGACCGACCTTGCCGAGGAAGTCTGCCGACGCGAAAATCGCGGTTTTAAGAATGGCTGGATCAAGGCCCTTCAAACCGTGGAGGTTCTTGGGTCCCTAGGCATAGATTCAGCTTCACCCCTATATCACCGGCGTTACCTTCCCTATTCCAAACTTGAAATCGAGAAGAACGACGATGAGGAGGCCGATTAACTAGAGTGTAATGCAACAACAGACTTCACTACGAATAAATAGGCTTTCATTTTGAATGTCCGTCTTTGGTTGTAAAATATTTTGATTGCAAAATGTTTCTAGTTTAAACGTGTCGATTCATTTTATGGGAATATTTGGATTTTGATTAGAATATTTTGCACTGCATGGTATAAACGTTGGGAAATGCATTAGTGGGCCCCAAGGCGTCATGTCCTAAAGGGCGCTCCGAATCCGGAAACTTATTCTGGTCAATCGTGACATCCACGAAGGGCGCTCCGAATCCGGAGACTTATTCGGCCCCAAGGTGTCATGCCCCAAAGGGCACACCGAATCCGGAGACTTATTCGGCCCCAAGGCGTCATGCCCCAAAGGGCGCTCCAAATCCGGAGACTTATTCGGCCCTAAGGCGCGATGCACCAAAGGGCGCTCCGAATCCGGAGACTTGTTCTGGCCAATCGTGACATCCACGAAGGGCGCACCGAATCCGGAGGCTTATTCGGCCCTAAGGCGCGATGCACCAAAGGGCGCTCCGAATCCGGAGACTTGTTCTGGCCAATCGTGACATCCACGAAGGGCGCTCCGAATCCGGAGGCTTATTCGGCCCTAAGGCGCGATGCACCAAAGGGCGCTCCGAATCCAGAGACTTGTTCTGGCCAATCGTGACATCCACGAAGGGCGCTCCGAATCCGGAGGCTTATTCGGCCCTAAGGCACGATGCACCAAAGGGCGCTCCGAATCCGGAGACTTGTTCTGGCCAATCGTGACATCCACGAAGGGCGCTCCGAATCCGGAGGCTTATTCGGCCCTAAGGCGCATTGCACCAAAGGGCGCTCCGAATCCGGAGGCTTATTCGGCCCTAAGGCATCATGCACCAAAGGGCGCTCCGAATCCGGAGACTTGTACTGGCCAATCGTGACATCCACGAAGGGCGCTCCGAATCCGGAGGCTTATTCGGCCCTAAGGCGCATTGCACCAAAGGGCGCTCCGAATCCGGAGGCCTATTCGGCCCTAAGGCGTCATGCACCAAAGGGCGCTCCGAATCCGGAGACTTGTTCTGGCCAATCGTGACATCCACGAAGGGCGCTCCGAATCCGGAGGCTTATTCGGCCCTAAGGCGCATTGCACCAAAGGGCGCTCCGAATCCGGAGGCTTATTCTGGCCAATCGTGACATCCACGAAGGGCGCTCCGAATCCGGAGGCTTATTCGGCCCTAAGGCGCGATGCACCAAAGGGCGCTCCGAATCCGGAGACTTGTTCTGGCCAATCGTGACATCCACGAAGGGCGCTCCGAATCCGGAGGCTTATTCGGCCCTAAGGCGCGATGCACCAAAGGGCGCTCCGAATCCGGAGACTTGTTCTGGCCAATCGTGACATCCACGAAGGGCGCTCCGAATCCGGAGGCTTATTCGGCCCTAAGGCGCATTGCACCAAAGGGCGCTCCGAATCCGGAGGCTTATTCGGCCCTAAGGCATCATGCACCAAAGGGCGCTCCGAATCCGGAGACTTGTTCTGGCCAATCGTGACATCCACGAAGGGCGCTCCGAATCCGGAGGCTTATTCGGCCCTAAGGCGCATTGCACCAAAGGGCGCTCCGAATCCGGAGGCTTATTCGGCCCTAAGGCGTCATGCACCAAAGGGCGCTCCGAATCCGGAGGCTTATTCGGCCCTAAGGCGTCATGCAGCAAAGGGCGCTCCGAATCCAGAGACTTATTCGGCCCTAAGGCGCATTGCACCAAAGGGCGCTCCGAATCCGGAGGCTTATTCGGCCCTAAGGCGTCATGCACCAAAGGGCGCTCCGAATCCGAAGACTTGTTCTGGCTAATCGTGACATCCACGAAGGGGGCTCCGAATCCGGAGGCTTATTCGGCCCTAAGGCGCATTGCACCAAAGGGCGCTCCGAATCTGGAGGCTTATTCGGCCCTAAGGCGTCATGCACCAAAGGGCGCTCCGAATCCGGAGACTTGTTCTGGCCAATCGTGACATCCACGAAGGGCGCTCCAAATTTGGAGGCTTATTCGGCCCTAAGGCGCATTGCACCAAAGGGCGCTCCGAATCCGGAGGCTTATTCGGCCCTAAGGCGTTGAGCTCAAACATGTAAAAACACGAAATCTCGCATTACAACGACATGGGTACAAGTATCAAGCCCACAGGTCGGGTCATTGATAAAATTTACGTAGATGTGTTGAATTCCACGGCCGTGGCAGGCTTCTTCCAGACATGTCCGAGAGCCGATATGCCCCTGTGCCTGCAACGGAATCTATCTGATAGGGGTCGTCCCAGTTCGGACCAAGCTTTCCATCGGCCGGCCTCCGGTCGGCTGGTAGTACCTTCTTTAGGACCAGTTCTCCTAGATTGTAGCGACGCAACTGAACTCGCCGATTGTATGACTTAGCGAGCTGCTGCTGATAACGTGCCATGGATGCTAAGGCGCGGTCTCTTCGTTCTTCAATCAAAACCAGGTCCAGGGCGAGCATTATGTCATTTCGGCCCGTGTCAAAGGCTTGCGATCTGAGAGTTGGTAAGCCGATCTCTGGGGGTAAGATTGCCTGGATTCCGAAGCATAGGGCAAACGGCGTTTCTCCGGTAGATCGTCTTGGCGTTGTACGATGGGCCCATAGTACACTCGGCAACTCTTCAACCCATCTGCCTTTGGCACTCTCCAGTCTCTTTTTGATGCCGTCCAAGATGGATTTGTTTGAAGCTTCCGCCTGACCGTTACTTTGGGGGTAGGCTGGCGTAGAGAAGTAAGGCTCAATACCATACTTGCTGCACAATTCTCGGTATACGCCACAATCGAACTGAGTACCATTATCCGAGATCAATGCTCTTGGATTGCCGAATCGCGTAATGATGTTCCTCCACACAAAGCGCTTAATGTCGGAATCTCGTATATGGGTTAGAGCCTCCGCGTCGACCCACTTTGTGAAGTAATCTGTTGCCACGATTAGAAATCGCTTGTTCCCTGGGGCCCTCGGCAATGGTCCTACGATATCAAGTCCCCACTGAGCGAACGGCCAGGGGCTTGTGATAGAATTCAAAGCTTCTGCCGGCTGATGAGTTAGTGGGGAGAACTTTTGGCATTGTTCACATTTCTTGACATAATTTTGTGCGTCGGCTCTCATCGTCGGCCAATAATATCCCTGTGTTATCGCCCGATGGGCCAGGGAGCGTCCCCCCGAATGGGCACCACAGCTGCCCTCGTGTATCTCAGTGAGCAGCTCCTCCACTCTGTCCGGGTGTACGCATTCCAAATATGGACCAGAGAGGGACTTTTTGTAAAGCCCTCCTTGTGGATCTAAGTAGTACCGCAGGGCCTTGTTTCGCAGCTTGTGTGCTTCTTTTTTGTCCTCCGGGAGTTGCTCAGAAGAAAGGAATGCAGCGATGGGATCCTTCCAGCTTGGAGCCGATTCTATAATGTTGATGTGGGTTTCCTCCGGAGGGCCGATACTTGGTTCCAGGACGAAACCTACTTCGATGGTACGCTTGAGCTCGGAGTTGATGGCGGAGGCTAAGCAAGCCAGGGCATCCGCGTGTGTATTTTGATCGCGTGTTATTTGGTTTAATTCATGATGGTCGAATTTCGTCAGCAAGGAGTTAGCCGTTTTCATATAGGCCGCCATACGCTCGTCTCTTGCCGCGTACTCCCCCTTCAGCTGGTTGATTACCAATTTTGAGTCACAAAACACCAACAGCCGCCGCGCGCCGAGCAGATGTGCGTTCCGCAGTCCGGCTAACAGGGCTTCATACTCGGCTTCGTTATTTGATGCTTCGAAGCCGAGCTTGACGGCCTGCTCAATTACTGCGCCGTCTGGAGACATAATTATGACGCCGGCGCCGCTGCCCCGTTGATTAGACGATCCATCACAGTATAACTGCCAAATGTCCCCAACATAAATTCTCCAATCTGGCTTTGACCGAACTTCGGCCTTTGGCTGGACGTCATCAGGCTTGAGGTCGGCAAGCCCTCCTGTGAATTCGGCAACAAAGTCGGCAAGCACCTGCCCCTTGATTGCGGTTTTGGATAGAAACTGAATGTCGTACTGGCCGAGTTCGAGAGCCCACTTCGAAACACGTCCTGATGCTTCTGCATTCCGTAGTACTGATCGAAGGGGGTATTCTGTTAGCACCCTAATGCTGTGTCCTTGGAAGTAATGCATCAGTTTTCTTGCTGCCATGACCAAGGCTAGGACGAGTTTTTCCAATGGTAGGTAGCGTGTTTCGGCGTCCACCATTGCCTTGCTCACATAATACACTAGCTGTTGCTGCCCTTCCTCCTCTTTTAATAATACGGCACTGACGGCCCTGTCGGAGACTACAAGGTATAGAATGAGGGGGTCACTGGCGGCGGGTGTTGTTAGAAGAGGTACTGTCCGGAGGTAGGTCTTGAGCCTGTTAAAAGCTACTTCGCATTCGGCGGACCATTGGAAAGCTCTGCCCTGACGTAGTGTCTGAAAGAATTGTCTGCAGCGATCTGTAGATCGGCTGATGAACCTGTTGAGTGCAGCAGCCATTCCCATCAACTTTTGGACTTCTTTCACTGAACGGGGGGAACTCAGTTCCAAAATTGCTGTGACTTGCCTCGGGTTGGCTTCGATTCCTCGGTGGTTGACGATATAACCTAGGAATTTGCCGGAGCCGATCCCGAATGCGCATTTGGAAGCGTTTAGCTTCATTCTGTATTTGCGTAGGGTGTTGAATGTCCTTTCCAGATCGGCTATATGGTTTTGTTCTTCTTTGGATTTGACCACCATGTCATCGATGTATACTTCCATAGTGTGTCCGAGCTGTTCTTTGAACATCGTGGTGACCAGTCTTTGGTAAGTTGCCCCTGCATTCTTCAGTCCAAAAGGCATAACCCTGTAGCAGTAGGTTCCTCTTGGAGTGAGGAATGCAGTTTTGTCCTGATCATCCGGATTCATGGCGATCTGGTGGTAGCCTCTGTAGGCATCGAGGAAACTCATGCACCGGTAGCGTGCCGTCGCATCGACGAGTTGGTCAATTCTAGGTAAGGGGAAGCAGTCTTTGGAGCAAGCTTTGTTCAGATCCGTGAAATCGACGCACACTCGCCAAGTTCCATTTTTCTTTTTCACGACCACTGTGTTGGAGAGCCACGTGGGGTAGGTGACTTCTCTAATTGCCCCGGCGTCAAGCAATTTGTCAACTTCTTCTACAACGGCGGCGGTGTCTTCTGCGGAGGATCGCCGGCCTTTCTAAATGATCAGCTTACACCGGGGGTCAACATTGAGGTGGTACTGTGAGACTGACGGGTCTACTCCCGGCATCTCGTATGGAGTCCACGCAAAGACGTCGAGGTTGCCGAGTAAGAAAGTGATTAGCTGCTGTCTGTCGACCTGGTTCAAAGAGGCGCCGATCATAAAAAACTTTTCCGGGCTTCCATCGATGTCGACCCGGTCTAAACCTTCCGTGGCCTTTTCGTTTGGTTGACGCCCGACGTCATCCAGGATCGCTTGACTGGGCACTGCAATGGAGTTTACTTGCAGTTCCTTTGGCGTCTTGGCGGCGAGAAGGTAACATGCTTGCGCCGACTGTTGAGAGCCACGGATCTGCTCAACGCCGTGTTCTGTTGGGAAACGTAGCAGCTGGTGGTAGGTGCTTGGAACGGCCTGCAGCGTATGCAACCATGAACACCCCATGATGAGATTGTACGGCGACGGTAGCCTAACGACCAAGAATTCCACATCCACCGTTCTGGAGCCAGCTCGAACGGGTAGACTAATCTTTCCCAATGGGTACTCCGGGTTGGCATTGAAGCCGAATAGTGGATAAGGAGCTGGAGTCAGATCCGAATCGTTGAACCCGAGTTTGATGAAGGTTTTATAGTACATAACCTCTGAAGTGCTTCCCTGGTCGATAAGGACGCGTTCCACGGTGAACCTGTTTACGCGTAGCGCAACAACCAGAGGCTCTACGTGAGGGAGTGTTACGCCGCTCAAATCAGAGTCGTCGAAGGTGATGGTTGGCGCTTCTCGGAGCCGGGGTCACTTTGTTGGGGTGAGCTGATGCTGGTGGCTTGGAAGTGACTGGATTGTATGTACAGTCGGGGCTATCGACAGGCTGTATATCATATGCACGGTGTCAAGCGGGACGCCTCTTGGGCGACATGCGTCCTCTGTTACCTCCTCAAGGTAATCGGTTAAGGCGCGGGGACTGTCGGCATTATGCTGTTGGCCTCGAGGTCATTGAGGACCTGCCCGTGGGAATCGCTCAGGAACCTTGAGACCTGCCCCTTTGGACTTTGCTTTTTCTAAGGCCAGATCGCGGCGAAGACGTTCGTTCTCAGCGATGATATTATCCAAACTCTGTTTAGTTTGTCTGGCTTGTTCTATGGTCGCTTGCATTGTCTCCGTCGTTGAAGTCGTTGGTGAGTTGGAGTTCGAGGCGCGTCGTTGCGCGACGGTTTCCTGTCCGAGCGTATTAGCTGGGGTGAGGTCGTCTTGCTGTGTGATCTCATCGGTGGCTATCGGAGGAGCTTCGGTCACGCCTTCCATGGATGTATTTGAGTATTCCCACAGACGGCGCCAATTGTGGGGAGATGGATTTGGAAATACTCCTCAGATCCTGGAAGACGCCAATGATCCTCAGCTAGTCACCTGCAAAGATACAAATACTCCGGACGGGGGTGCCGGAATTAGCACTCCGACGGACAAGTTAGTTCCTGTACTCAAGAAAGCTTGTTCACTAAGTTTTTAGCAGTGATTCTTACATACCTTTACCAATCTGAAGCTCTTGTATTTATATCCACTCTCTGGACCTCAGGGCCAGAGTCTACTTTTTTTATTTATTTATTATTCTTTCATTCGTCCTGATATGCCTTCTCAAGTCTATTCGGCCTTAAGAACGTATTCGACGTCCTAGTTGAGCAGAATGGAGCCGTTCAGTTCCCGGCTCCTCGGGTGTACCGGATTTCGTTCCTCTATTTATTCGGCTCCCACAACTCCAGAAACTTGGTTCAAAGCATAATCAATAAGGTGAAGTCGTGGAATGAAGGATTTTCATAAGGTAGAATGTTAATGTTGCCTTGGACATCTCGTCATACTTGATGAGACTAAATTACATAGGCAGTAGCTAATTTTAAAAAGTACATTAAGTGCACTTCAAGACACTAGCAAACTGCAGTCTCAACAAAATAAATGCCTATATGCGGTAGTATAGAAGTTAATTATTTACTAAATTGACGAAGTTGGAAAACAAAGCAAGAGAAATCAGGCTCAAAATTCTCTCACTTAACAATATGAGAGAGAGTACTTTGGCAAAAGCTGAAGTAGATCACAAGCCAAGAAATAATTTGCGCACTTGAAGCACTTTTGTTTGAATAGTCAACTTTGTTCAGAAATTTAGCCCCCCACACTCCTCCCCAAATACAAACACAAGGAAAAAGATCTTTCTACATTCCCTTTGCTTCAATTCATAAATTTGGGCACCAAGATTTGAGAAGGAAACAACACTAACTTAAATGTAGAACTTCCAACATAATAAAATCACAAAGAAATGAATGAACTAATTCAACACTTCAACACTACAGATATCTTTTGTTCTTAATGTGTTCCGACCCCCAAAGAAAAAGGAAAATAAAATAGAATCAATGCTCATTAAAAGAGAAAGATAAGTTGCAAACATGAATCAGATGAAAGCCATGAGTCTCTAGCTGCAAAGTTGCATGTAATAGTTTAGCAACAAGGCATTGATGCGATGTATAAATTAATGAAATCATGAATAGTTGCAAATTTGAAGCAATAGAAAATCACATTAAATTTAAGAAGCAAACTACAGAAATTATATTTGCTTTAGAGTCGAAAATACACATGGAGGAGGAGTGTATACCTTGGTTAGAATGATGTCAAGAAGCTCCATCTTTGCTTTAGAGTCGAAAATCTTAGTTTGATGACTGGAATTTATTCGATAAAAACAAAGAAATCAGATTTTTTTTTTTATACAGAAATTGAGAGTAAAATTAATGAAAATGCAATATATCAGTGAAAAAACAAAAAAAAAGTTAGATCATATACTTGAGATGCCATCTCGAAGGTCTGAATTGGTCGTTTACGGAGGGATTCAAGATACACAAATAAAACCAAACACCGATTCATCGAGGTTTACGTAAGAAGATAGAGTTAGATGTAGAAATCAAGACCCCGCTAATCTCCCTGCATCGATTCATCTTCTCTTCCAGTTCACAGATCCAAACACCTGCACACTAAAAAAATTCTGCCATATATATATATACATTACACACACACACACACAGAAAGAGAGAGAGAGAGAGGGAGAGAGACCTGAGCAAGAAGGGGTGCTGGTGCGGAAACGAAGAGGGAGAGATGATAGATCTGCGTTGGAGTATGAGATCGATCATGAAGACGAATCATGAAAATGAGATCAATTGAAGCTGAAGATCTTAGATCTCCATTGAAGTCCCAAACGATTGAAGCTAAAGATCTTAGATCTCCATTAGAGTCTTCGACAGAGAGCCCTACACAGAGAGAAGAGAGAACAGATCGAGAGCATGCATTTGACAAATTAGGGCAAGAGGATGAGATTTTATTTGCCTATTATTGAGACGACCAAAATTTGGTCTCTAAAAGTCTTCACACATTAGCAACCAAATATATTGGTTCCCAGTTCTTAACCATATCAAACAAGCATGGATCAACTAGTCAAATACGGTGTATATCCATCTCATAAAAGTAATATGCGTGGATCAACTAGTCAAATACGGTGTATATCCATCTCATAAAAGTAATATGGAGTGTTTGTAAGCTTTTTTTTTTTTTTTAATTCATTTTTGTCCCTAAATGATGACTTTTAGAGATCAAATTTAATTGGTCTCTAAATATTAGTCTCTAAATCACTAATTTCTTGTAGTGATAGTTTTAGAAGATGAAGGATTTTAGAAATATCCATAAAGAGTAAAAAGTGTTCAACCGATTGTTCCGGTGTCCAATTTTCCAAATTTAAAGAATTCAATGGTCATGATGATGTATTTGTGTAATCCAACGGCCAATAATGAAGTTGCAGTAACAGTTCCCTAGAGAATATTCTAATTCACAGGCTTGTTGAGGTCATGGTGTGCCACTCTAGTTTTTGTGCTGATGGTTCAGATATGAATCATAATCTTGGGTTTAACTCACTTTTTTTAAAATTGAGTTTTTATTTGTTTTTATTTTTTTAGTGATTTTTTAAAATATTTGGATAAATTATCAATAAGTCCTAATAGTTAGAATTAATTCTCATTAAGTTCTATTAAAAATAAGTCTTAGTAAAATCGTCGTTAAAAATAATTTTTTGTGACGATTTTTTACATGTATCGCTAAAATTTGACAATTAGTGACTTTTTTTGTCATGATTTTTATAAATTGTTACTAAAACTTATAATTAGTGATGTTTTCCTATGATAAATTTTTTAAACTGTCGTTGAAAATTGAAAATTAGTGACAATTTTTTGTGACGATTTTTTTAAATTGTCGCTAAAACTTATAATTAGTGACATTTTTTGCGACAATTTTCAAATTGTCGCTGAAAATTAACAATTAGTGACTTTTTTTTCATAGTATTTGATGAAAAACGTCATTAATTCTCACAAGACCTATTGGACAATAGGTCTACCTATTAAGACCTACACGTAAGTTCCCCTAAATATTTTAAGTAATTTTTCTATCTTTTATATACACTTAGGCCCCGTTTGTTTTGGGTGAAAGAGAGGGTATTGGGATTGCTAATACCAAGGTATTAGTAATAGCCTTGTTTGTTTTGGGAGAAGGCCTTGGGACTATTAGTCCCTTGGTATTACTAATACCCTTGGAGAGGAGATTGGTAAGGAGGAGATAGAGATGGTATTAGAAAAATAGTGAAGGGATTAGAAATTTTTTTATTTTTTTTATTTTTTATATATTGGAAATTTTTTTTAAAATATAATTTTTAATTTTTTATATTTTTTTATTTGTTTTATTATTTTATATGAAAATAATTTAACAATTCCTCATTACTAATCCCCTCACTATCAATCCCCTCCGTTCTATCTCGCAAAACAAACGGGGCCATAATATAGATACACTTGAAAAGAATAATATTTGTGAAAAAAAAACTTTGAAAAATTCATCAAATACAAAAAAATATGAAAATTCAATATATTTTCGTATTTTGTTATATTCAATAAATTTTTTAAAGATTTTTGTACAAATTTTATACTTTTTATGTATATCAAGATTAAGTGAATCTAAAAAGAGACATTTATTCATAAATCCCTATTCACCTACTTATGTTCTATTTAATCCAAATTATTTTCTTATGTTCCACTAAGTACTATAAGTGACATAGTTATCAAAATATCCTTAATAATAATAGGATGAAATGCGTTTTGATGTTTGAATTGACAATGTGAATGTTCCATGATGTGAACATTCACACTATCAATATGAATATTCACATCACCAAATTGCTAATGGTTCAAAAAAATATTTGTAAGGGTAAAATTGTCCATAAAATACCTTAAATATAAGAATTAAGATTTGGAGGGTCAAATATCCAAATAATAGGAATTATTGAAATATAAGAATATATTATAAATTAATTGGGATACAAGTACTTGAAAAAAAAAATCTAATAAATTTTCCAAATAAAGAGCAAAAAAATATTTGATTAAAATATTTTAAAAAATTATTAAAAATATAAAAATACGAATTAAAAACTTAAAAAACTATTTTTAAAAACTTGACAAACATGTTGCTGATAATCTAGAATGTTATGGCCTAAGTGGTCTATAAAATTATTACTCTGATAAAATTTCTATTAAGCTTTGCATACTCACTTATTTTCAACACCTATTCTTGTTTCTAATATGTTTCTTCATCAATCTTTTAATTCAGGTTGGTTTTTTTCTATTCTAAGCATATGAAACAATGACATGACAATGCAATTGCAAACTATATCAAATCATTAAAAAATAGGGAATATATATATACTAGTTAAAAAAGGCCTGGGTAAGGCGCGAACTATTATTACAGTATATTTAAGTTTTATATTTTGATAATTTTTAAAACATAAGAATATTATTTTATAAGATTGAATAGAATAAATCATTATATAGGATAGAATTATATAAATTTTATTATAAATAACAAAAAAAATTTAAAAATATAATAAGTCTTGCAATTTTAACATATTATACTTTTAACACTCAAGTGTTTGATCATGACCACTTACGCTATTGTCAAAATTCATATCAACTTCAAATAGTCACCAAACTACTAAACACAAGAGACAGATGAATAAATAAATAAAACCCAAACTCAAAAAGCAATAGTAATCAAAACCCTCAGAAGAGATTAACAAAATCAGTCACAAAAAAGAATAATAATAATAATAAATTGTTCGTGTCCAACCAACTCCTAGAATACCTCCTCTAATCCCCACCACCATTCCCTCCACCATTAGTGTCCTTTGATGGTGGTGATGGTGAAGATGTACCACCACGCAGTGGTGCAGGGGAGGGTATTGAAATATTAAACTTACTAAGCAGTGCATTTGCTTGGATGTCTAACAGGTCCACCTTAAGAGTTAAGCAAGTTCACATTCACCAAAGTTAGCTTCACTTCGGACATCTGCTGCTTAGAGCTGAGCCCTGTCATCGATTTCAGCAATTCAGTAGCTAGATGCCGCATTAGTGGCTCGCTTCAGCATGGTATCGAGTAACCCATGGATGATCATCAAGTTAGAGATGATCTCCTAAAATAACTCCCTCCTCCATTCCCTCCACCACCGTTCCCTCCACCATTAGTGACCTGTGGTGGTGGTGGTGGAGATGGCAAAGATATATCACCAGCAAGTGCAGCAGGGAAAGAGGGTACTGCAATGTTGTAGTTTTTCACTTTCATCAAAATGTCCTTCACATCCGCCATCTATTGCTTAGTGTCTAGTCAGTTATGGAGTTGAACAACTCAGTTCTTCCCTCGTTGCGGTTCTTGTTGGGGACAAGGCCAAATTAGCTCCTCGTTTGAACATTGAATCCACCACACCTTGAATAACCAGCAGCTTCGACATTTCAAGTCCTATAAAACAGTTTAATCCAGTTAGTATATAAACCAAACAACAACACGAAGAAAAGAAATCAAAATCAAATGAAATGAAATATACCCATTTAGGATCCTTGTTGAGAGTTTCATTGTCCTTCTTGTTCTTTATCTCAAGAAAATCTCTCTCCCTCTGTCTCATCTATTTCTCCATCAACCCTTGCTGGCCAAACATGACTGCAGTCATATTATCAGAAATGGAATCTCCTACACAACAGTATATATATGAGAGAAGAATTTATACTAACAAACAAATTTAAGGAAATAGTATTTCTGTCAAAATGTTTTATAAAAATTTATTGCATTTTGAATAGTAAATATCTCATAACATTTTTTAAAAATATATATCAATTTTTCGAACATAATTCTCGATGGGTTAAAGTGTATATACCCATGGCAAAAGTGAGTCTCATTAAGCTTGTAAATGTGTGATTAAATTTTAGTATGTGTGCTCTGCCCTACAATAAACAAATTAGCAACTCATCAACTGAATTATCTGACCCCACCAACCCATTAAGCAATTCATTAATTAGTGTTAACACTAACAAATCTTATAAAAATTAGTGCCAACAAAAATTCCATCACCAATTTTAAAAATCTAAACTGACAATAAATTCATAAAAAGAATATTCTTATACGCAATCTCTCATCAAAAATAAGAGAGAAGAATCTCCAAGAACCATTTGAGAGATCATAATTTGCTGCAAATAGTTATTAAAAAATAAATTAATTAATTAAAAAAGAAACATAAAAAAAGAACTTGTCATGCTATGCCTGGTAAGCTGAGTGCTTCAAAGCTTCAGTGGGTAGAGACTGTAAGAATACCAAGTATATACTATTTCTACAAAGGAAATTAGTTACATTTAGAATCATTGCAAATGCAAAAGGTCTGAGTTACTCCCATGCACCCTCTGATTGATGGTCAATCAGTTTAGTATCAATACTTGTTCTCCTATTTGTGTAGAAACCCCAGGAACGTTTATTTACACGACGGATCTATTGAAGGATGTTGCCATAAAGCTTTTATCAACATCAACCCGGAAACATCAATTTCACCTCTCTTACCTACACAAAATAGATGTATGTTTTCAGGCGGAAGCTGCATCTATATTTATTATTTAACGATGTATCAATTGAGCATTTGCATTGAACATGGCAATCTCCTGGGAGAGAATGAAGAAGAAGACTAGCATATTTGCAATTATAAGTAAACATACAGAAGTTTAGTATGAAGTCCACTAGCTCTGAGTCAAAAGGGGACAAATAAAGATCACTTTATTTATTTATTTATTTATTTTTTTATTTTTTGTGGGTTAAGAGGCCAGCAAAGTTACCTTTAAGCCAATCGTAACATTACTGCATCACAAAACCTCTACTACAAAGGAAACTCTCACAATTAGACACATATTGGTTAGACATTCAAATGAATCCTGAAGGGTTTTTATTCACTCTAGAACATACCTAATGTAATACTAAACCCTGATGGTGAATTTAGGCCTAGTTTGGCTTGACCTATATAAGTTAAAAAGCCAAAAAGTTACTCCAAAATCCAAAAAGGTATCACTATTCACCAAAAAAAAAAAATTTTAAAAATAATTTTTTTCAACAAAAACTGACCACCGAAGTGACCACTGCAGCTGCTGTGCTGCGGAAGTGGCTTTTGTGTAACTGATTCGGTGTGATTTACACACACTGCTGTTCGTCCGATGGGGCCATCATGGGTCCCGTTTTGATAATCTGAACCGTTCAATGTGTAGAAATCATCGAGTACTATATATCTGTAAAAAAATCACATTGATCGGATATCGATAACTATATGATCAGATCAGTTTTGTACGACAAATGGATGGTGTTATAATTAATGATTGAAAAATAAATAGATCTGATCAGATAGTTATCGATATCCGATTAACGTGATTTTTTATAGATATATAGTGTTCGACGAGTTACACACATTGAACGGTTCAGATTATTAAAATGGGACCCGTGATGACCCCCACGGTCCAAACAAAACCGTCCAATGCTTTGTACAAAAATTACCCAATAATTTTGAACCCCAATACACGGCTGCCGATTTGTACGGCTGGGCCCACCTGTCACTATTCATCTCTTACACACTCTTTTTATACAATTTTTTAATACACATTTTTCCATAAAAATTCAAAAAGTTAACCCAAACCTTCATATTTTTTTCTCAACTTTTTTAGTCTAAAAAGACAAAAAGTGCACTTTTTTAGGACACCCCAAACCAGCCCAAATGTGCAAATTTTCTTCCTAGTGTAACGGAATATTTCTGCAATTGATAAACCACCAATGCATGCCCTTCAATTACAGCATAGATGTCAATAAATATCAACAGAATGATATGCAAATACTACAGTATATGAATTGCTTAGAAGAAAAAGGAACGGTCATAAATTCATCAGATTATATGAATTGAAATTTATTCTCTGTTCTTACCTGCAGAGAGAGAGACGGAGAGAGAGGAAGAGAGAGGGGGAGATAGAGAAATCAAATTTCTAAATACATAGACTTGATTCTTATTATGTCACATGTTTCCTTTTTTCTTTTTCTTTTTCTAATCTTTTTCCTTGTAATGTTGGAGTTGTTCAAAGATGCAGTTT
This sequence comes from Camellia granthamiana, assembly GCA_036172215.1. NCBI lineage: Eukaryota > Viridiplantae > Streptophyta > Magnoliopsida > Ericales > Theaceae > Camellia > Camellia granthamiana. The sequence continues at coordinate 49,798,730 of CM069912.1, read as the reverse complement.
CTATAGCCTTGCAACTCCAGATCACCATAATGGCGATAGATAATCTACTTGGTTTAATTTAGAGCATTTTTCAAGCTCTAACATTTCAATCTGATCTTGAAGAGACTCCCAGCAATAGAACTTAGAAACTACCAATCATTAAGATGTATGGACAGGTTACATGTTTATGAGCACAAGGCGCATCCAAATGCTAACAATAGACTAGCATAAATGAGTCTTATTGCTCCAGATGAATGTACTGTAAGGACAAAGAGAAAGCCAAAATGAACATAGAATGAATTCACAAGATATCCATTAAACAATAATAAAACAAGACTCTTACTATAGTTTCAAATATATATCTATGTACACATGTATGCAGATTTAGGAGTTCAAACAAATAGATGAAACAAAGCTTTTCCGAGTTTGTGATGGATGGCTTCGGCTGATAAATTGAGTGAGGCATTTGGGGTATATTTGTCTTCTCAAAATTTATTGAATTTGACGATAAAAATGAATTTTATATAACATTATGACTACAAGCAAAATAGTTTTTAAAAAAATGTTTTCCATTAACACAACAATGTCAGAAGTCATTTCAAAAATCACAAGGGCAGATTTTGAAATTGTCAGAAACCTCGAGGGAGGTCAGTGTATGTGTAAAAATAATAATAATTTTATGCTTGTGGTGCTGAAAAAGGCTGTTACCCTTGGGATGTAATGATAAGGAATTAAGCTTAGACTTTTGCCTTGTATGAGGAAACAAACAGCAAAGATCAAGCTCCTGATTCCACATGAAATCCTTCCCAGTCCAAGATGATACAGCCTTTAAAACTCTATCAAGGATTTGAATAATCTCCAAAATCAGCACCCGGGTCCTTTAACAAAGTCCCTGCACCATTATCAGAATGAGGGTGCAAATTAAAACTAGATCGATGAGTCCAAACCTAATCCTTAAGGGCCCATTTGCTTTAGCTTTGTAGAGCATTCTGATACTCTAGTTGATGAAGTCAATTACCAGTACATGACCTTCAATTGGAGCAAAAACATGAATGAACTTCAGCCAGTCATCACAATCAACACAAGAATATATGTGCTAATAAATACCAATAGAATAATATAACAATAATATGTATCTGAATAGCTTGGAAGAAAAGGAACAATTGTCAATTCAACAGGAATTTGCTCCTGCCATTGAATTATGTCAGCACCGAGCTATGTGAAGGCGGTTTCTTACCACTGCGGCGGCAATATGAACCTTTAGAAGAGGGGAATCAAAAAATTTGACAAGGTGAAAGAATTATGAGGCATTATGCACAAGATACATAAATGGAAATTATAAGACAACAATAGGCATTTGAACAAGGCGAGAATTGCCTCACCCACTACTAGGAAGAGTATCAACTTCTGAACGGATTTATGTTTTTTTTATTTTTATTTTTTTTCTTCCATTTGACAATGACAATCTTATCTATGATGTAAATCCTCTCAAGCTTTGTATAAATCTCATAGAGCACAAAGATCAACAATGATTGTAATTTGTACCCAAATTAGCATACTAAAACAGTTATGCCTCTTCCAACACCACATTTGGAGATATTTAATCTTCTACAACTACTAAGACCATAAATTCTCCTTCAGAGAACTAGTTGATGCCACATACCTAAGAAAGAAATCTCCAAAGGTACCACTGGCTGTCATTTGTCCTAAAATCCCTAAGAAATGACCACTTGTACATAATTCAGTGGAGACTGAAAAAGAATCTACTTAAATTTGTAACATGTGAATTAAAATACTGCGGAGAGAGAGGTAACAAATAGTCTACAAGAATCTACATGTGAAAACAAGTTGCAAAGTCATGTAGCAACAAGTCCAAAATAGTTAATGGAGAAGTATAAGCCCATGTCAATATATAACCAAAAAAAAAAAAAGGAGTTTCACCAAATAATATTTATTTTAATGTGTGTAGCTTTACCTTCACATCTTAAGAAATTTTCTCAATATCATGCATTCCATAACTATCTTTTGGCATGAACTTCTTTATCACTTCTCGGAGAGCAGGATCTTGTCCTTTAGTTGAGAGTATATCTATAATCAAGGAAGAATTGGATGCATCTACTGAAAAACCCCTTTGAACCATTTCCTCAACAAGTATTAATGCCTCATAGCACTTGTGTTGTCCAATAAATCCTCGGATAATAGTGTTGTAAGTGACATCATCTGCCAAGCAACCATTTTTTTCCATTTTAACAAACAACTCTTTAGCTTCATGTAGTAGGCCTTCTTCGCAAAGACCTTGTATCATCATAGTGTATGTCTTAACATTAGGATCTAATCCCTTGGAGGAAAGGTTACTGAAAAGAGCCCTTGCAGTATCAAGCTTTTTATCCTTGCAGAATGCATCAATGAGAATACTGTACATAACAACATCAAGATCTAAACCATTCCTTTCCATCATGTGGAATAATGACAATGCTTCAGAAATATGCCCATTTTTGCACAACCCATCCAATAAGATACCATAAGTTTGAGAATTTGGAATTATTCCCACAGTTTGCATCTCATTAAAAAGTTCTCGAGCAGCTCCACATCTACTTGATCGAAACAAACCTTGTAGCATAGCACTGAAGGTTTCGGTGTTAGGTTGCAACCCCCTCCGAGGCATTTCTTGAAAGAGATGCATAGCCTCATCTATTTTCATTTTCTTGCAATATCCATTGATTAGAATGGTATAGCTAAAAACATTAGGGTGAAGGCCCCTCTCCACCATGGTATTGAACACTCTCATTGCTTCATCGATGTGGCCTTGCAAACAATATCCATCCATTAGAGTACTGTATGTGACTACATCAGGATCCACACCTCTTTGTATCATGACTTCAAGTACCCCCTCTGCCTCTTTCATCTTCCCTTCCTTGGTACATGCATCCAGCAACACACTATACATACGAACATTTGGAGCAATACCATGATCCAACATTTCTCTAAACATTCCGGTAGCCTCCTTCCACCGGCCAAAATTACATAGGCCATGAATCAAAGAAGTATAAGTGACAACATTTGGGAAAATACCCTTTTCATCCATTTTAGAAAAGAGTTTGAGAGCATCATCCACCATTCTATCCTTGCAAAGGCTGTCAATGATCGTGGTATACACTATGGTGTCAGGTTTACAGCTTCCCTCTTCCATTATCCTAAGCAAACTAACAGCCCTGATAGTGTTTCCCGTTCTGCAGAGCCCATTAACAACGGTTCCATACATAACCACGTTGGGTTCAATTTCTCTCATTCTCATTAATTTCTTGAATAACTGCACCGCTTCAGGGGTTTTATCTTGCAAAATAAGTCCATTTATTAGAGTGTTGAAGGTAGTTTCGTCGGGTGTATAACCGCGTTTGAAGAGGGTACCCAAAAGAGAGAACCCGAAATTGACTCGATTAACGCGGCAACAACAGTTAATAGCAATGTTGAAGGTGAAGAGATCGACCGGAATGCCTAGAAAATGCAATTTCCCAATAAGAGAAAGAGCGATGCCATAATGACCCATTTTCAAAAGAGGACCTAAAGCTTTGTTGAAATGAGAAATGGGGGGCAAAGGTCGCATTTGGATCATGCGATTGAACGAATTTACAGCGTCTTGGACATCATTGCATCGAACAGGAGGCGAACTAGGGCTTCGGGTAGTAGAGAGAGAACGAAACAGAAGAAATAAGAATGAAGAGGGATGATTAATTAGGGAGGGAAATATTGTACCTTTTTGACAATTATGATCAGCAATTCTTCTTCTTCTTCTTCGTCCAATAATGGAAGAAACACAAACTCTTCTTGACATCTTCTTCAAGCTCTGTGTGTGAATGAGAGAGAAGAGAGAGAGACTGGCTGAGAGTGTGTGAGAGAGAGAGAAGAGAGAGAGGAAGAGTTGTTGACAAAATATTTATTAATTCTTCAAAAAAAATATTATAGCTTTAATTATTAAAATTGATAAATTTTACTATTAATTTGAAAATATTTTTGAAAGCATATATTAATTTGCATTTTTTCCAAACAAAATTGGGAAAATTAATAAATAAATAAATAAATCTTTTTAGTTTTATCAATTAAATTCTTAATTCCTTAATTTACAAGATTATATGAGTCTTGTAATGGAAATTCCGGACATCTAGTTTATGAAGATAGATATCAGAAGATACATTGTAATTTAGCCATCCTGGGTTATCCATTCAGCAAAGAAACATTTGTTGAAGAAAGTCGATACCCTAACTATCAGCATGGCGTTTCTCATGAGTCATCAGAAATTGAATGACAGAATCAAGAATGGTACGATGAACCGCCCATGGGAGATGTGGATGACTTTTACGACCAACTCTCAGCGGCAGACCTGGACGACCTCGCTGACAGAATGTACGGGTTAAAAAAAAAAAAAAAAAAAAAAAGGTACTTCTACCTATAAGACTCATATAATCTTTAAAAAAGTACTTCTACCTACAAGACTCATATAATCTTTAAAAAAAAACTTTTGCAAAAGTTTTCTATTTTTTTTTTTTTTTTTTTTTTTTTTTTTTACCCGTACATTCTGTCCGCGAGGTCGTCCAGGTCTGCTGTTGAGAGTTGGTCGTAAAAATCATCCCCATCTCCCATGGGCGGTTCATCGTACCATTCTTGATTCTGTCCTTCAATTTCTAGTGACTCATGAGAAACGCCATGCTGATAGTTGGGGTATCAACTTTCTTCGACAAATGTCTCTTTGCTGAATGGATAACCCGGGATGGCAAAATTACAATGTATCTTCTGATATCTATCTTGACAAACTAGATGTCCGGAATTTCCATTATATGCTAATAGGGAGTTGCTAGCAAATTTTCTCCATTTGTTGAGCTGGTCTTTGAGTGGAAATCTTCTACATGGCCAGGGTCTCCTATTGAGAAGTGCTGGGTATCTTGAAGTTCTTCTGAGGTACATCTTATGCTTAGCTGGGTTGCACCATATTCCCTTCCATTCTGGTAGTTTGCTATCTATCAATGCTTCTATATATGGATGATATTCTTCCATTATACATAGTACTGCATGAGCAAGCTTATGTCCAAAGTTATCTGTCTGATCTGGTTCTGTGAAAATTAGTCTGGAGACAAAGCCGTAATCTAACAATTTTGGGGCTATCAGATAACGAATCTCGCCTCTGATTTCTATCTCCAATGGCTCGAATGTAGCTAAATTTATCTGGCAAAGGCAAACACTGAAGTCTAGGTTACACTGACATCTTCCAAAATGCTCTGGTCTCCTGTTGCATTTTTCTTCATCTAAACAGGGTTGTTCTTCATCTTCATAGGTATAGGTCCATTGATAAGCTAAGCCGGGGCAATCAACTCTTGCTATGGAAAGGTCTTGAAGAAATTGCTGAATAATGACTAGCTCGCTATTTCTGCTGTCTTCGGCTAAGGTGTAAATATAGGGTTTTAGGTCTTCTATTACTTGGCTTTTCTCACAAAGAGATCGAATGATAGAATGCCTAAAGAAATACATTCTAGCACTCAATTGGTCAAATTCCTCACTGGTGAGTTGTTTGATTTCTGGGCTAGGTAAGGAGGTAGGTGTTCTTTCTGGAGCTAATTTTTTAAGCTGATTGGTTAGGGTTCAAACGGTTGCTCTCAATTATTTTTCTTCGTCTCGGAGCTGGTCTAGCTCTTCACTGACTCTTTTGCCTTTATCCATAATTTTCTTGAAATTTCTGGAAAGGCCTTCACAATGTCTGCACATCTGGAGAGGATTCTGAAAATCTGTCTGAGGGTTAGAACTATTACTACTGCCTGAACTACTGCTTCCAATTATCTGGCTAACTGGAACTCCACTAGTAGCAAGGATGGTTGACCTCATCTTGCTCAATGTGTCCAGGTAATCTTTAGCTATCTGGCTAATAAAGTAACTGGTTCCTATTTGTCTTCGGGCATAGGTACTGGCTGACTCAAAGTCATAAAATCCTTTAAACTGGGGTAATGTAAAATTTTTAACTAAGGGTTCTACTTCTACCCAATCATGGTAAATACCAGGCTTGGTTCCTTTAACTACTACATAGAAAGAAAAACTTTTTGATAAAGGTTTATTTTGGATTTTTGAAAAATATATACTGAGAGAATTTAGGGCTGAAAGGCGTTTAGCTGGGTGGTTCTGACTGGTTCAAAGGTTATCTAAAAGACACTGTTGAACTGGGTCTAACTCGATCCCTGTTAAAGGTCTGAATTTGGTTCTGCCTTCATGAATGGGAAGAGAAAATCCCCCAAAGTTCATGGTCTTGCTGTTCTCCATTATCTGCACAAAAATTAAACTGGTTATCTTCTTTTTCTAAATAAATTTTCCTACTTAACCAGTCTGTTAACCTATTATCACTACCTTTGATATGTTCAAATTCTACTTTATATCCTTGTTCTACTATACAATCTAAAAATTTTGCCCATCTTCTAGTGCTTAATTTACGCTCATTGAGTTTGTTATGGAATCTAACTATAGCTTCACAATCTGTTCTAATTGTAAAAGGTTTGTGCAAAAATAATCTAAATTTATTTATTGTATAAACTACTCCTTATATTTCAAAATCTAAGCTGGTCATGGTTGTATCTTTTTCTTTAAACTTTCCGGAACTGTATCTACAAATGCGTTCTTTATTTTTACTATCATACTTACTAAGTTTGGCTAATAATATTGTTCCCCATCCTAATTGACTTGCATCTGTTTCTACTACTATATATTCTGATTCTAAGGGGAGTTGTAGGTCTGGTAGCTTTTTACAAATATCTTTAATTTTTCTAACTAAAGTTTTATCTTGTTGATTAAAATATTTATGTCCTGTGGGTGTGGTTTTGCTATAAAGTGGTCCTATTTTTTTACTAAGGTTAGGAATATACATTCGTGCATAATTTAAAATTCCTAAAAAAGATTGAAGTTGTTTTGTATCTTCTAATTTATCTGGATAATCTAGAATTTTCTTGCCTATATGAGGTTGTAATCTAATTTTCCCATCTCCTAACTCCATTCCTAAAAATTCTATGTGAGGTTTATTTAATACCATCTTCTTCTTGCTAATTATTATTCCATTATTTATGAATTCTTCTAAAGCTATATACAAATGATCTATATGACTATTTTTATCTGGATTAAATACTAATATGTCGTCTATGTATACCAGTATAAAACTATATTTATTAAATATACTATCCATCTTACGCTGAAATATGGAAGGTGCATTTTTTAATCCAAAAGGCATGACTAGTCATTCGTAATGTCCTTGTGGACAACAAAAGGCTGTCCATGGTATGCTTTCTTTTTCCATTTTTATCTGCCAAAATCCTGACTTGCAATCAAATTTACTAAATATTTTTGATGTCTGTATTCTATTTATGAGTTGATCTTTATCTGGTATATTATATTTATCTTCTTCTGTATTATCATTTAATCTTTTATAATTTATAACCATTCTAGTTTTTCCTCTTTTTATCTCTGCATGATTTCTAACCATAAATGATGCGCTTCTATGTGGACTATTACTAGGTCTAATTACTCCTAAGTCTAATAGCTCCTTAATCTGGGTTCTAAATTCTTCTATATCTACTAGCGTATGATCTATTTGTGCTGAGGTAATCCTATAATCTCTATTTTTTATATCTAAACTAGCTAAAATTTTATTTCTCTCCCAATATTTCATGGGTTGTTCTCCTAAAATTTCTGTTGTTTCAACTAATCTTATTATCTCATCTAATTCATTTTCTGTTCTTCTATATATTGGTTTTTTCTTTATTTTTCCTATTTTTGCAAAAATTAATTCTAAGTTAACTATTTCTTGAAAATCTTCTAAGTTCCAATAGTCTCCCTTATCTTCAAAATGAACCTCTTCAAAATCTTCTAACTCATAATTTTCCATATCTAATTTTTCTAAAGAAGTGTTTGCTACTTCATTAGGTATGTATGTTTGGGCTAACTCTGGAAAAATATTTCTACTTGGAAATAAAAAAACTAGCGGGAACTGAATCTACTCCTATGGTACCACCACGCTTCGCACGCAACTCTAAGGAATGGGCTATGGTGCTGAGGGCATAAGCTGTTGGTGTATTGACGGTTCGTTTGAAGAAGCTGATGTTGTGTTGGCTGATAAACATACCACCTTGTAAACTAAGTATGAAATTAAGTCCTAAAATGAAAGGATGATTCTGATGGGTATTTCCGATCCAAACTTGAGGTAATGGGAACCATTCTATGTGCTGATCTTGAGAACCTAGATGATGAAAACTAATATGAGCACCATTGATGCAATGTGTGTATGTCTGTTTAGTGCCATCTGCTATGCTAACTATGGCTGGGGTTGCTAAGGCTGTGCTCCATCCTGGTGGAACTACGTGTTGTTCTATATATGATTTACTGGCTCCTGTATCTATCATGGCATCTATACTGAGGGTTTTTTCTACAAATTTAATCACACAAGAAATTTCAACTAAATTTGACTTAGGTATAACAGGATAATTAAATGGTAAATAGATATTATCTGGTTGTGTCTGAGAGTATTGACTAAAGGGTTGAGAATCAACTAGGTTGACTAATTCTAAAGAATTCATATGTTCTTCAATTAATTTATCTTTTAAAGGGTATTTAGTATGAAATTGTTCTAACTGTTGTTTGAGCTGCCTATTTTCTAATTCTAAACATTCTATGTCAAAACTAGTCTTGGTTTCTATCTCTCGTATTTGTATTTTGAGTTCTCGTACTTGTACTTCTAATTCTCTATTTGCTAGTCGTAATTCTCTGCTTTCTATACTGTTATCTTCTCTGGTATTTTCTAATCTTATCTTATGTGTCATATTTAATTTTTCAAGACAAATTATACAATAAGTTATGCTGCATAATAAACATTGAGCTCTTTTATCTTTAGCTGGAAACCAATTACAATAGCTGCATCTAGTAGTATCAAATCCTAGTCCTATTTGAAAATTATGTTGACATTCAGTATCTACATTACATTCCATCATAAAGAAAGTATCTTGAGAAGGAGTTGTTCCTATTTCTTGGTTAAGTTGTCCTAAAAGATTATCTACATCTGTATCACTTTCTGAATCACTATCTGAGCTTATAGCTTCTAATTGATATTCATAATTACTAACTATGCTATACACTTCTGAATCATCACTATTTATGCTGACTATATCTTCTATAATATGTAGTCTTTCTATCTGCTTATTAGTATTAGGTTTCTGTCTTTTTGGGCAGGTTTTTGCAAAATGATTGGGTTCTCCACATATAAAACAATTGCATTTTTTACTATTGAGTTTTCTAACATATCTTTGTTTTCTTTTATCTTTTTCATCTTTGGATAATCTCTTATAATTTGTCCTATTAAAGGTTCTACTTTTCCTAATGAATTTCTGTTTTTTCCATGGTTTTCTATATTTTTTCTTCCAATATTTTTCTTTTCTATATTTTCTATATTTTTTGTATTTTTTTCTATTATATTTATCTTCATATTGCTGAGGAGTATATATTACACTGCTACAAAAACCATAATTTTGTTTTTTCAAATCTTTCTGTATTTTAACTTCTATACATTTTTCTCTAAGCTTATAAAATGTAAAAACTATTCTAGGTCCTATTCCTAAAGTTCATCTTATATTTAATTCTCCTGTAGCTATTTTTGCTGGTAAACTTGCACAATAAATTGACCATTTATTTTCTATTTCTATTCCTAGTTCTCCGAGTAATTTTCTAAAGTATTTGTTTCCTATTTCTTCGTCAAAACTTTTTCCTGTTCTAGCTGCTATGGCTAAGTATTCTCTACTAAAAGGTACAATATATTTCCAACTTCCTAATGTTATATGATCTAATTCGGTTACTGCTACGCTTTGAGCGGAATCATTTCCTCTAGAAGGGTCATATCCTATAAGTATTTCTTTAATAAAACTAGTGAAATTCCACGGGTTATTTCCTAAATCTTTAAGCTGTTTAATTGTTTCTTCAAATTTCCCTTTAAAGGTTAAATAAATATTATAAGCTGAATCTCCTAAAAGTGTCTCCATATATTCCCACATATCTGTTGATTCATAGAGGCTGGTCATCCATGCTTTTACTGCATCTTTTTCCTGTCTTTCTATTATTTCGTGCCATACCTGAGGGTCGAATCTAGCTAAATCTAACAGGGTTCCTTGATTATTAACCGGCTGTAATTGTATGCTCATATCTAATGGTCTACGCTTTCCATGAAACTTATAGCTTTTATTGGGATCTGCATGACTACGTCCTGAACTGGCTAATGGTCTTCTTCCTCCTACTGCATAGTGCATTGGTTCTACGGGATCTTGTACAGTTGGTTGTGGGTTACTGGTGCTTGTGCTTTCTGTATTCATATAAAAAGTATCTTCTGATTGAGATTGTTCTAATATTTTAGTATTTTCTACCTTAGATTGTTCTGGTATTATAAATATTTTACTGGGATGTATTATATCTTCTATGATATCATCTACATATTCTGTATGAAATTCTTGATCTAAAAATGATACTGCTTCATCATGGGTATCTCCTCTGGCTAAGTATTCAAAATATCTAGTATCTAATATCTTGTTCATGTCTTCTAGAGTGAAATTTTCTAAATCTATCTCATCAATATTATATATCTTATTTTGTGATACTGTTTTTTCTTCTGTCATTACATAAAGCTGATTTATTTCATTATGATTATCTTGATTTTCTTCTCTGTCTATACTACTAAATTCATCATCTTCGGATTTTTCTGATGCTACATAAGTATACTGAGTAAATCTTACTGCATAATTTCCATCTGCTGCCTGATATAATAAATTATCTTGAGGGGCTAATTTTTGTTGTCCTAAAAAATCTCCTAATTTCCAATCTAGGGTTGCATTATCTTCTGAATTAAATTTTTTAGCTGGTAATGCTTTTATTCCTTTCGCGCCTAATAACTTAACTATCTGATCATTTGTAAGTCTATAGTGAGTATTGCTTTCTGATACTGCTAAACCGAAATATCCTGTGCAAACTAATAAATTCTTTTCTCCTTTTTTCATTTTGTATCCTCTATTTTTTATTCCTATTTTTATCTTTTTATGAAAGGTCGAGATTGGTAATAAGAAATCCGATGTAAAATAAACTATTCCTCGTTTTGAATTCATATATAATTCATAGCTGCCTAAAAGACTTTGTCCTACATCATTAAATCTATCATCATAAAGGCATACGAAAACTTTTGTTCCTAAATTTTCTCTGGTTAAAGCCTTAACTCCTACCACTACTAATCCTAAGTGGGTCATTTTAAAGTGTTCACTTACTGCATATTTATAGCTTTCTCTCTCTATTAAATTTAGCTCTATTTTTTCGTCTTCTTGAGTTACACTAATCATCTGTTCAGCATAATGTTTAAATAAATATTATTTTTTATGAATTTTACCTAGCTTATACACATATTTAGCTGGAATTAATTCTAATTTTTCTTTCTTAAATTTTTCTATTTGTTGTTCTACATCTATAAACTCTTCTACTTTAATATCTTCATCATCATTACGCTTTTTACTACTACTACCTTTAATTAGCTGTTTAAACATATTTATTTTCTGTAAATTCTACACGCTGGTTTCCTAGGTAATTTAAGCTTTTCAAAATATCTAGCTATATCTTCCTCGTTTACTTGAGATTGAGGTTTGTTGGATTGTCCTTCTATTCCTTTTCCTTTCTGAAGTACTATTTTTTCTAAAGACGCTAGACGATTTTCTAAGCTATGTAATTGTTCTGATAGGTATTCAAATTTTTCACACAATCTTATTAAAAATAAAATTTCTATATTATTTTGTCTTACTGTTATTTTATCTGATTGACTTATATCCTGATAGGTACTGATTCCTTCTGGATTATTATGAAAATCTTCTGCTTGTTTTAAAATAGTCTGGTAATCTCTATTAGCTTTTTTATCGCTACTCATAGACTAAGATCTTACTAATTGTTCTAAAATTTCTAATTTCTGTTTTAAATTATCTTGAATTTGATTAATTTGTTCTATTTGTTTAGCTATTTGATTGGTGGCTGAAATTAAAGTTTCTATTTCTAATTTCGTAGGAAATTTTTCTAAATTTAAATCTATTCTTTTTTGTAGGATGGAACTACACTGATCTTGGATATAATCTAATTTTTTATCTTGATCTTTAATTATACTACGATTATTACGGAGATGATCTATGGATGAAATAAAAAGATTACTAATTTTATCTATGTCATTTTTAATATTTTCTGCAAAATTAATTTGATAATCTATGATACTATTTAGCTGAGGATTATGTTCACTATGAAGCTGATGTGTAAAATTATTTTCAAAATTACAACGGAAATTATTTTTATTTATACTAAGACGATGGTTATGGCTGCTGAGTTCTAAATCTAGATACTCTACTCTTTTCATACACAAAATTAACTCCTATTTTAAAATTATTAAAAGCTACTATAAAATGAAATTTATAACTAAAATCTCCAAAAATAAAAACTATTCTGTTACCATAAGCAAAATGCATAAACTAACTTAAACTGTCCTAAAACCGAACACTGCTATGATACCAATTTTTGGGGGTTGAGTTAGTGGTCTACCACTATTTGGAATTGGGCTGAGAATTATCTAATTAATTCTACAGTTATGCTAAAAGATCTTCAAACTGTTGTATGGCTAATTTTAAGGTTTCTTGTTTTATAGTTAGCTGTCTATTTATCTGAGAAATTTTTAAACTGTAATTTTCTAGAGATCTGCCAGAAGCTAATGATAAAAGAAACTGATATCTAAATTTTTGATCTTCTAATTCTTGTATTAGTTCAGTACTAATTTTAATTTTATTCCTAAGGTCTTCGTCTAAGGGCATATACTTTTTTGATTTTTTGAAATTTAATTTTAATTTTATTTCTAAGGTCTACGTCTAAGGGCATACAAATTTTTGATTTTTTTGAAATTCTTATATGGACAATATTTTCTTAATATTTCTACTCGGGTTGCTCTCCTTTTATTCTAAAATTCTTTTCTATGGTAAAAACTATTTTTAGGTAATGTTTGTTTTCATTACATGTACTCCCACCTTGAGACTAAGCCTCGTTCAACATAGTATATTTTTATTTTCCATTTTTTACTTTTCCCTTTCTGCCTACAATTCGCCCTCCAACGCCTAACCATGGCTCACACGGGCTCTTCAGCTAAGGTCACTCAGTAACAAAATAGAAAACTGAAGATACTACGAAGGTTCAAAGCATGTAATATTAATAAGCAAACAAGCATTCCATAAACTTAGTTTTTCCAAAAAGAAAATAAATTTTTAGAATAGAAGAGTTACCCTTTCGAAATATTTAAGGAAAAAGGGAAACTACTCACACTTCATATTAATAAAAAATATACTTACAAAGATTATATTACAGACTCTGAAATTCTGAAAAACTTAATACACTTAGAGGTTTTTTAGAGAGGTTGGAAAATTTACAACGCAGAGTGAAGTGGTGTTTTTCATTCTGCTTTCTTCGTTGGCATGCAAGCCAATTTATACAACTCAAAAGAAAAGTAAAAACGAAAATCGTAATCTATGTCCTATGACTAGCCTTTCTTAATTCAAAACCTACAAGCCTAAACTCTAGGCTTTTTGAAAACTTTTCTAAACATATGCAAACTTTGACGGAAAATTGTATACATATAAAGACAAAACATATATGTATACAATTATATGCTTGACTCAAATCACTATTCTAGATATAGATAAATTTTATCAATAAAAGATTAGGATAATGATATCGGGTACTACTTTGGGCCCCATCGCATATCATTCAATCCTTCTTTTCTGACAAAATTTTGACACTATAATTTATTACAAGACACGTATAAAGATTTTCACAGATTTTCTTTAATAAAGCAGGATAAGAGATATCCACTTTATTAAAGTAGTGAGTGAAGGAAAATCCTTATCACTGACAGACTCAAATAATTACAGACACAAAATATCTACAAAAATCTTTTTCGTCTTTTCTTGGCGTGTATTTTTCTGATATCTGAGGAGAATCTTTATCTTCTATGGATTTTGTCTTCTTTTGACGGAGCCCCAATTATTGATGCTTCTAGGCGGGTTCTCGAATGTTTTGCAAAATTGACAGAGTCAGGTAGAAGTACTTTTTTAAAGATTATATAAGTCTTGTAGTGGGACCCCCTGTTTTTTTTTTTTACCCGTATATTCTGTCCTCGAGGTCGTCCAGGTCTGCTGCTGAGAGTTGGTCGTAAAAGTCATCCCCATCTCCCATGGGTGAGTCATCGTACCATTCTTGATTCTGTCCTTCAATTTCTGGTGACTCATGAGAAACGCCATGCTGATAGTTAGGGTATCAACTTTCTTTGACAAATGTCTCTTTGCTGAATGGATAATCCGGGATGGCTAAATTACAATGTATCTTCTGATATCTATCTTGACAAACTAGATGTCCGGAATTTCCATTATATGCTAATAGGGAGTTGCTAGCAAATTTTCTCCATTTGTTGAGCTGGTCTTTGAGTGGAAATCTTCTACATGGCCAGGGTCTCCTATTGAGAAGTACTGGGTATCTTGAAGTTCCTCTGAGGTATATCTTATGCTTAGCTGGGTTGCACCATATTCCCTTCCATTCTGGTAGTTTGCTATCTATCAATACTTCTATATATGGATGATATTCTTCCATTATACATAGTGCTGCATGAGCAAGCTTATGTCCAAAGTTATCTGTCTGATCTGGTTCTGTGAAAATTAGTCTGGAGACAAAGCCGTAATCTAACAATTTTGGGGCTGTCAGATAACGAATCTCGCCTCTGATTTCTATCTCCAATGGCTCGAATGTAGCTAAATTTATCTGGCAAAGGCAAACACTGAAGTCTAGGTTACACTGACATCTTCCAAAATGCTCGAGTCTTCTGTTGCATTTTTCTTCATCTAAACAGGGCTGTTCTTCATCTTCATAGGTATAGGTCCATTGATAAGCTAAGCCGGGGCAATCAACTCTTGCTATGGAAAGGTCTTGAAGAAATTGTTAAATAATGACTAGCTCGCTATTTCTGCTATCTTCGGCTAAGGTGTAAATATAGGGTTTTAGGTCTTCTATTACTTGGTTTTTCTCACAAAGAAATCGAATGATAGAATGCCTGAAGAAATACATTCTAGCACTCAATTGGTCAAATTCCTCATTGGTGAGTTGTTTGATTTCTGGGCTAGGTAAGGAGGTAGCTTCCCTCTTCCTGACGTCAACCCTACACGCTGTTTGGCCAAAATTCAATTTTTGCTTGTTTCGCCTATTTTTTGCATCTTTTATGATCATTTTGGCTTGGTTTCTAACTATTTTCAACGTTGTGGATTCACTAGTGTACTCTGTTTGATCCAGTTTTACTCCGTCCTCACTGGTTCTCCTTTGTGATTCATTATTTAATCTCCTCATGGCTCGTTCAGACAGTTATCCTCAGCACGATCGCTATTCTGGACCCTCCACAATATATAGCCAAGATCAGTCTTCAGCACATCTTGCATCTACTACAGTTGCCTCTGGTTTATCATCTGTTGTTACTCCGTCACCACCCTACATTCTTCAGGACATTGAAACTATTGTCAAAAAGATTATTTCTACCTCTGGTACACCTTTTGTTGTCCTCTCAGTTACTCCAGGTACCTCTTCTTGGTATTTTGATTCCGCTTGTTACAACTAGATGACCTTTGACCCTACACTTTTCTCCTCTATTACATTTTCTTCTACGTTGCCTGTTATTCACACCGCTGATGGCTCTCCAATGCATGTTAGTCATATAGGTCATATTTCCATCTCTACTATTTTTCTACCCCACACTTATCTGATCCCCAATCTTACAATTAATCTTATTTCAATTGGTCAACTCTATGGCCTTGGCCTCACTATTCTCTTTTCTCCAACTGGTTATGTTGTGCAAGATCCGAAGACGGGATAGACTTTTGGGATCGGTCGTAGACATGGCCGTCTGTATGAGCTCATCCACTTTTGTATTCCCTCCCCCAGTCCTTCCACTGTCCAGACTGCTACTCCTACTACTCCTAGTTCTCCTCTTGCCTTATGGCATTCTCAGTTAGGTCATGTTTCCTTTGGTCATTTACGATCTCTAGTTTCCAATAGTCAGTTAGGTCATATTCCAAATGATAAAGTAGATTGTCTATCTTGTCAACTAGCAAAACAATCTTCTTTACCATTTCCATCCAGTACCTCTATGTCTCATGCACCTTTTGATCTCATACACTCTGATGTTTAGGGACCGACACCTAATACCACTATGAGGGGATCTAAATACTTTGTCATTTTTGTAGATGATTTCACTCGTTTTACTTGGTTATTTCTTATGAAGTCTCACTCTGAGTTACCACAAATATACTATGATTTCTCACAAATGGTCAAAACTCAGTTTTCTTCCACCATCAAAGTTTTCCTTGCTGATAATGCGCAAGAATACAAAGAAACAAATTTTTTGAGATTCCTTCGTCAAAATGGCACACTTTCTCACTATTCTTGTCTTGGTACCTCCCAACAAAATGGTCATGCTGAGCGTAAACATCGTCATCTTTTAGATATTGTCCGTGCTCTTTTAATTTCCTCTTTGTGTCCTGAGCGCTTCTGGGGGGAAGTCGCTCTCACAGCTACCTATACCATCAACAATCATACCCCATATGAGCGCTTATATGGCCAACCTTCTGTCTATTCTCGTCTCCGTGTGTTTGGATGTGCTTGTTTTGTCCTCTTTCCACCATATAAGCGTTCCAAATTAGAACCTCGAGCCCATCTGTGTTGCTTCTTCAGGTATGGGATTGAACATAAAGGCTATCGTTGTTGGGATCCTATTTCTCAACATCTTCGTGTCTCTCGTCATTTGGTATTTTGGGAAGACAAGATGTTTTCTTCTATATCTAAGTTTCATCTGTCCACTCCTCCCACTACATCATTCTTCACAGATCCCTCTCAATTGTTTGATGAGCTTGATACAGACACTACTTCTGCCTTGCTGCCTCCGGCCCATCTTGAGGATCCTGCTCCGTCTCCTAGTCGTGCTGATGCTCCACTCTCTGATCCTGCTCCTAGTCCTACTATGCTACCTCCAGCCTATCCTGAGGCTCTTGCTCCACCTCCTGGTTCTGTTTCTGAGATACCTCTTCGTCATTCTACTTGAGTAACACAACCTTTCTGTCCTTCTTCGTGATTTCATTGTTGATTCTACTACATTTTCCTCTCATGAACCTACTTCCTATTGAGAGGCTTGTTCTAACCCTCTTTGGCAGCAAGCTATGACTGATGAACTACAGGCTTTAGATAAAACTCATACTTAAGATGTGGTTGATCTTCCTTCTGGCAAAAGTATTGTTAGTTACAAATGGGTTTACAAGCTGAAGACTCATTTTAATGGTTCTATTGAGCGTTACAAAGCTCGTCTTGTTGCTTGGGGGTTTATTCAAGAATATGGGATTGACTATGAAAAAACCTTTGTTTCTGTTGCCCATCTAACTTCTGTTCATAGCTTACTTGTCGTTCCTACTGCTTACCACTGGAAACTTTGTTAGATGGATGTGAAGAATGCATTTCTCAATGGCGATCTCACTGAGGAAGTTTATATGCAACCTCCCCCTAGTTCCCCTGTGTCGCCCTCCAAAGTCTGTAAACTTTGCCGTGCTTTGTATGGTTTGAAACAAGCTTTTTGTGCCTGGTTTGCCAAGTTTAGCTCCACCATTCATGATTTTGGATTCTCCTCCAATGCCTATGATTCTGCCCTTTTTATTCATAAAACAGAGCATGGTACTATTCTTCTTCTTCTCTATGTGGATGATATGATCATTACTGGCGATGACACAGTGGGTATCTCTAGTCTCAAACAGTTTCTTAGTCGCCAGTTTGAGATGAAAGATTTGGGTCTTCTCAACTATTTTCTAGGCTTGGAAATCTCTCATGATCCGTCTGGTTACTTTCTCTCCCAAGCCAAGTATACTTCTGATCTCTTGGCTCGTGCTGGTCTTACTGATTGTAAGACTGCCTCTACTCTCGTTGATCCTCAAACTCGTCTCACACCTCTTGACGATCACCTGTTGTTTGATGCTACTTTATATCATTAACTAGTTGGCAGTCTTGTCTATCTCACGGTTACTTGTCCAGACATTGCTTATGCTGTTCACATTGTTAGTCAGTTCATGGTTGTTCCTTGCTCTCCATACTATAATGCTCTAGTTCGCATTTTACGATATCTCAAAGGCACTATGTTTCATGGTCTTCACTACCCCGCTCGCTCTTCCCTACAGTTACATGCATTTTCTGATATTGATTGGGTAGGGGACCCAACTGATTGTCGTTCTACTATAAGATTCTGCTTCTTCTTAGGTGACTCTCTCATTGCCTGGCATAACAAGAAGCAAACTCTTATTGCTTGTTCTAGTACTGAGGCTAAGTATCGTGCTCTTGCTGATACTACTCAAGAGCTTATGTGGCTTCGCTGGCTTCTTTCTGATATGGGGGTTTCTCATTCTACTACGATTGACCTCTATTGTGATAATCCGAGTACTATTCAAATTGCCCATAAAGATGTCTTCCATGATCGCACAAAGCATATTAAGATTGATTATCACTTCATACGACAGCATGTTACTAGTGGTATTGTTCGTCTTATCTTTGTTATCTCTACCAATCAGACAGCTGACATCTTCACCAAGGCTCATTCTCTTGGTCATTTCAATGATCTAGTTTCCAAACTCAAGTTGGTTGATGCCTACCCACTAACCAACTTGAGTTTAAAGGGGGTTGTTAATGTATATTATTATATTATACTTATCTCTATCTCTATCTCCTTGTATCTCTATCTTCTTCTATATTTATCTAGATTTCTTTTCAATCTATATATCTCCTTGTATCTCTAAACTTATCTTTATCTCTATCTCCTTGTATCTATATCTTATTCTCCTTGTATCTCAGTCGTTGCATCGCTGTAGTTGGTCTAATCGTCGTATCTTGGAAGGCAAACGTCGAACAACCTCCAGCACCTAACCGGTGATGCGACGAATTTGTTTTAAGGACACTGTCTAGTGCAAGTTTCGATTTGCTTCCTTTTGCTAGTTTTATTTTATTATGAATTTCTATAAACTCCACCATGTTCTTGTTCTGAAATTCGAATTGTTTGTTCAATATGAATCTATTTGTTTTATTTAATTACATAATAAATACAACAAGCTCTCCCTTTGTCTCATCTATGTCTCCATCAACCCTCGTTAGCCAAACATGAATGCAGTCATGTTATCAAAAATGAAATCTATATTAACAAAGAAATTTAAGGAAATAGTATACTTGTCAAAATGTTTTATAAAAATTAATTAAATTTTGAATAGTAAATATCTCATGACATTTTTTAATAATATATATTAATTTTTCAGTAAATTTTTTTGATAGTGTGATTATAATGTCATATTTATTGGGTGATATTGGTACACTAACAGAGTGAAGTGGTGATGGTGAAGATGGTGATTGGATTATCATGAATTCGAATAGAGTTATCTTCATGTCTGTAACACCCTGATATTTTAATACTACCAAGACATGATCCTCAACAACGATAAAATATTCCTTAAGACTTCTATGTAATATACTCTTTCTTATTGAACTATTTCCCATCAAGTATTTAATTATTTCCAAAAATGAACATTTGATTATACATTACAGTTCAAAGAGTTAGAGTGATATGAAAGAGAATGCTCTAATGGCTTACATATTTCAAGACACGTGTCTTGATTACACAAAATGAATTTCAATTCCAAACATTAAAACTCGGTAGCTTGAGCACAATTCAACATCCAATGAGCATTTCGTGCTCTATCAAAAGCAATCACCACCATCCATCAATTAGGTGGAAACACATCACTTGTTCCTGAAAAGTTAACGATTGGGATGAGCAAAGTTGCCTAGTAGGAACACATTTAACAAAGGGTAAATTACACTTTGCACCCCTGCACTTTGTACCAAATCTCACTTTAACCCGTACACATGAAATCATAATAGTCAACCCCCTGCACTTTTGGTCAAATCCCACTTTGATCTCTGCACATAAAAGTGTGACAATCAACCCCCTATACATTTGGTCAAATCTCACTTTGATTTCTATACAAGTGTCAATGTCCGCTTTTAGTTACTCAATTTTTTCTTTAACAAAATCTAGTCATGTAATAAGAATGTGACTACGACATGAAAGTAAGAAAAAAAAATTATCTACATTTTTCACTAATACACACTTTATCTCAAAATTTACATCAAAATATTACTGTATTAGGCTAAAACAAAATACAGATTGTGAACAATTAAGAAGATGAACTATGATTTTGCATAAATTGGAATCATGAAACTCTATTTTTCACGATAACACAATTTTTTGTCTATTCATATTTCTTCCTCTTTGATTTCTTTGTCGCGTTTTTTTTTTTAATTTCAAAAACTCTACTTTTTTGCCTTTTCATCCCAATTTTTACCATACGAGCATACATATATCTGTATATATTGTTTTATATAACTCTCATGTAGTTATCACACAGAACAAAGTGTATTGATGGGAAATATGGATGATTTTCCTCTCTTAACCTTATTTCGTAGTCATATTTTTGTCACATGACTAGATTTTGTTAAAGATTTAAAAATAAAGTA
Organism: Camellia granthamiana; assembly: GCA_036172215.1. Classification (NCBI taxonomy): domain Eukaryota; kingdom Viridiplantae; phylum Streptophyta; class Magnoliopsida; order Ericales; family Theaceae; genus Camellia; species Camellia granthamiana. Next base: position 49,778,057 of record CM069912.1, on the reverse strand, counting down.
ACAGAAGAGGGACATTGACACTTGAATAGGCACCAAAGTGGGATTTGAATAAAAGTGCAGAAGATTGACTGTCACGATTTCATGTGTAAGGACCAAAGTGGGATTTGACCAGAAGTGCAGGAGGCTAACTGTCATGATTCATATGTAGGGGTCAAAGTAAGATTTGGTACAAAGTGCAAGCATGCAAAGTATAATTTACCCTTTAACAAAATATATAAATGCTTGAAATAAGTATGATTATGTTATGCACATGTTTCGACAAAATCTTTGTTTTTTGTCTTTTAAGAACACGCGATGCAATGACTCCCAAGCAATATTAAGAATTAGCAATGTCCAATTACTCAAACATCATTAAGCTACTCTCATATTTGCTAACTCATAGTATGGTAGGGCGATGGGCACCTAAAACGCACATAACCTTTCCACATTTGCCAGCTCATAATACGGCAGGGCCAGTAGACAACCAAAACATTTGTTTTCCCACATTTGCCAACTTGATACGGCAGGGCCGGTGGACACCTAAAAATATTTTCCACATTCGTTTGACGATATGCTCAAGACAGGGCAATTGGGCACCTAGACTCCCCGCGCGGGTATCAATAAAATACTCGACTCATTAACACCATCTAACTTTACTACCAAGACTCACACACAATTGATCTCCTCTTTATATTTCTCAACAAGCAACAAGTGCACCATCAAAAGGATCACCATGGATGCTATGTCATGCATGAGTTTGCAAATGTTTCATGTCACCTAAGGTTCAATTCAATCAAAAGAGAAATCCAAGTCTTTAATACGAAATTCATAGTGTAAGAGTCTCAACATCAATTTCAACCCTTTTTACCAACTTCAACAAGATTAACCAAATCTCAAAGTTTGCAATAATCAAGTATTTCTCACATAATCATATCCAATCAATCTCAATTTCATAGTAGAAAATCAATTTATTTCAAAATCCCCCCATTAGTTAACATTTAATTCTAGGGTTTCCAAGAAATTGGGGCTTCTTCCCATTTCTTTAATAAATCATCAATTCTTCAAGTATCATCTTCTAATAGATCACAACATCCAAGAACATTTCAAGAATTTGGAAGGAATCACTCTTTTTAACATCAACATTTCCTTGAAAGTCAAAGATTCATCTTATACATCAATATAACTAGAAAAAATACCACATTCACATCTTAAATCATAGATATATTAAGTTAAAAGTATCCCTACCTCAACAATGTGAGCAAGAGATAAAAAACCAAGGAAGAAACTTCAAGAAATCACAATCCAATCGGTAAGAGTGATGATCCCTACTTGTTCTTCACTTCTACTACAAGATCTAAGGGGTATTCTTTGTAAAAGTTGATGAAATCTAAGGGTGGAGGTTAGGGTTTTTCGAAAATGAAGAAATGAGAGGAGGGAGGGAGAGAGAGAGAGAGGAAAAGAAAAAAGTGAAGCAAAAGTGACTTTTTAAGTGACTGAACTCGAACAGATTGCTCGAGTAGTCAATCGATCGCTCGAGCGGTGACTTGGTTGCTTGTGCGAAAAACCTCTCCTCCTGGAATTTCAGACCTATAGAGAAGATTCTGAGAGCCTCGCTTCATCGATCGAACAGTAACTCCACCGCTCAAGTGGTCCCTAAAATTTCAGAATGTTACAATGTCTGTGTAAAAACAAATATAGCGTTAAAGAAAATGAAATAATTGGTAAAATGTTCACACCTATGGAGTTATTTATTTATTTATTTATTTATTGTGATAAGGACATGTTTCAATCGCCAGAAAGTTTATGTGGACAACAATGGCGATGATATGGACAAACATGTAGATTATGGGGACATATAAATGACACATGAACAAATAGGAATAAAGTGCGTGGACAGATACAAAACATTTAAACAAATAGATGGACTGATAAGTGAATTGTACAAATAAACAAATAAGCAAGAGTTTCAAATTATCATTGTTCTTTTGGCCCTAAAAACCCGTAAAAATTAATAATAAAATAAAATAAAAACTAACATTCATCTATTTATACCCTCTCTCATTGATTAGATTTTTGTCACTTGTTTGTTTGCACTAAGTCAACCTAATTAGAAAGAGAGCTTAATGTAGGTAAGAACACAAGAGAGTGTAGGAAGGATAATTCTATTTACACACCACCAATCCTCTCAGTACACACCATTCTCTCAATTCACACTACACTCAATTTAAATTCTTTCATTTTCTTGCAATATACACCATCTATTTTTCAATAATATCAAAATACCCTCTTCTTCTCCAACCTTAAGTCCAAACCCTAACCCTAACCTAGCCATCACTGCCATCATGGAAATCAACGGCCGATGTCCATCCACTCCAGCCCCATCGCTCATTCGTTGTTGCTGCCATCATTCCCATCTCAATTCCTTCCTTTCAGTAAACCCCTAGCCCCGTCACTCCTCCCGTTGCCACCGTCACCATGCCCACCCTCGCTGCTCATTGTCAGGTTTTTCAAACCTATAGTCGCGAATGATCATGACTGCAATTCACAACCTTATTCATTCTTCTTCTTACAGTGGTAGGGGTTTGCGGATGGTAATTGGAGGTTGGTGAGACGGTGACGAGGTTGCGAAGTGGACGACAATGCAACGGATTTGGGAAAGCGGTGGCGGCAAAGCGATGGATCTGGAAAGGTATGGTGGTTCACGGTGGCGGTGGGATAAGGCTATTGGCGATGGCAAGGCAGAGCAAGGTGGTTTACGGTTGCGATAGTAGTTGTTAATGGTGATGGAGGCAGAGGCTAGCAGTGATGAAAGATGAGGAGTAAGGGATGGAAAATTGAGAAAGAGATTCACCAGAGAAGAATGACGAAACGACGATGGGCGGCTAGGGTTAGGGTTAGGGTTAGGGTTAGGGTTAGGGCTAGGGCTGGTGGGGTGAAAATGAATGCAAAAGTTAAAAATATAATTGATTGTAAGGACAAAAATGTAATAAAAGAATTTTTAGAAAATATTATGTACTGAGAGAATTGATGGTATATGAATAAACTTTCCTGTGTAGGAAAAACTTACTATAGAAAACTTAAAAGCTTAAATTACTTGGATAATTTGGACAAATGAATCCTTTCTCTCATATAGGAATCCAGAAATGAAATAAATGTTCTAGATTTAACAGTATGAAAGTATTCTAGATATTTCTTTCTTTTACCTCGCTCTAGATATAGAATTAATACTAAATCCATCCTCAAAATACAATGAATGTTCTAGATCTAATAATGGAAAACATTCTAGACATTTCTCTTACCTCCTCAATAGAACACTCTAGAATGTATAATTACTACTTCATTCGTCGCAATTTAGTTGTCTATTATAGAAAAATCTAACTTATTAAGGAAATATGAAATGATTACATTTTAATTCAAAATTTGAAATATTTCTCTCACTATTACCTTTTTATTTGAATTTTAAAATAGGTTTATAATGATTTATAGGGACAATTTTAAAATCTAACAAAATTTAGTATTTCAAAATAGACAATAGATAAATATTTAGAGACAGACTAAAATTGAATATAAACCAACAAAATGAGACGGAGGGAGTACTAAATCCAAGGAATACTCAATCAAATTAGTTGAATAAATTCAAAAGCTTATATATATATATATATATATCCCAAATCTAATAAAAAATCATTAATTAGTTGGATAAGGGCGGTACGGTCATTATGGCCTGATTTTTTAAGCTTGTAATTTTTGGGCCGAGCTTTCCAGGAGATAGCCCAATCCATTTCAAAGATTTCTTAAATTCGATGTCAAATCTGTTTAGGCATTGACAATAATTAAAATTGAGTTTTTTTTTGCATTTTTTTTTAGTAATTTTTTTTAATAATTATGAAACCAAATATAAAAAATATAAAAAGAATACAAAAATTTAATACTTTTTTAAGTATATCAAGATTAAGTGAATTTATAAAGTAAAAAAAAAATTAATTAATTAAAATGCTTATAAAAAAAGCACTAAAAATATAAAAATGCGAATTGAAAATTCAGAAAAATATTTTTGAAAACTGCAAACCAAATAGAGTGAATGTGATTCAAACATAGAGTTACCGATATTCGATCATTTTGAGTTTTTGCATGAATATTCTACTCAATAAGTCTTAAAAAGTGAACGGTTCGGATCACCGAAGTGGATCTCAAAATGGGCCTACCAAACCTGAACACATTCTCAAGTTAAGATGACCAATTTGAGAGAAACTAAATCCTAAAATAATTTACATGGTTAGATCATATTCTATATATATTATATACACAAGTATCACAATCTAAAACTTATATTTTTCTTTTCTCACTCAAAAATTATAAAAGCCATTGTAGCGCCTTCATTTTTTATCTCTCACCTCTTCATCTCTCTCACATTATAAATTATTTATTTTGATATTTTTATAAATGAGTTTACCAAAAGAAAAAGTTAATAGAATCTAATTTTGACAAATCGAGCAACACCAAAAAAAAAAAAAAAAACCTCAAATGTATGTGCAATTTGGACAACTCGAATAATTCAAACCTAACTCAAGTCGGCCTTAGGTAGACAACATCATGTTACAACTAAGGCTTGGACAAGTTTGGGCAACCCTCAACGTAACTCAAACTAAGTTTATACTCTACTTTTAAAAAACACTCACTAAATTAACAAACAATTCATACACAAAAATGGATTCAGACTTTTATTACTTTTTGCTTGTTAACACATTTTAATACTGCTCCATAGGATATATGTTTCAAACTAACCCTAGGTAACTCCTCCACAACTACCCAATTTTTAGTGTGTAAAATTTGGAACTTTGTACTTTGACCTTGTCTCTTTTACATTCTTACATCATGTTTGGATAGAGTGATTTGGAGAGAAGAAAAGAAAATGATTTATTTTAAATCTAGTTACTTGTATAGATTTCTAAAGAAGAGAGAAAGTGCGAAATTTATTTCTCTTATAACTTACTTTTTGAATCTCCCAAATTAGAGAGATTGTGTGAGGAAAAAAAAAAATGAGATGAGTACTAATTTTATATATATAATATTAAAATGTTCCATTTAGGTAGTAAAGAAATAAAAAATAAAAAGTTATTTTAGTAATATAACCTGTAAAATTTTCTTTTTCATTCTTTTATGCCGTCTATCCAAGTGAGATTGGAAAGAAATTACTATATTAATATTTTTTTTTTTCAAACAAGAGGGAAATATTTTCTTTCTTAACTTGACAAATTATTTCTTAGGATCAGTCTTCATTAGCCTATATGCATGTATTTGTGGCACTATATGGGTGTTTAAAGTTTACTTTTTTATGGTTTTTTTTTTTTTCTTCTTTACTTTTAACTTTTTTAGAAGCTGAAAAAATCAATATATTTGAAAAGTTGTTAAAAAAAATATTTTTTATAAGTAAACAATTAATGTGGCATTTAACTTTTAATTCATAATAAACAAACTCTGGATTTTTTTAACTAAAAACGACTTTATTTAGATTGTCACCAAACACCTTCATATATATTTGGGTAAATTACACTTACCTCTCTTGAGATTTCTGATAATTACAGAGACCTCTCTTGTGGTTTCAATGATGACAAAATTGTCCATTAATTACTTTATCTATTCAATGAGAAATTTCACTCACATCCCCTAAAAGTTTTGCATATATATTATCAAAAACACATACATATTTTACCATTATTTAATAAAATTCTTAAATTTCATGCAATTTTAAATAAAATATTTAAATTGTAAATCATTTAATACAAAAAAAAAACAACGTACTTTTTATTGATAAAATACTTAAAAATAAATAATCTCTCTAAAATTAATATTAGATAACATCCTAATAATTTAATATAATACTTATTTCACAAAACATAAATAACCTAAAATTTATTATCTTAAGTAATGCATTTATTATTTGAATTTTTTTTAAAGTTAAAATAAATAGATTAATTTTTTTCTTGACAATTTGTAATACTTATTTATTCATATGTAAAAAAATTATTATTTTATTTTTTTCAATCATATATTATTCTCAAATTTTAATTTTTATCTTTGAGTTATTAAACTTTTAGTTGATGCATATTTATAAAAACACAAGTTAATATTTCTTACATGATTAAAATCATGTCACAATAAATTAAAATTAGTTAATAAGAAATGAAAGATTAAAAAATCATTTGAGAATAATAAACAATTCAAATAATTTGTCATTTCTTACACCTAAAATTAAAATTAATCTTTACTTCAATGGAAAAATTATTTGAGAACAATAAAATACTCAATTAATTTGTTATGTATGATACTTAAAATCTATTTCTCCATCTTTATTTATCTCATTTAAACTATTTTTACTAAATTAAATCTTAAAATTTATTTCTCACCTTCATTAATGATTGAATTTTTATTTTATTTTTTGTTTATAAAAGTTCAAAAACTTGTTGTGGAAAAAATAGAGTCAAAAAATTACATTTGTATTTTTAAAAAATTATGAAAAATAAATAATAATTTCATATATATGTAATAGGGTAAATTAAATTATATTTTTATTTTTTTTCTTCAGAAAATATTTTATTTCATTGTTTTTTTAAATTAGTATTAGAGTCTGATTTTTCAGCCTTGTTAATAAAATTATGTAAATATATAGGAGAAGTAAAATTAGATAATTTAAATAACAACACTTCGCTATAAAATAATAGAATAAAATAAAGGTAAGAAATTAAAAAATAAAGTAAAAAATTGACCATTAATGAAAGTGAGAAATTAATTTTAAGATTTAATTTAATAAAAGTAGTTTAATGAGAAAAATAAAGACGGAGAAATATATTTTAAGTATCATACAACAAATTAATTGAGTATTTTAGTATTCTAAAATAATTTTTCCATTCAAGTAAAGATTAATTTTATTTTTAGGTATAAGAAATGAGAAATTGTTTGAATTGTTTATTATTCTCAAATGATTTCTTGATCTTTCACTCCCTATTAACTAATTTTGTGAGGTGATTAGATTTTTTTTACTCCTATATTCATTTTTTTAATTTTTTTAATCATGTAAGAATAACCTGCTTCTTTTTTTCTTTTTCTTTTTTTTTTTAAACTATGCATCGACTAGAAATTTAATGACTCAAAGATAAAAATTAAAATTTGCTAATAATATCTTAACAATTTAGGGATAAATAATTTTCTTACATATGAATAAACAAGTAGGACAAATTGCTGGAAAAAAAAATTAATCCATTTGTTTCAACTTAAAAAAAGAAAAGAAAAAAGATTTAAATAATAAATGCATTAATTAAAATTGAAAAATATTTCATTGTTTAAAATATTTCTTATAAGTATTGTATTAATTATTAGGATATTATATTAACTATTAAGTTAAAATATGCGTGGATCCTTAATAATATATGTGCAAAACCTTAGGGGAGGTTAGTGAATTTTTTTTATTTAAATAGCTTATTAGTTTAAATGAGCAATATGATCATTTTAGATTAAAAAAAAAAAAGTAACGGCATTGTTGCTAAATTATGGATTAGGAGAATCTTAATATTGTCAACAAAAATATAAAAAATTTATGTAATTATTAAAATAATAGAAAAAATTCTTATATTTATCAGAAACCTCATACAAATTAAGTGTAATTTACCCTACATATTTGAATGAGTGGAAAGTTGGGAACAAATTTTGGCACTATAACCTATCGATTGGTAAAAAGAGAGATTACTTCATAATGGAAAAAAGGGTATTGGCATGGCCACTAATCTTTGAAACCAAGTCAAATATATGCATCAAATTTCCCTTTCATTCCTTTTTTTGTTTTTTTTTTTTCATGATAAAGACCCAACATAACCATATGTTGTAAGTAGAAAAGTTGTAACCACAAGGCTTCATTAGTTCATTCCGTGGAATAAAAGTCATCAATGCGAAAGAGTTACCAGCTAATACAAAAAAAGAAATCAAGTACTCTTCTCAACTTCTACTTCCTTTCCAGCTTCCAACTGCAACCGAAAGCAACAATCCCTAAAAATTATGTAATAAAAAATAAAATAAAATAAGGCAAATTATGCTAATAGTCCCTATATTTTAATTTTTGTGTCATTTTGGTTTCTATAGCTTTAATTGGTTTGATTTTGGCCCTAAATTTATGATTTTATCTTAATTTAATCCAATTGCTTACAATTGTTAGTATTTTTTTAATGAAATGGAAAATAATGCATATAAGTGACATTTCATACTTTTAGAGTTAAAATTATAAATTTATTCAACTTAGTGAATTAATCTCAAACAATTCAGTGATCATTTTTTGTTAAAAACACTAATGGCGTTATCAATTTAGCTAAATTAACACAAAATAATTAAAGGTCAAAATTTAGCTAATTGAAAGTGTAAGGATCAAAATGACACAAGAAGTAAAATATAAAGATTACTGGTGTAATTTGTCCAAAAAGAATATTAAATTTGAAAAATACTATTCTCATAAAAAAAAAAGTATACAAAATTTTTCATCACAATGCCGTGAGGGTTACAATTCCTGCTCTGATGATTTAATTTGTTTGTCTTTTACACTCCGTTTGTTTGGGGAGAAAATATTTTTTGCATTTCCTGCTGTTTGGTATAATGAAAAACAAAAGTCAACGGAAAATATTTTCTATAGTCAATAGAAAACAAGTCTGTTTAGGCAAAAAATATTTTTCATTTTTAAAAGGCAAAAACCATTTTTCAAACCAAAATTTTATCAGTACCACCACATAACCACTACTATCATCACCTCCACCACCACCACCTCCACTGCCCCACAACCACTGTCATTACTATCTCTACCTAACCACCACTATCACACCACAATTGTCGCCACCACCTCCGTCACTGCCGCACCACTACTGCCACCACCACCCCCAGCACCTTCACTTTCACCCCTACCCTACTACCGCCACAACCACCACCACTAATATAACCATTAATACATTAATTTCAAAACCACAACTAAACATAAGAAAACCTTTTGTATGAAAAATATTTTCTTTTAAAACAAATGGAGCATTAGATTCAAAGGTAAATATCATTTATAAAAATAAAAAAATCAAAATCAAATTCATTTGATAAATATACTCACGTGATTTTAATATTTTTTTGTTCAAAAAAAAATAGACTATCTATTTTTAAAATTATAATTCTAATTTATCTTTTTAAAAATAAATATGATCAAATTATATAATTATAATTATTAATTTAATAACTTATAAAATAAATAAATTAGATGATCAAAAATAGACCATTGTGAGCCCACGAGCCTAGACGGCTCCACTCTTCTCCAAAGTTAGACTACAGACGACGCAATCTTCCAATTTTAAAATGATAAGTACGCATGTAGTCGTAATATTTTCTATACTTTTGCCCCTTTGTTTATATGTCCTTACCCATTCAAATTTATTTGGTGAGGTATGAGTGCAGTGTGTCACTTGCAAAATCAATAAAGCAATGTAATGCATAATCGTTATTTTTTTATTTTTTTTTATTTTTTTTTTCTACACACAAAGTAATGCAGATCATATTTATAAATATATATGAATCCATTCACTTGTGTCTTGGAGTGAGAAATTAATATAAATAAGATTATATGTAATATTTTTTAAATAAGTATACTTTTTAATCTTAAAGTATTTTTAGAGTAGTTTTTGTGGGTATTTCTTTTTAAAAAAAGAAAAAAAGAGGAGGATTCTCTTCGATACAAAATTTGGGCTAGAGGGAGCTATTGGACCCATGAGACTCACTACATGTCTTATTTCGATATCCGAATAGTTTATTTTGTCAGACACTTCATGTATTTCATCTATGAAAAAAATTAGATCGATCTGATAACTGCAACTTGTTCAATTTATTATTTTTGTCATCAAAAAAATGCATAATTCATTTTTTAAAAACACAATTATTGTCCATTTTTTTAGTAAAAAATATGATAAATTGAACAAGTTATAGTTATCGGATCAATCTTTTTTTTGTGATTTATTTTGTCAAACACTTCATTTATTTCATCAATGAAAAAAATTAGATCGATCCGATAACTGCAACTTGTTCAATTTATTATTTTTGTCATCAAAAAAATGTATAATTCATTTTTTAAAAACACAATTATTGTCTATTTTTTTAATAAAAAATATGATAAATTGAACAAGTTACAGTTATTGGATCGATCTTTTTTTTGTGAATGAAATATAAAAAATGCCTAAAAAAATGAACAATTTAAATGATCAAATTAAAACTCATGATGAATCCCATATATCCAAACAACCCCTCAAATCTAGATTTTGGACGAAAGGAAATCTTCCCCTACAAAAAAAAATATCACATGCTACTTGGTAACTATTAAATAATACTCTCTCACAATCTTATAAAAGAGGAGAAAATATTTCCAATATCAGACACTACACAAAGTGCTATGCCTTACAAACACTGATTTCTTTCCCACACAAATTTACAGATCAAAGAAACCTCTCAACCATGTCTAGACCTCTCTCTAAACTCTTCCTCTCCATGCAAACTATGGTTCCATTGATATTTTTACTCGACTGTGTCATTATCCCTGCATTGCTGGCCGACTCGTCATCTCTTCCACCACCTCCAGAAGCCGGAACCGACAATCCCCCACCACTCCCTTCACCAGCTCACGGTGGAGGTCCGGCCGCTGCGCCACGGGCGGCAGTTCGATCTCCACCGGCATACATTTATACGCCTGAAATCAACAGCAGTGATGGAAAGCGAAAAGGGTCATCAAGGGGTGGATTGAGCAGTGGGCAGAAAGCTGCGATTGCTGTGGCACTGGTGTGTGGGACTTGTTTAGTCATCTTCAGATGTGTGGTTTCTTGCAAGAAGAGGAAGGGTAACAAATAGTATATGACTATATGCATTTTAATTCCAAGGAGAGAGGCCTTTGAGTTGAAAGCTTGTTCGTGTTATCTAATGTTTTTGGGTGTTGGTTGGTTGATCAAATGTTATTCATCATGAAAATCATGTCTTAGGCCCTTTTGGGAAGTGGGTTATAATCCACTTCCCAGATTATAATCCACTTCATTTCTCACAAAAAAATAACTTATAAGCAATTTTTTATTAAAAAACTGATTATAACCATCTTCCTAAAATAGCCCTTAATCTATGTCAAAATAATTTTTTTGATGTTAAGACGATATCTTTATCTTAGACTGTTTCGATAATAAGTTTTAGTAGAGATTTGAAAGAGAAATCAATTCATAAATATTACTCAACCAAAAAATTTATAAATAGAATGAATAAAAATATTATAGACAGCTAGTTTGTGAAATTGGTTATTTTAGTTTTTTTTTTTTTTTAGCTTGGTTAAAAAAGTTGTGTTTGAGAAAGTAGTTTTTTTTTTTTTTTGTTGATTTGAAAGTTGTGAGAGAAAAGTGAAATGATTATGATTTGGATGTAATATTTTGTTTTATTTATTATTTTAGTGTATTTTATATTTATTGACTATTTTAGTCCAAAAAAAATTATTGCCAAACAGGCCCATGACATTCAAATGAGATTGAGATTTGAAGAAATCAATAAAAATAAATAAATAAATACTTGAACATCCTATATACTTGTTAAAATTGACAATAGGGTATGTTTGGTTTGAGTTTGGGAGATAAAAAGTACGAAAAGTTGTTTGGTTTGGTTTTTTTGGAAAGATGTTTTGGAAAATTATTTTGAGAGAGAGTTTTGGAAAAAGTGATTGATTTAATGTGTATGAAAGAGAGATTTGTTTGGAAAACTTGTTTAGTTTACAAGTTTTGGGAAATTTTTTTAAGAAAATTTGTTTGGTTTGAGTTTTTTTGAAAACTCATTTGTAAAGAAATTTTTCCAAAAATTTTTGGGAAATTCAAACCAAACGAACCCCAAGATTTGGGTTTTTAGATAATGATGGTTCACTGAAATGAAATGGAATAGAATGATTATTTTATTAAAATATTCATTCTTACAATTGGTTAGATTAAAAGAATAATAACAAATGTATTACAAATGGAATCATATTTCGCCATTATATGAAAATAATTATTCTATATGAAAGCCTAAAGAATTAACATTAATTTCATTATATTTTCTCTAGAACATTATAGTCTTAATTAATTCATAAATTGAACTATAATTTGTTGTTCGTAATATTTTAGAACCAAACCAATTCATCTCCTTAAAAAAATAATTCAAACCAATTTAGATTGATTTATGGTTTGACCCACTTTTTAGGGGTACTTACCAATTAGTCCTATTCACTAGACTTATTTACCTACAGGTTCTAACTAATAAATTTAACACTATAAAAATAAGAGAGTGATAAATTTATCACTAAAAATTTATTCATAAAAACAAAGAGACTGGTAAATTTATCATTATAAATTTATTCATAAAAAAAAAGACTGATAAATTTATCTTTATCACTTAATAAATTTATCAAATAGGACTTAATGAGTATTAAGTCTTCAAAGTAGGACCTATTGGGTAATAAGTCTCCAAAATAGGACCTATTGGTAGTTTACCCCACTTTTTAAACGTATCTCGTTCGATTAAAAATTTAATAGAGCAATGATACTATGTATAATACAATCATGCCATCAACGGCTTATAATATTACTATCCAATCATAAAATAATACATAAAGAAAGTGAACCCTACCCCCATGGCTACCTTATCCAATTTTTCTTAATCAGAACTTACCTAAGGGTGCGTCTAGCTATAGACTATTATCGCCACACAAAAAAATAAGAAAATTATATTACAAATCAGGAAGAAGCTTTTTATAATTACAAGACAACTGGATAGAATAATTTTAATTATAAAGGTGGGAGATTGTTCCCCACGCACCAAATAAAACTCTTTCTTCCTTACATTTCTTTCATCTGTCTTTGTTTGTCCTCCCTCCCTCCCTCGGGTCCTTTATTATTTTCTCTCTCTTTCTTCTTTTTTCCTTTTTCCTTTTTATTTTATTTTCATTTATTTTTTTAAAAAAACATGTATAACTTTTAATATATAAATTTATTTTTTATAAAATTAATATCATTGAAAAGATATTAATGATATCTTCAAATGAGACTAATATTAAATATATAATTTTAAATTTTAAAATAAATAAAAAATACACTATTTTTAAAAATTACATAACTAAAATATAATTAAAGTTAGTATGAATAATAAAACTATCTAAAATTACTTAAATAACCAATATTATTTAAGCCTCTAAGTAAAAATATAAAAATTAAAACAATACAGTTATGCTGAGTGTAAATGATACAAATAAAATAAAATAAAATAAAAATAAAAATAAAAGGTTAGATTTCTCTCATGTCAGTCATCTCAACTTGAGTGACTGTTTGGGGTTCGTAGATCCACTTTGGAACCGATTTTGACAATCTAAAACGTTCACTTTTTAGAACTCATTGAGAAAAATATTTATGCAAAAAATTGAAATGATTGAATATTGATAGTTAAATGTTTGAATCAAATTTGTATTATAAAAAAATTTATGGTTAATCTTGAAATTATATTTATCATCCATTTTTTCTAAATAAATACGTTTCAAAGATATGGTTACCGATATCCAATTATATTGATTTTTTACATGAATATTTTACTCAATAAGTCTTAAAATGTGAACTGTTCATATCACTGAAATCAATTCCGAAATAGACGTACTAAGCCCAAATACTCTCTCAAGTTGAGATGATAATTTAATAGAAGACAAACCCTAACAGACTCTGTTTTGGTATGTTTTCAAAATATATATTTTAAAAATATGTGTAAACTTCGATGAAAATAAATAGAAAAAATATTAACTCAAATTATTAAAAAAATTAAAATATTCAAACATACAAATATAAATATATATATATATATATATATTGTTCAAAAAGACAGAATCATATGAAAATGAAAATAATTTTTTTTACCAAACTATTTTTTATTTTTTTAGAAAAAATAGAAGACAAAATTTAAAAATTCAACCAAATATTTTATATTTCAACTTTAAAAATAGTTACAAAAATTAGTTCAAAAAAATTAATCGCGCAGTATATTTCAATTCAATCTATATTCAAGTGTCAATTCAATCTGTATGGGGGTGGAAGTCCAATCTGTGTGGGGTGCAAATCTATTCTGTGTGGGATGAAAGTCGAGTCTATATGAAGTGCAAATCTATTCTGTGTGGGCTGCAAGTGCACTCTGTGCAAGTCGAATCTATGTGGTGTAACGCCCCCAATATAATTTCAATAATTCATCTACAAATAACTAATACAAGATAACATAAACAAAATAATAAACTTTCATTAATCAGAGTTAATTTATAAAAAGTGACACATGCGATATATATTCATATAAGCTCTACCCTGAATGTATAGCAGATGATACCAACTTAATGATCAACAAAATAAATACCCTACAAGCTTACAGCTTTCCAAGACTAAGCTTGGTTACAAAAGAGAGAGTCTTAAGCTCTTTACATATAAAGCTCTAGGCTTGTGCAAATATTAAATACAAGGTAACAAAAACAGAGCCTTCAGCTCCTAGGTTCTCCCAATCTAAGCCCTTGGAGAAGGCATGTCACTAATACCTGAAAATAATTTTCCTAAGTAGAGTGAGCCAAAGCCCAGTAGAGATAATCTATCACAATATATGAATCTTAAGAAAGATATAAGTGAGATGCACATATTCAATGGCCAATGACAAAATCTTTCAAAACTCTTCTCCAAAACCATGTTATGCCAAACTTACATCTCAATTCATTTTATCCCAGTTCACTAGTTATACCCACTTCATTTAATCAATCAAACTGAAGATACACTGTAACAACCCTCGTACTGATTACCGATAAACTACTGAATTAACTACTGGTTACTGCTAAACTGAACTGATAATGACTGATAATTGAATTAACTGAAGTACCGAATGGACTGATTGAAATCGAAATTGAAATTGAATAAGTTTATCTATTACATTGCATTTCTATCTGTTTGATTGGCTGATTATCTGTTTGAGTTATGTGTTTAAACTGCTAATTGAAGGCCTTATCGGCGGCCGAATTAGGAACCGTTTAGAGTTTTGGGATCAGTAGAATATTTGTGATTTAATGGTATATTTATCTAAAATGTGATTAGGTATGCTTAAACTAGATTAATTTGAGCCAATTAAAGAGTTTGCCGTAATTGCGAAATTGCCATTGAGTGGGCCTTAGTTATTTTTCTTATTTGAGCCTTGTATACACTTAACCAAAACATTTCCCTCAGCCACAATTGAGAGCCATAACCGACCAAGACTAGAGAGAGTGAGAATTAAGGGAGAATTGAACTCAACTTGGGGAATTAGCTTGAATCTTGAAGAATTGAAGTGTAAATTGGCATAATTGAGCTTGCAAGACTTGTACTTGAGACTTAGGTAAGAAAATCCATCTTCTTCTTGTTGTCTTTGAGTTCCATCTTGCATGTATCATGGTTATAGAGAAGTTAAGTCATGAATTTGCTCACATATGTTGAATTGGAACTCCATTGTTGCATGCATGCTTGAATTGGTGCATTTTGAAGTTGAATTCATGATGGATTGTACATGCATGCTCATGTTTCTATCAAAGTCCATGTTTTCATTTTGTTTTCCAACTATTGAGCTCAATTGAGCAAGGATTGAAGCTTAATTTTGGTTTAAAGCTCATGCATTGTATGTTTTAAATGGTTCTTGAAAATGGGTTTGAATGTTAGATTTAATTGACTCACCTTTGGGGCTTGAATTCACAAATTGGCTTTTGAAACTTGTTATTCATTGTTTTGGGATGTATTTTCCAGAATTTGGGCCCAAGAGGTCGAGAATTGAGTTGAGAATGCTTGGTTTGAGCTTGGGAGGCAAATCTGGAAATTCCAGATTTGGCTTCTTCGCTCGAGCGAAGGATTCCTCGCTCGAGCGAGCACCCTTTTATTCAGGGCTCCGCTCGAGCGAGCATCGAGCGTGGTATCACGCGTAAAAATCCAACAACCAGTACTTTTACTGTTTCATCAGACCGCTCGAGCGAAGGATTCCTCGCTCGAGCGAAGCCTTTGATTTTGCAACCTCGCTCGAGCGAAGGAAGGCTCGCTCGAGCGAGACCCCTGTTTTCAGCAACTTTTGAAAAATGCCTTCCAACTGTATTTTTGCATCCTCATCTCATCCTAGGCATTCTTAGGCCTAGTTTAAGACATCTTAATGAGGATTTAGACATAGAACCACACCGAGGAAATTTAGGGATTTAATTATCATCCTTTCCGAGTGTGAAACTTAGTGTGTGTTCTATTTGTTAACTGTTTAGGGTTGGCTCTCGGGGACGCGCTCTAGCTGCTATTAGCCCAATCTCTGTGAGTAACGATTGTGTAAAGATATGTTCAAAATGGTTATCTTTTGAATACTGAACTGAACTGTTTATTGAACTGATATTATTTACTGAATGAATGTATGTCCTGTATTCTGAACTGTATTGTGGCATCCTTAGCACTTACTGTTTACTGTTACTGTTACAGAGCTCTGTCGGTTCCCTTGTGGAACCATACTGTTTACTGATTGATGGCCATCATTACTGTTGGGTCTGTTAAGACCCGGTCCTTTTGGACCTACTGTTTATAGGCTAATGGGTGTACCACATATGACTGATTGACTGAAATACTGAAAGACTGAAATACTGTTTAATGAACTGTTTTCATTACTGTAAGGACATTCATTCACCACCTCTTTACGCTTTATGTTATTCATTGGGCTTTAGCTCACTGTTTATATATATATATGTAGGTTCTCAGCAGCCAGACCGGAGCTAGGAGCGTGGGTTGGTCCCCAGTTTTGTCAAGCCAGCCTATGTGCCTCACTGCGAGGTTCCAAGTTGCCATGCTATGGCTTGGGGTGTTTTGTGTCCCCCATCGGTCTCCTTACTGTTTTGTACTACTGTATAGACTGTCTACTGTTTTACTGTACTGTTCTGAACTGTATGAATGCATGAAAAATGTTTTTGGCATACAGATTTTCACAGCTCAATGGACACTAGTTACCTACTGTATTGGCTTCCACCAGGCCCTGTACTCTGTTTAACTGTATTACTGTTCAGCAGGCCTTCGGTAATCTCGGATTACTGGCCAGTTACGGTGCTAAACCCATAGGGCCGGGTTTGGGTCGTGACAGAGTGGTATCAGAGCGATACCTAACCACGAGTTATACCGCACACACGTGTCCAAATGAGCTATAGGGTGTCCTAGAAAAGCAATTAGGGCATCTCATGAACTTGAAAAGTGTGTGCTTATGACTGACTGATTATATGTTAAAATGCTAGACTGTTTAATTATACAACCGCTTATAATGATAACTGTTATAACTGTTTATAGAATAATGGATAATGCAAGCACTGCAAATGAAACTGAATCATCATCCTCTGAGGCCAGAATGGCCAGACTTGAACAAATGATGGGACTGATAATTGAAAGATTAGATCAACAACCGAACCAACAGCCCCCACCTCCTCCTCCTCCGGTGCAACCGAAACAGAATGTACAGAATGTGTGAATGCTAATGAGGTGGACATTATTGCACTGACTCATAAATTCAGCAAGATGAAACCGCCGTCCTTTCAGGGAGGCTTAGAACCGCTTAAGGCTGAAGCATGGGTCCTTGAAACAGAAAAGTTATTTGAAGTGTTTCCATACTCGGAAGCAAATAAAGTACTGTTAGCTACCTTCACCCTACAAGAAGAAGCTAGAAGGTGGTGGATGTTGATCCGTGATACAAATACTGTTATGACTTGGGCTCAGTTCAAGGAGTCCTTCTTTGAGAAATATTTTCCTCAATGTGTCAGGGACAGAAAGGTAACTGAATTTGAACAACTGAGACAGGGCACAATGTCTGTTGCCGAATATGAGACGAAGTTCACCGAGCTTGCTAGGTATGCACCGCATATGGTGGACACCGACTACAAAAAGGCCAGGAAGTTTGAAGGCGGCCTGAATGTTGCTATCCTTGACAGAGTCAACATGTTGAAATTGCCAACTTATGTGAATGTTCTTGACCGGGCCTTGATGGCCAAATCAAATATTGAAGCACTGAAACAAACTGAACCACCAACAACTAAATGGCGTGGTAAAAGACAGGGTTTCAAATTCAAGAAAGGCAAGCACAACCCTTCCAACAAGAAACAGAATACGGGGTCAACAACTAGCCCCAGCCAAGGGAGTGGATTCATTCCACCCTGCTCTACATGTGGCAACAAACACAAAGGAGTTTGTCACAACATAACGGGAGCCTGTTTCAGATGTGGCAAGGTGGGCCACAGAATTAAAGACTGCCCTTCTGCTCCACCAGCTAGTAGTAAAGCTACACCGAGCGCAGCAGCATCAAATGTAGTACCAAAACCTAACCCCAAAGCTACCGGGAAAGAGCCTATGAGGCAGGGCCAAGTATTTGCCCTAGTACCGGGAGACGTTCAGAATACTGAGACCGTTGTGTCAGGTATCCTCCCTATTTGTACTCAGAATGCATATGTATTGATTGATTCGGGGTCTACACATTCTTATGTGTCGCATGCTTTCTCACGAAAATTAAATAGACCCTTAGAACCCATGAATTATCTGCTAGCTGTATCATCACCTGTTGGGGGATCCATGACATGTGCATATATGTATCTTGCTTGTGAAATTATCGTTGGGGATATGCATCTGTTTATTGATTTACTGCCATTGAACATTGATCACTTTGATGTAATATTGGGGATGGATTGGCTACAAAAATATCATGCCACTATAGACTGTGTAACAAAACAAGTAATTTTCCGTCCGCCTGGTTTGCCTGAATTTGTGTTTAATGGGAGTGGAGTAGTACCTCCTCCGTATTTGATTTCTTCAGTGAAAGCTGTTAAGTTAATTAGAAAGGGGTGTAAAGGATATCTGTGTTCTATACTGACTATACCTACTGATGATAGTGTTAAAACTGATGTGAACTGTATTCCTATAGTCAGAGAATTCCCAGATGTATTTCCAGATGATTTGCCAGGGGATTTGATTGACAGGGAGATTGAGTTCACCGTGGATGTAAGTCCGGGTACACAGCCAGTATCGAAAGCTCCCTACAGAATGGCTCCAACTGAACTGAAGGAATTGAAAGTACAATTGCAGGAACTGTTAGACAAGAAGTTTATCAGGCCCAGTATCTCACCGTGGGGTGCACCTGTTTTGTTTGTAAAGAAGAAAGATGGCTCACTGAGACTGTGTATTGATTACCGCGAACTGAACAAGGTAACTGTAAAGAATAAATATCCATTACCGCGTATTGATGATTTATTTGATCAGTTACAGGGTGCACAAGTGTTTTCCAAGATTGATCTCAGATCGGGGTATCATCAACTGAAAGTGAAACCAGAAGACATTGATAAAACTGCTTTTAGAACGAGGTATGGCCATTATGAATTTTTAGTTATGCCGTTCGGAGTCACGAATGCCCCTGCTGCATTTATGGACCTCATGAACAGAATTTTTAAATCGTACCTTGATGATTTCATTGTGGTATTTATTGATGACATACTGATTTATTCTAAGACTGTTGAAGAACATGAACACCATCTGAGACTTGCCCTGCAGACCTTAAGAGAACAGAAATTGTATGCTAAACTGTCTAAATGTGAATTCTGGCTTGATCATGTTATGTTTTTGGGGCATGTTGTTAGCAAAGATGGAATTTCTGTTGATCCGCAGAAAATTGAAGCTGTAGTGAACTGGCCTAGACCAACAAATGTGACAGAAGTCCAAAGCTTTTTGGGATTGGCTGGATATTACAGAAGATTTGTCAAAGATTTCTCCAAAATTGCCTTACCATTGACTCAGTTAACTCAGAAGGGGACATCATTTGACTGGACAGACCAAAGGGAGTCAGCATTTCAAGAGTTGAAAACTCGACTTGTGATTGCACCGGTCCTTACTCTACCTTCAGGTACGGATGGTTATACTGTATTTAGTGATGCGTCTCATAAGGGTTTGGGGTGTGTTTTAATGCAGAATGAGAGAGTTATTGCTTATGCTTCCCGACAGTTGAGACCGCATGAAAAGAATTACCCAACCCATGATCTGGAACTTGCTGCAGTGGTATTTGCATTGAAAATCTGGCGTCACTATTTATATGGAGCAACATGCGAAGTGTATACTGACCACAAGAGCCTGAAATATTTCTTTACACAGAAAGAACTGAATATGAGACAGCGGAGATGGCTTGAATTGATAAAAGATTATGACCTACAGATTTTGTACCATCCGGGAAAAGCCAACACCGTTGCCGATGCTTTGAGCCGAAAATCGATTGGGAACTTAGCCTGTTTGCTGACTGGACAGAAGGAGTTGCTTTGTGACCTTGAAAAGTCTGAGATTGAAATTGTTTTGAAGGAACAAGGTGGAACCTTAGCTGCTATTTCTGCTCAACTAGCATTGATTGAAGAAATTAAGGAGAAACAGCAACTGGATGATTACTTGAAGAAGATCATCGAAGAAAGAGAATCTAAACTGAAGCCGGGATTCAAATTTGAAAACAATGTACTGAAATTTCAGGAAAGACTGTGTGTACCGAATGACACTGAACTGAAGAGAAGAGTTCTGCAAGAGGGCCACAATTCAAAATTTTCTATCCACCTAGGGAATACGAAAATGTATCAAGATTTGAAATTGAATTTCTGGTGGCCGGGAATGAAGAAAGAAATTGCCGACTTTGTGTCTAAATGTCTTCATTACCAACAAGTCAAAGCTGAACATTAACGACCTGCTGGATTATTGCAACCCTTACCCATACCAGAGTGGAAATGGGAGCATATCACGATGGATTTTATCGTTGGATTACCTTGCTCCAGAAAAGGTATGGACTCTATTTGGGTTATTGTTGATAGATTGACTAAATCTGCACACTTCCTACCGGTCAAGACAATTTATAATGCAGACAAATTGGCTGTTATCTATATTGACGAAATTGTGAGATTGCATGAAGTGCCTGTATCTATTGTTTCTGACAGGGATTCGAAGTTTACATCGAGGTTCTGGCAAAGCTTACAGACTGCATTGGGTACTGAATTGAGGCTGAGTAGTGCCTATCATCCTCAGACAGATGGACAGTCAGAAAGGACCATCTAAACTTTAGAGGATCTACTGAGAATGTGTGTCCTTGATTTCCAAGGAAACTGGGAAAGTCATTTGCCATTGGCTGAATTCGCCTACAACAACAGCTACCATTCGAGTATCGGTATGGCGCCTTTCGAGGCATTATATGGCAGAAAGTGTAGATCTCCAATTTGCTGGGCAGAAGTTGGAGATGGGCCGTTACTTGGGCCCGAAATTGTTTATGAAACGACTGAAAAGATAAAACTGATACAACAGAGACTGAAAATTGCACAGAGTAGACAGAAGAGTTGTGCAGATATTAGAAGACGAGACCGAGAATATGAAGTGGGTGATCACGTTTTTGTGAAAGTGACACCAATGAAAGGCCAGACTCGTTTTGGAGTCAAAGGCAAGTTAGCACCGCGGTATGTCGGACCGTATCAGATTATTGAGAAAATCAATCCGGTGGCGTATCAAGTTGCACTTCCTCCTGAAATGGAGCATATGCATAACGTCTTCCACATATCTATGTTGAGAGATTATCTCCGGGATCCTTTCCATGTGATTGAGCCTACTCGAGTAGTGTTGAGTGATGACTACACTTACGACGAACGGCCTATACAGATTGTAAACCGACGGATCAAGAAACTGAGAAACAAAGAGATCCCGCTAGTGAAAGTTGATTCGCAGAACCATGGTGGTGTGTATGCCACTTGGGAAAGGGAAGATGACATGGCTAAAAGATACCCAGAACTGTTTCCACTGAATCCTGTTTTCTTCCAAACTGAAGGTAACTCGAGTTTAGAGGACTAAACTCCTTATAAGGAGGGGAGACTGTAACAACCCTCGTACTGATTACCGATAAACTACTGAATTAGCTACTGGTTACTGCTAAACTGAACTGATAATGACTGATAATTGAATTAACTGAAGTACCGAATGGACTGATTGAAATCGAAACTGAAATTGAATAAGTTTATCTATTACATTGCATTTCTATCTGTTTGATTGACTGATTATCTGTTTGAGTTATGTGTTTAAACTGCTAATTGAAGGCCTTATCGGCGGCCGAATTAGGAACCGTTTAGAGTTTTGGGATCAGTAGAATATTTGTGATTTAATGGTATATTTATCTAAAATGTGATTAGGTATACTTAAACTAGATTAATTTAAGCCAATTAAAGAGTTTGCCGTAATTGCGAAATTGCCATTGAGTGGGCCTTAGTTATTTTTCTTATTTGAGCCTTGTATACACTTAACCAAAACATTTCCCTGAGCCACAATTGAGAGCCATAACCGACCAAGACTAGAGAGAGTGAGAATTAAGGGAGAATTGAACTCAACTTGGGGAATTAGCTTGAATCTTGAAGAATTGAAGTGTAAATTGGCATAATTGAGCTTGCAAGACTTGTACTTGAGACTTAGGTAAGAAAATCCATCTTCTTCTTGTTGTCTTTGAGTTCCATCTTGCATGTATCATGGTTATAGAGAAGTTAAGTCATGAATTTGCTCACATATGTTGAATTGGAACTCCATTGTTGCATGCATGCTTGAATTGGTGCATTTTGAAGTTGAATTCATGATGGATTGTACATGCATGCTCATGTTTCTATCAAAGTCCATGTTTTCATTTTGTTTTCCAACTATTGAGCTCAATTGAGCAAGGATTGAAGCTTAATTTTGGTTTAAAGCTCATGCATTGCATGTTTTAAATGGTTCTTGAAAATGGGTTTGAATGTTGGATTTAATTGACTCACCTTTGGGGCTTGAATTTACAAATTGGCTTTTGAAACTTGTTATTCATTGTTTTGGGATGTATTTTCCAGAATTTGGGCCCAAGAGGTCGAGAATTGAGTTGAGAATGCTTGATTTGAGCTTGGGAGGCAAATCTGGAAATTCCAGATTTGGCTTCTTCGCTCGAGCGAAGGATTCCTCGCTCGAGCGAGCACCCTTTTATTCAGGGCTCCGCTCGAGCGAGCATCGAGCGTGGTATCGCGCGTAAAAATCCAACAACCAGTACTTTTACTGTTTCATCAGACCGCTCGAGCGAAGGATTCCTCGCTCGAGCGAAGCCTTTGATTTTGCAACCTCGCTCGAGCGAAGGAAGGCTCGCTCGAGCGAGACCCCTGTTTTCAGCAACTTTTGAAAAATGCCTTCCAACTGTATTTTTGCATCCTCATCTCATCCTAGGCATTCTTAGGCCTAGTTTAAGACATCTTAATGAGGATTTAGACATAGAACCACACCGAGGAAATTTAGGGATTTAATTATCATCCTTTCCGAGTGTGAAACTTAGTGTGTGTTCTATTTGTTAACTGTTTAGGGTTGGCTCTCGGGGACGCGCTCTAGCTGCTATTAGCCCAATCTCTGTGAGTAACGATTGTGTAAAGATATGTTCAAAATGGTTATCTTTTGAATACTGAACTGAACTGTTTATTGAACTGATATTATTTACTGAATGAATGTATGTCCTGTATTCTGAACTGTATTGTGGCATCCTTAGCACTTACTGTTTACTGTTACTGTTACAGAGCTCTGTCGGTTCCCTTGTGGAACCATACTGTTTACTGATTGATGGCCATCATTACTGTTGGGTCTGTTAAGACCCGGTCCTTTTGGACCTACTGTTTATAGGCTAATGGGTGTACCACATATGACTGATTGACTGAAATACTGAAAGACTAAAATACTGTTTAATGAACTGTTTTCATTACTGTAAGGACATTCATTCACCACCTCTTTACGCTTTATGTTATTCACTGGGCTTTAGCTCACTGTTTATATATATATGTAGGTTCTCAGCAGCCAGACCGGAGCTAGGAGCGTGGGTTGGTCCCCAGTTTTGTCAAGCCAGCCTATGTGCCTCACTGCGAGGTTCCAAGTTGCCATGCTATGGCTTGGGGTGTTTTGTGTCCCCCATCGGTCTCCTTACTGTTTTGTACTACTGTATAGACTGTCTACTGTTTTACTGTACTGTTCTGAACTGTATGAATACATGAAAAATGTTTTTGGCATACAGATTTTCACAGCTCAATGGACACTAGTTACCTACTGTATTGGCTTCCGCCAGGCCCTGTACTCTGTTTAACTGTATTACTGTTCAGCAGGCCTTCGGTAATCTCGGATTACTGGCCAGTTACGGTGCTAAACCCATAGGGCCGGGTTTGGGTCGTGACATACACCCCACAGGTCTCCAACCAATATAATTATCATACAAACATATTCACTTGCCTTGCAAAAATTTCGTCCACGAGAATCAGCATCCATGTATACGCG
Organism: Camellia granthamiana; assembly: GCA_036172215.1. NCBI lineage: Eukaryota > Viridiplantae > Streptophyta > Magnoliopsida > Ericales > Theaceae > Camellia > Camellia granthamiana. Next base: position 49,753,668 of record CM069912.1, on the reverse strand, counting down.
TGGTTTTCGGAGCTTTCACCTTGGACACACAGGCCAACTTAATTTAATGGAGTCCATCCCCTTTCTTCTCCCAAACATGGAGTACATCCATTTTCTCCCCCCGAATATCATACATATACAACGTATACACATCATAATCATATTCAATGATAACAACCAACAGATTAGTTTCAAGTCACCTAATTCTTGTACAATTTCTACAACAATCATGGCTATCCTCCACCGATAGCCCAAAACAGATATTTCTAAACAGATATACAATCTTTACAATAGATAAATTATTCAAATTTCCATAGATGCAAGGTAATACACATCTAACTCCACCATTTATATAAACATCCATCCAATTTCATATTCCCAATACTAATTTCATTATTTATACAAAATAATTATTCAAGATATTTTAGGACAAAACTCTTTTTTTCCAATCTCATCCCAAACGCCAAAATCAAGTATTTTAACACAACACAAACTCATATCTACTCTCATAACCATTTTCAATACGTTCATTCGAAAACCCCTCTTTTAATTTTAACCCAAAACCCTAGATTTGTTCAAAATCACAAGAAGTTCCAATATTTCTTACCCATCAACAAATAACTAGGTTACAACTCATAGAAAAGTGTAAAAAGTCCTCACCTCAAGCTTAGAAGACCAAGGAAGAAGTAGAGGAACTTCAAAGACACCGAAACCAAGCTTTATTCAAATCAAAAGAGAGCCCTTAGAGTGCTCTACCTTTTTATCAAAGAGAGTAGGGTAGAGAGATCCTTGGATCTAAGTGTTTTTGTAGAGAGAAGTTGGGTTTTAGAGAGAGAGAGGGTCGATCTAGGATTTTTGAGAGAAAATATATAAAAAAGTGATGTAAAAAGAGGTTGATGTGAACTGATATACACGCAAGAGTTGTCACTCGAGTGACCAGACACAATAAGTTGTTCCACTCGAGCACAAGAAGCCCCTCTCGAGCACAGAATATACACTCTCAGAAGTTTTACAGACAGCAGTTCATCGCTCGAGCGAAGAACACTACCTTCCCAGTATCTCTGCAGGCCTGTAAAAGTACTGGGAGCTCACTCAAGCGCAAGAAACTTCGCTCGAGCGAAGAGGCTACAATCTAGACAACAACAATTTGAACCAACTAGTAACCAACATATTCCAAACACAACCAAGGCACTCCAATACTCAATCTCAATGAGGAATAAGGAGAAAAAAGACAAGAACAACAATACAAAATCATGAAACCCGAGTTCAGAATACAAGATGGGTCAAGTCTAAACCAGAATTGCTATATATTGGGTGCAAGTCGAATCTATGTCGACGTGCTTGCTTCCTATACATATTACACTTACACCCCACACAGACTCTACTTGTACCTCACACAAACTCGACTTGCACCTCATACAGAATGGATTTGCACCCCACACAAACTCGACTTACACCTCACATAAAATAGATTTACACCCCATATGGACTAAACTTGCACCCCTATACAGATTGAATTGGCACTTGGACAGAGATTGAATTGAAATATACTGTGTGATTAATTTTTTTGAACTAATTTTTGTAACTATTTTTAAAGTTGAAATATAAAATATTTGGTTGAATTTTTAAATTTTGTCTTCTATTTTTTTTTCTAAAAAATATTTAAAATAGTTTGGTAAAAAAAATCATTTTCTTTTTCATATGATTCTAATTTTTTAGTAAAAATATTTTTTTTAAATATTTGTATGTTTAAATATTTTTATTTTTATTTGTATAATTTGAGTTAATATTTTTTCTATTTATTTTCACTGAATTTTACATATATTTTAAAAATATATTTGTATAATATATTTTGAAAACATATCAAAATAGAGTGTGTTATTTTTTAATATTTTTTATCATTTGCACTCGGCATAACTATATTGTTTTACTAATTTTTACATTTTTACTTACAGACTTAAATAATATTTTTATTTAAGTAATTTTAGATAGTTTTATTATTCATACCAACTTTAATTATATTTTAGTTATGTAATTTTTAAAAATAGTATATTTTTTATTTATTTTAAATTTTAAAATTATATATTTAATATTAGTCTCATTTTAAAGATATTATTAATATCTTTTCAACAATATTAATTTTATAAAAACTAAATTTATATATTAAAAGTTAGGGCAAAAAACACTTAACCCATGTAGTTTTGGATTAGAGTAGATGACCCCCTAACATTTGAAAATGGAAAATGATTTGTCCATTTAAAAAAGTCTTTCCTAATCCCCCTAATGTCCAAAAAGTTGTTTTGGGCCTTTTTTTTTTTTGCCTTGATTTAAAATTTAGGGAGATTAGGGGGCCAAAAATTAAGAAAATGTAACACAACCCTTTGAAAATATACCTCTCTTATAATTTTAGAATTATCTGCAATCGGCACTCCATTAACATTTATATTAAAAAAATTAATTTACCCGTGCTATCACAAACATACTCACCCCCCACACACATACTCACCCCCCATACACGTCACATGTATACACTTTCCCTCTCTCTTCTCTCCTCTCTTTCCCCCTTCCCTCTCTCTACACATCACACATCACTCAACTCACTTTTTTAATTAAAAAACAAAATAAATTTTATTCAATTTTATTTTAATAAAAGACATATAATTTTTAATATGTAAATTCAAATTTTATAAAATTAATATTATTCAAAAAATGTCAACAAAATCTTTAAAATAAGACTAATATTTAACATATTTAATAAAAATTTAAATTAATAATTCAAAATATATATACATAACTTACATAATTAAAATAATTTGTATGATTTGAAATTAATGTAAATAAGAATTATTTTTGAATATAAAATATTATTTTTATTTACTAAAAAAAATAAAGACTAATAAAAAAATTTTAACTCAAATTGTACAAAATCAATAATAATAATAATAATAATACACAAATGTTAACTTAAATTGTATAAATAAAAAAATAATAATAAACCATACAGATAATAATAATTAATCCATACAAATATTAAATTATATTTTTATTAACTCAAATCAAACAATAAAAATAATACAAATTAATACCAAAAAAAAAAATTCACTAAAAATAACCAAAAACATAGTCACATATATTTTAGCATTAAAAATAGTTTCAACAAATTATGTCGTGAGAAATCCAATTCATCATATTTGATTGAATCTTGCATTCTATTTTTCTAAGAAAAAAAAATAAAACTAATTTGTTAAAGAAAAGATCATTTTCTTATGATTCTATAAACAAATTGTATAATTAAATTTAATAAAATATAATCAAGTGTTTTCCCTCCACTGTTGTTTGCAGAAGACATTTCAATATTCCTAACGAATTGTATAATAAAGTTTTAAGAAAATAAATTTCAAAAAAAGACACTATAGTGTGGAAGACAAATTAAACAAATAAATATTTGATTAAATAAAAAAATAAATAAGAGATATAAATATAATAGAAAAAAAAAATTGTATAATAAATTTTAGTAAAATATAATAAAGTGTTTCCTATTATAATGTTGCTTGCAGAAAACATTTTAATATTCCTAACAAATTGTATAATAAAGTTTAAAGAAAATTAAACAATAAAATTAAAAAATAAAAAAGACACTATAGAGTGGAAGACAAATTAAACAAATAAATATTTGGTTTAATAAAAAATAAATAACAGATAAAAATATAATAAAAAAATAATCAAATAAAAAGGAGAGGAGTACTAATTGGTCTAGGATGTTCCACTTTTTCCTCCAATTTGGATAGAGTATAGGGTACTGTTATGGTGTGCAACTTACGCCTTACACTTACGCCTTCCTGTCCATTTTCAAATCATGTGAAGTGCAGGGTCATTTTGATTTTTGATCAAACTATTTATTTTTTTAAAAAAAATTTCAAACGTGGCAATACTTGTACACGGGCCCGCGCAGCCCATTTGTCCTTTATTTGGATGGAAAATATGATAGTTGCAAATAAGTTCAAAATTATGGAGAAAGTATTTACATATTTTCAAATATCAGGAGGTCATCTACAATAATTCAAAATCACATGAGGTTAATTGTTTTTTGTGTTGAAAGTTATACATGGTTTTTCAAAAATAAATGAAAATAAAATAAAAAAGGAAAGAAAAAAAAAAGAAAAGAAGGGGAAGTTACCCATAAATCTTAAATGTTGATCTTGTGTTCCATTTGGTCCTAATTTTTTTTTCTTGTGATCCATTTGGTCATCTCTATTGTAGAAAAGACACAACTGCCATTGGGTTAATCACATGTTACTTTATGTAAGGTTTTTATTCGGTATATGCTTAAAATTTGCCACGTTATGCTTGTGGTTGGGTGACACACAACACAAAAGTACACTAAAACTTTTTATACTTTTTGCTTTGTAGGTTGATGCATTACACAGAACACACAGACCACTCTCTCTTCCTCATTATCCGACCCGTCACGTTAGAGTGTCACATTTAGAAAAAATACACTAAAGAATTCTTAATTTTTTTAAAGTGTCATATCATACCCGTCATGTTGAAGTGTCACATGTCACGTTTGAGAAAAAGTACACTAAAGAATTTTTAATTTTTTTAGAGTGTCACATCATACTCGTCACGTTGTTATGTTTCAGAAAAATAAATTGAGAAGCTTTTATTTTTTTAAAGGTATCATATCATACCCGCCACGTTATCACATTAAGAAAAAGTACACTAAAGAGTTTTTATTTTTTTTAAAGTGTCACATTATATCCATCACATTGTTACATTAGGAAAAAGTATACGAAAGAGTTTTTATTTTTTTTGGAGTAAAAATTTTGAAGTGTCACATCATACCTACCACATTGTGACATTTAGGAAAAGTATATTAAGGAGTTTTTAATTTTTTTTGAGTATCACATCATTGGAGTGTTACATTAATACCTGCCACATTAGAATATATTTTTTTTAAAATGTCACATCATACCCACCACGTTGTCACGTTTGAGAAAAGTACACTAAGAAATTTTTATTTTTTTAAAATGTTACATCATACCCGCCACGTTGTCATATTAGGGAAAAGTACACTAAAGAGTTTTTTTTTTTTTTGAAGTATCACATCATACCCAGCACATTATCACCTTAGAGGAAAGTACACTACAGAGTTTTTATTTTTTTTTGAAGTATCACATAATACCTGTCACGTTGTCACATTAAGGAATAGTATACTAAAGAGTTTTTATTTTTTTTAGAATAAAATTTTGGAGTGTCACATCATACTCGTCATGCTATCACATTTACGAAAAGTACACTAAAGAGTTTATAGTTTTTTTGGGTGTCATATCATTTGAGAGTCACATTTAATATCTATCACATTAGAATATCATATCATACCTGTCACATTAATAAAAATATATAATTGTCTACTAAAACACTACCAAAATAAAAAATAAGACCATACAGAAAAAAATTCTTCATTAATAGAACTTAACAAATTAATAAAAAAAATTTAAGACTAATTCGAGTATTTGTTTATAAGATGAGATTTTTTTGATAAATATATCTAAAAAAGAAAGAGAGAAAGTTATAAAGGATCCGCCCCCCGCCCGGGGGGGTGTTGGAGTTTTATTTGGTGCGTGGGAAACAATCTCCCCAACTTTGTAATTAAAATCATTGCATTCATTTGTCACGTAATTATAAAAAGATTCTTTACGATTTGTAGTATAACTTTTCAATCCCCACTAACAAGTAATTGTTTCAAAAAAAACTACTACAAAGGTAAAATAGGCAAATTAAAAAATTATTTTTTAATATTTTTATTTTTTTCATTTCATATTTTAGTTAAAAACTAACAAAAAAATTAATTCTCAAACCAACTCTAAATGACTTATATTTGGCTTCCTTAAACAATGGCGGTATGAAGACCCCAAAAAAAAGGCATAAATTATAATAAATTCTCTTAAATTTTATACTTTACCTCTTCAATTTTAAAACTCAAAAGTTAACTGTCTTAAAATACTATTTTGTTATACTCAATATCTTCCATTAGAATTTTGTTAAGAATTTAAATGGAATTAGGTTATAAGTGAAATACATGACATACTTAATGATTTTTTAGAACAATTTAGTTTGTTTGGTTTGAATTTTTTGAATTCTCTTTCTAGAAGATTGAAAATTTTTTATTTCCGTGTTTTTTTTTTTTATAAAATTTTTACTAACTTTTTTTTTTAATATTTTAAGCAATTTTTTTAATTTTTATATATTCTTAACATAAATACACTTAAAAAAGTAGGATAAATTACCAATAGGTCCTAATAGTTGGATTTAATTTCCATTAAGTCCTATTGAAAATAAATTTAGATAAAATTGTCATAAAAAATAAATTTTTTGTGACAATTTTTTACATGAGTCGCTAAAAATTGATAATTAGTGACTTTTTTCTATTATGATTTTTATAAATTGTTGTTAAAACTTACAATTAGTAACGTTTTTTTATGACAAATTTTTTTTATAGGACCTATTAGACAATAAGTCTACTTATTAAGACCTATATGTAAGTATCCCTAAAAAGTATAATATTTGTGAAAAACATTTTTAAAAATTCACTAAATACCAAAAATATAAAAAATACAAAAATTCAATACATTTTTTGTATTCTTGTCTATTTATTGATTTTTTTTTTTAAAATATAATTTTTTTACTTTTTAAATATATCTAAGCAAAGTGTATCTTGAAAAAAAAAAATTAAAATTTAAGAAATATTAACTAAAAAATTGAAACCAACCATAGTGAATACATTTATTGGATGATCTCATTTGCAGCCTCCGTTATCTTAATCGCAAAGTGCAAACGAGCTCACTACATAAGGGCATTATTCTCCTAAAAATTCAATAAGTGTGTCATGTTTTATATAAATCACTAACAGAATCCTTACAGAAACAATTAATTGTAATAAGATAATACATTAGCTTTTTAACTCTCTGCCTATTTGGGTGAAAAACATTTTTTAGAAAATATGTTTTATATTTTTTGGTGTTTGGTACAATGCAAAATGAAAATTAACGGAAAATATTTTTCATGGTCAATAGAAAAGAAGCTTATATGAGTAGAAAATATTTTTCGGATTAAAATCTTACCAATATCACCACACTACCACTACACCACCATTACTAAAGCCACTGCTGCCAGGGGCGGAGGCACATAGGGGCGCGGGGGGAGGGGGTTCACGTGCCCCCCTGACTTTTCTACTTTTTTATTATTATTATTATTATTATTATTATGGGTCTGTGCTGTGTGGAATGTGTGTATTAAAGATTGGAAAAATTTGCTTCTCAATGCAATACCAATGCCTCTGGCATTTTTTTATTTATTTATGGATATATGTATATATATATATGAGTAATGATTGAGATCTCCACCTTATAAAATCCTCACAAATCTAAATCACTCATGATGTAGATTCCACACATAAATAAGTGGATTCCACACATACATGAAGGATCAAGATCACTTTAGAGATGTGTGGATTATCCCAAAAGGGGTCCAAAACATTTCCATATATATATATAGAAATTAGTATTTAAGAGGATTCTGCCATGTATCTCTTTCTTTGCAGGTTAATTATGACAAATAGGTTAAAAATTAATTTTTTAAAATTTTTATAAAAAAATAGAGAAGTAATATGATTAAAAAATATTAAAAACTTTTAATTAATTTTCCAAAATAAACCTATATAGTGGTATATGTCAATGGATCTGTTGTTAATTATGAAGATTATAAATTTTATTCCTTTCCATTTTAAAATATTAATTTCTTATTTTATTTTTTATTATATTAAAATATTAATTATTTTTAAAAAATCAACAATTAAAATAACATGATTTTTTTTTATTTTGCTCTTATTTTAAATTTATTAATATTAATATACATAAAAGCATGAAATTGATGTTCCCCAAATGGATGATATGTTTGTGGCTCGAGGGAGAAAAATGTGCAATACTCAAGAAATTACAAACTCACATCACTATCATGTTGAATTATTCTACACTGATTTGGATATGCAAATTCAAGAACTAAATGCTCGTTTCACTGAGTCGAACACTGAGTTGTTACTTTGTGTGGCATGTTTGAATCCATTTAACTCTTTCTCTAGTTCTGACAAAAAAAAGTTAATTCATCTTGCCGAATTTTATTTCAAAGAATTTTCTTCAATGGAGCTCATGGTACTTAATGATCAACTTGATACATATATTATCGATATGATATCTAGTAGTGAGTTCTCAAGATTGAATAGAATTGCCAGTCTTGCTAAGAAAATGGTGAAGACAAAGTATATCCATTAGTTTATTTGTTCTTGACTTTAGCATTAATCTTACCTGTTGCCACAGTTACTGTTGAGAGGGTATTTTCAGCTATGAATACTATGACGAATCGGTTGCGGAACCGAATGGGTGATGAATGAATGAATGATAGCTTGGTTATTTATATTGAGAGAGATATTTTTTATGATATTGACAAGGATACTATCATAGAAAGATTTCAAAAGATGAAAACCCGTTGGGGTCAATTGTAAAAGTTTAAAATTAAAAACTTTTTGTAATGAATATTAATTTTTAATGTTTAATATTAGCTCAACAAATTATTATTATGTTATTGTTATTGATTGGGGAAGAAAAATTTTGAGATTATAATTAATAAGTGCCTCTCTTATATTAAATTTCTGGGTCCGCCACTACTGCTACCATCACCATTGCAATTATCGTCGCCGCCACCATGCCACCACCTTTACCTCCATTATCATTTCATTATCAAACATAAAAAAAAATATTTTCTCTAATAAAATATTTTTTTTAAAAAAATCATACAACTATTTTCATTTAAAAATATTTTCCATCGAAATAAATGGAGGCGTTAGTATTGAATTTTGAAATTTTGGGACTAAAGTGCGAATTAAACATAATAGTTTAAGATTTATTGTAATTTATCTTTAAAATAAATAATAGTTTAAGATTATCCTTAAAATAAATAAATCAAATACAACGACGACGTTACTACTTCATCGTCAATACTTCGAGCTCTGCAGCGTGTGATCGCGGGTCTTGCCATCAATGTCGGCTCCGGAGGTACGTCTCTCTCTCTCTCAGCATTTTGCTATTTCTGTGATTCAATTTAGAAGGTTTTTAGACTCTGTGATTCCTTTGTCTTGAGCTTTCTTTTGTGTGTGTCTGTGTTTTGAACTGTATGTTTATATCTCTGCTGCACGTGTTCATTGCTGAATCCAATGCTTTAGTTCGTGGATCTCTTCAAAATACAACTTTGTACTAGTACAAATACAATGTAGAAAAGGAAGAAAAGGATCATTGATCGACCAATTTGACAGGGTATGATGGTTTTGTTTCGCTCTTTTCTTAATGGGTTTCATGTTCTTTGTGTATCTATGAACTAATTTAGGTTTGAATTGGATTGTTGGATAAGGGGTAGGGATAGATGTTGTGAGAAGACATGCCCTCCTTTGTCTCCTCTTTCAGTGACATACTTTTACTTATCAAAGACAAAGGTTTGAGTTTTCTTTAGGTTGGGTTTGGTTGGAGGATTTGATTTGGGAAATTGAAATGGAAATAGAAAGGGAAATAGAAAGAAAAGAAGAAAGAATTAATAGGATTCAAATTCCAAGCTATGTTTGGTTAAGTTGAGAAATGGAGAAAGAAAAGAGCCTAAAGTGAACTTAAAAGACAAAAAGTGGGATTGTATCTCTCTCTCACTTTCTTTTCCCTTATGTTTTCCATTATAATCAAATAAAAAGTGGGATTGCATTTCCTTTTCCCTTTCATTTTCTCTCATCAAATCCTCCAATCAAACACAGCCTTAGGCTAAATTTGAATCATGGATTTAAGTATGAATTTCAAAAGGGAAAGGGAAAGGGAAGGGTAGGTGAAATGTGAATAACCCACCTTTTCCCTTTTTTCTTTCCAAATCCCTACTTAAGTTAAATCTATAATCCAAACACAACCTTGGTGTTCATGATGATGGTGGTAATAATAGATTATTATTATTATTATTATTGTGTGTGTATGTGTGTGTAAATGTGAAGGAAAGTCCAAATATCTTGACCAATTTTAATGCTCTTAACAATGTTCATGTGCTTTAGGACATCCTCTTAAGGATGGTTTCACGATTTGTAGTGGAACATTTTAGGGCAAATTACCAACACTCCCCTCGAGATTTGGCTAAAATACGGATTCCCCTTGAGGTTTGGGAAATTACAAATTGCCCCCTATGTTTGCATAACAAATGAGGGGATAATTTGTTATGCAAATATAAACTTCAGGGGGTAATTTGTTATGTAATATAAATCTCAGGGGGTAGGATGTAATTTCTCAAATCTCGGGAACATCCGTATTTTAGTCAAACCTCGAGGGGGGTGTTGGTAATTTGCCTAATATTTTAGCATTTAGAGGAATGGTTATGATTATGAATAACTAAGACTAGTTTGATCCCCAAAAAAACCAATGCCTTATACTACCTTACAACCTGTTCTAATGTAGAGGATGGGAATATTTAGAATATACACTTTGAGGCCTTCCCCATTAAAATTTAAGGAGGCTATATTGAAATCAATTATTTTATGTGTCCCTAATTTGTCGTGACCTGGTGTGGGTAAGTGCCATCTGCCTTAGCATTGTGGTGCGGGTTCAAGTCACAAGAATCATCCGTTTTGCCACACACAAAAAATAAAATAAAATTAAAAGTAAAGACGGCTACCTCTTACCTCTCTTGGACCATATGCTTTAAAGCAACAACCTTTGCACTTGGTATGACCTTTTCTAGGAGTCTCCTCTTTAAATTTTCTACAAGCCATTTATTTGATAGTTTTGATATTTATTGGCCAATGTAAAATGACCCACAGGACCTTGGCATGAATGAGCAGGGTCACTCAATTGAACCAAGATGATATTGTGATCGCATTTGGAAATGCTTAGTGGAAAATATGCTATGCCTCATGATTCAACCCTAGGGTTTTAAATATCGGTTGTTACGTATTGGAATTTTAGACCTTCAACACTGGTATTCTTCGATATATCAACCGATACTGTTTGATATTGACCAATATATGATCGTATCGCTGATAACAATATAGATACATGTGGGTACTTGTATCAAGCTCAATACGTGGCAAGCCCTACAGGTGCCACATCACCAAAACCCCACCTACGTGGCAGACCAATAAGGCACCACGACGGGCATGTCGTATGTTTGATACATGGCGAGCCCTATGGGCGCCATGTGCCAAGGCAACCAAAACTATATGCTTAGCCTAAGCGGGAGCATATATACAAGCCTAAATATATCTAGATATGACGAGCCCTACAACAGGCAGCACCATGGCCCCGCAGGGTCCATGGTCCTTCATACCTCGCTCCAAGACCAAACAACGATACAATCAGTCCCTAGTTCACTTGAACTTGGATTGATAAATACTGGATCTCCGAAACATTGAAATAAGCCCGCGGCCCATGCTCCTACTTGGTTGCTTAGAAGCGAGCCCCTCTCCTAAACATTGAGATAAGCCCATGACCCATCCTCTTACTTGGTCGCCTGGAAGCCAGCCCTCGGCTCTCTTAAACACTAAGGTGGGCCCTGGCCCATTTATCTACTTGGATGCCTGGGTTGGGAGCAGGACCCAGGCACTACTGCTCGGGATCATCAGAGGATACTGGACTGGCGGCTGAGGTCATGGGATCGTCGAGATGGTTGTCTTCTTGCTAAGACAACTCTATCTCGACTAGGTTTGGAGAAGAGGCAACAATGACCTTACGTTCATGTCATCCGATGCATATACGAAACGTTACTTTCCGCCTGCCGTGAAATGTTGCTCTCCGCCTGCCGGCAAGCCACAGACAGCAGAAGGGCTTATATCACTTCTGGCAGAGTTGAGGAGAACGAGCCACCTGTCCAACAGTTTGCTTGGGCTCCAATACTCCTGTGGCCTATATAACGTATTGTATATGCAGCGAGACACAACAACGACAATACGACCAAGTCTCATGCTTAAACACCCTCTCTCACTTTACATTAGTGTTCAAGGTCTATCACTGCCAACCTCTCCCTCTCCAAGCTTGCCTTGATCTCCTCCTCTCCACCTCCGGTGATCCCAAGCCATTGAAGTGCCCGCCATCTTCCCGGACTACCTCTAACCACACCTCTCACCCACATTATACTCTGCTGTGGAAGAGTGGTGCTCGCTTCACATGGCACCCAAAAAGAACACTGGAACTCGAGTAGCGACATCCCAAGGTGGCGGTAGGGAGACCCTGGCGGAGACCTCGGAACACAACTACGGCGGCTCTTCGGAAGAACAATCCTCCCAACCAGTTATAGCAGATCAGCTACGTGTATTGACTGAGAGCGTCACCTTTCTTCAATAGAACCAACAACTCTTAATAGATGCCCTATTAGCCTTACAAAGGGCACCTACACTTCCATCATCGTCTAACCCTCTTTCAACATCACAAAATGGCGCTCCGCCATTAGCCCAGAATGGCTCGGAAGCCAACCTCGCTACGCAAAACAACTTGCGAACCTAGGCGGGAGGACAAACAGTCGCCCCGCTCCCTCCGTCAGCTCCCAGCCAAATACCCCCACCGCAAGTTGGATCCATTAGCGGAGCTCCTACCGCAGTGACTTCGACTAGCTCTCTAGCTCTCCTGGTGGATCAGAACCCTTCCCAGCCATTAACATTGGAAGTAGTAAAAGAGCACATACATAGTCTACTTCAGACAAACAAAAGTCACATCCCTGCCTCCCCAGAATTGGACCTCCGTCCCCCTTACCCTATTCACATCGCAAGTCTTCCATATCTGGCGGGATATACAGTACCCAAGTTTGTTCACTTTGACGGACGAAAAGGAAACGCCAGGGAGCATGTTTCACGCTTTCTTGACGCCCTTGGAGCTCACCGAGAGGACCGAAACCTTCGCATGAGGGAATTCTCCAAATCCCTCACAGATCGAGCATTCTCGTGGTATGCTAACCTCGCTGCCTGCTCTATTTCTTCATGGGAAGACTTGGTAAAAAAGTTTTACATCAAGTTCTTCTACGTTGAAGAAAGGTTAACCACCCTTCATCTTATGAGGGAAACACAGCGACTTGGGGAGGACATCCTCGTTTACGTCTGCCGTTTTAGGGAAAAAGCAGTAGACATTCAAGACCCGATGGAAGAACACCAACTGGTGTCATTGTGCATTGAAGGAATGCTCACGACTTATAAACTCCAGTTGGTCAACCACCACTTCCCTGACTTTTCCGCTTTATGTGCTGCGGCCCGAAACATAAGTGAAACAGTAAGATTAGGGGCACGAATGACAACACCACAACCCCACTCATGGCGACCAACGGCACCTCAACCTTCCTCATGGAGGCCTAACCGACGCAACCACGCTGTATATGCAGCCAAAGGCTCCTCTTGGGGAAGAGAAGACCCGCAAGCAAAAAAGAGAAAGTTCGATCAAATTCCCCCGCCATTACCTATCTCAGTGAACGAGGCACAGGCACTCCTCAACGCCTGGGTGGAAGATGGAAAAGTTCACCTCCCCGAGCTAAGGCAACCTGTTACCAAAAAGGATCAAGCGCGGGCAGACTATTGCATATACCATCGTTCCGTTAAACATCCTACTATGGAATGTTGGGCACTCAGATCCCTCGTTCGAAAAATGATGTCTGACGACGCTTTGGAGCTACCTCGCCAAACAGAAGATGTCTTGAAAGATCCTCTCCCGCGCCCTAAGGATAATGGCAAGACGGTCATGATGCTTTCGCATTATGACGAGGTGGAAGAGCCAATGGTGTGCGAGCTCTCTGAACTCCCAGCTCCCACTTGTCCGGACTTTGAGACCAAACTTGTGATAGCACTTAAGAAATCGACAAAGTTCAAGTGGTTCTTCGACCAATTTGGCCTGTCTGAAGCAACACGCTTTGAATCCACCAAGGCCTTTTTAAGACTTGCAGAGCAGAATGGTGAAACGTGCATGAGTGTAAGCGGATCAGTAAGGAAAGTATTTCGGGATAACTCCTTGGCGATAACCTTTACCGAGGCCGACAAACAAGTATCGTTTCCACATAACCGTCCCCTCTACGTCCCAGTATTCATCAATGGGATGAAGTTTCAAAGAGGGTTCATGGATGGAGGAGCTTCACTCAATGTGATGCCTTATTCTACTTTCCAGGTAGCCGGGATCCCACAAAAGCACTTAGTCAGACAACCCATCTCCATCACCGGTTTTGGAAGCCAACAAATTAAAACCATAGGTCATATCCAGTTAGACTTAGCAGTGGGACCAATTCGCTCTACTACTAAGTTCCATGTTATAGAAGCAGAGACGACCTATCAGGCTCTCCTAGGGAGAACTTGGCTTCACAGATATGCTGCGATCCCGTCCACCTACCATCAATGTGTCAAAGCAATCTACAACAATGAGGTAGTAGCCATAGCTGGCTCTCAAAAGCCTTTTCGAGTAGATGAAGCTCACATGGCAGATGCAGTATTTTACAATCATGTCGATGAAGATGAACCTCCCCTGCCACTTCGAGGAACTCCTATACCTGATTGGGATGACCTCTCTGAAGAAGATTCATCACCACCTCGTAGAAAGACATTCACCAAATCAGAGCCCTCAAGAAAGCAACCTAAAGTCACCAGGTTTCAAACAAAAGATGGCAGAGTGGTATACCATTTATGACGGTGCGAGGGGTTGGCAAATGTTACCAATGCCGACCCCCAGCCAGACGACGTAGCAATCGCCCATCGTGAACTAAGTGGAGAAGATCACTGTTGCTACACCTTGTCAGCGCTGGCCCAACGTTCGCCAATGGCAAAGAATAAAAAAAGTAGAGACAAGAAGAGTAGAAGGAGGAAAAAAGCTGTGGCTTTTCCAGCAACAGATAAACACTCTGACAAATCCTATTGTCCTGCGGTAACTCATTTGGATGGAGCCGAAGGCTCAAAAGTTAAACCCTTTGCCAAGGCAGCCATTTCATCTCCTAACCAAGTCCTCACCAAGCAAGATGGATTGCAAGAAGTCCGACCTGCTCCAGAGTGTTTGCAGGACGGCCCTCGACTCCAAAAACAAGAATTGGAAGAAATCAACATAGCCCCTGAAGGAAAACCCAGGCGTCCTATCTTCATTTGCAGAGATCTTCCGGCAGAACAAAGGAGGCCCCTCATCGAGTTGATCAGGAAGTATTCGGACGTTTTCGCATGGACATATGAAGAAATGCCAGGATTAGACAAAGATGTTACCATGCACCGTTTGAATGTCATCCCCCTGGCTCACCCAGTCAAGCAAGGAGTAAGATTTTATAAGCCTGAGGTGGAGCTCAATATCAAGGACGAAGTGGTGAAGCTGCTTGGAGCAGGGTTTATCAAACCCATCCAACACCCCACCTGGCTTTCTAGTATCGTCCCAGTTATCAAAAAGAATGGTCAAATTCGAGTGTGCGTCGATTTCAGAGATCTAAACAAATCTTGCCCCAAAGATGAGTTCCCACTCCCAAACATAGATACCTTGATTGATTCAGCGGCGGGGCACCATATGTTCTCATTCATGGATGGCTTCAGCGGCTACAACCAGATCAAGATGGCTCCAGAGGATGCCCCAAAGACGGCATTTCGCACTCCTATAGGTAACTTTTTCTATACTGTAATGCCTTTTGGATTAAAAAACGCGGGAGCAACATACCAGAGAGCTATGACAGCCATCTTTCATGACATGCTGCACAAATCTTTGGAATGTTACATTGATGATTTGGTAGTGAAATCCAAGGAGGAGACCAGTCACCTTAGAGACCTTCAAAGAGTCTTTGAACGCTGTAAGAAATACAGACTCAGAATGAACCCGCTTAAATGCGCATTCGGAGTCACTACCGGCAAGTTCCTTGGCTGCATTGTTCATCGCCATGGGATAGACCCCGACCCAGCAAAGGTCGCCGCCATCAGAAATATGTCACGACCAACCAATCTAGATGAGTTGAGAACCTTCCTTGGTCGGGCATCTTACTTGAGACGGTTTATCCCAGCTATGGCCGAAATAACACAACCCTTCAATTCATTACTAAAGAAGAATGTCAGGTTCATTTGGAATAAGGAGCACCAACAAGCATTCGAAGGAGTGAAGTTAGCTTTAATTTCCCCTCTCTCCATGACTCCTCCTCAGCCGGCAAGGCCCTTACTCCTCTACATCACTTCCACGCCGAAATCAGTCGGAGCTCTGCTCGCCCAGGAAATTGACGGACTCGAACGACCCGTGTACTACATAAGTAGAGTCGTCCAAGGAGCTGAGATCCGATATTCCCCCATTGAGCGGCACTGCCTCGCCCTAGTCTTTGCCGCTAAAAAGCTCCGTCATTACCTTCTTTCTTACCCTATCCATCTCATGACCAGGAGTGATCCCATCCGCTTTCTCCTCACTAGACCAGCGCTCTCCGGCAGGCCAGCTCGCTGGCTCTTATCATTAGCAGAATATGACATCACTTGCAAAGCTCCCAAGGCCATCAAGAGTCAAGCGCGTGCCGACCTCTTGGCTCACTTCCCTAGTGGAGAACATGAACCGCCTTCGGACGAATTGCCAGGAAACGAGTTCCAAGCAGCTGAAGTAAACACCGAAGGAGAAAGGAGTTTGAGTTTCGATGGATCGTCCACCTCTAAAGGGGGAGGAGCTGGAATAGTCCTTATTTCCCCAAATCAAACTGAAATAAATTTGTCATATCAACTGGATTTTAAATGCTCTAACAACGAGGCGGAATACGAAGCCCTGATATTAGGGCTTATGGCAGCACTCCACCTAGGAGTAAGTTTCCTATGTATCAAAGGCGACTCTAATTTGGTGGTCAAGCAGACCAATGGAGACTATGCTATCAAAGAGCCCCCTTTGGCCTCATACAGAACCATTGTCCAAAGGTTGACAGACAAATTTGACATGGTAAGGATAGAACACGCTCCTCGCTCCAACAATCGACACCTAGACGCCCTTGCTACCTTGGCTTCTAAAGTAGAATTTGCGGAAGAATCAACTAAGATAGAAGTGTTGAAGCGCTCCATGCCATGCTCGATAACAACTATTTTTCTTGAAAAAGAACCCGCCGACTGGAGAGCCCCAATCATCGATGAGCTCCGCGCCCCCTCAGGTAAACTACCTTTGTGCGAAATCAAACACTTCACGATTTACCAAGGAGTCCTCTACTACAGAGGGCCTGGGGGTCTGCTAGCACGATGCATCGACTTTACCGAAGCCAAGTCTAAGTTAGAAGGGGTTCACAATCGTTCTTGCGGAACAGGAGACGTGAGCCTCTACAGGAGGCTACAACGACAGGGATATTATTGGCCTACTATGGCCAAAGAAGCAAACGACCTTCAGGGAAAGTGCACCAAATGCCAGGAATTCCCTCCAAAAGCTGAATGCAATTTCGCAGAAATCACCTCCGACTGGCGTCAGGTGTATATAGATTACCTCAAAGAAGCATCATTGTCGCCAGACCGCTCTGCAGCTGCAATAATCAAGAAGCGAGCTTCGAAATTCTTTTTGCAGGAAGGGCAACTTTTCAGGCATGGCTTTGACGGGAAGCCTTTATGCTGCTTATTGGGAGCAGAAATCCATAAAGTTTTAGAACTTGCTCATGGGTCGGAGTACCAAGGTGGAGCCAAGCTATTCCAACATCTTTTGCATATAGGTTATTATTGGCCCACCATGGAAGCGGACGCCAAAATGTATGCCAAACGCTGCAAACCTTGTCAACTCCATGGTAACCTTATTCACGCACCAGCAACTGATCTGCATAGTTCGAGCTCACCATGGCCTTTCCACACATGGTAACCTTATTCACGCTGCCATCTCTCCACCGTCAAAGGGACACATATGGATCGTAGCGGCCACGGAGACTTACACTAAGTAGGTAGAAGCCATCCCCCTGAAGAAGGCAATAGGAGCCGCTGTCTCCAATTTCTTTCGAGAATTCATTATATGTCATTTTGGTATTCCTAGAGTAATCCTGTCGGATAATGGGACCCCTTTTGTCAACCGCCAAGTGGGAAAACTCTTAGTCTCCTACGACATCACACACCATAAATCAATGCCTTACTATCCCCAGGGGAATGGACAAGCTGAAGCAACCAACAAAACACTCCTTAGAATCCTTTCAAGGACTCTCAAGGATTATCAAAGGGATTGGGCACATGTGCTTCCAATGGCGCTCTGGGCATACAGAACTTCCAAAAGAAGACCAACTCAAATGACCCCATTTTCGTTGGTATATGGCACGGAAGCCGTCCTTCCAGTGGAAATTGCCATACCCTCAGCTCGCATGGCCCTCCGAAGTGGAACCAGCCCGTACTCCAGACCGTCAGAGTTGGAAGTCCTTGATGAAAGAAGGGACAAGGCCCAGACTAATCTTAGAGTTTACCAGAGCCGTATAGCTAGAGCTTATGATACTCTGGTACATCCAAGACAGTTCCAAGAAGGTGATTTAGTGTTACGGCTGCACCTCACGTCATCAGGAGAACATCAACCCACAAGTTCACACCCAAGTGGCAGGGTCCTTACGTAGTAAGGGAAGTCAATGAAAATGGGTATTACAGAATTTCTGAGCCTGACTCTCAAACCCTCCTGAGCCCTATCAATGCGAAATGGTTAAAGGCTTACTATCCTTAGAAATTACTCATTGCTATATGATGTACTACACCAAGATGTATTGTGCCCATTTGGGCTTCTTCAATGAATATCGTCCTTTTCCATACTTATTCTAACTATAATCACAAATAATAAAAGATGACGCTCTAATTATAAAGTTAGCTCCATTAAGTAGTTGAAAATTTTCAATTACAAAAAAGAAATGGAGGCCCAAATCTCCAACATACAAAAAAGTTTTAGGCTATAAAGCTATCATATGCTACAAAGCTATGATCCAACTAAATCAAGACTCTGGAAGGTTGATCTTCTTCTTCTTCTTCTTCACCTGCCAATCTTGCTTCAAGAATCGCTTTCTTTTCTCTCAAGCTAGAAGTCGCCAATTCTACTTCATTCAAAGCTTTCTGTGCTCGCTCAAAAGATAGCTTACGTTCCTCCTCCACTCGTACAGCAACAGCCAAAGCCTTATCTACCTCGCCTAGCTCAGCCTCAATCATCCTCCTCCTGACCTTGGATTCAAGAAGAGATAACCAATCATCTAACCAACCCACCTCCAATCTGTTAATCCGGCCATCTCGAAATTCGCCCAAAACAGCACGTTGGGCCAACACCTCATCAAGAGAAGCTGTCTCCGGGGATAACTTGTAAAGCTCCTTAAGGAATTCTCCAAAACCATCCAAAAAATAAGTCCGAAGATAAGAGCTACCCAAGTGCATGAAAGTGGTCGGTTTATAATGAAGAACAAAGAGTAGTTGAGGAATTAGCTCTGTTTTTACCCCGGCAAACAACACAGCTGGATCCAGTAGCTTTTCCTTCCCATCGATCCCTTTAAGAACCACACTGCCACGGGGAAGATGAATAGGAGACAAATCTCCATCAGTAGCATGAATGAGGGAATAATCTCCATCAATAGCTGGTAGTGACGGCTTTTGAAGGCTACTCCCAATATCACTGGCACCCTTCTGAATAAAGCCAAACAACTCGCGTACGAGCACACCACCCAAGTCTGAACCAATTGAAACAATAGGCGAGTCGACTCCAACTTCGGAGCTCGAGGGAATGGTAGGCACATTACTCTCTAGGTTCGCAGAGGTCGTAAAAGCATGTAAAGAAATGGGCGCAGAAGAGCCAATGCCACACGACAAGCTCACAGATGTACTCGCACCTCCAACTCGTGAGCTAAGCACATCGCTATGTGAAAAATTACAACCACTTTCAAACAAGCGAGCAATAGGGACACCACCTCCAATCTTGGCCCGCAAAGGAACCAATGCATCCCTAGAATTTGGTGTATTCAACAAAGAAGGCCTAGCACTAACCATGTCACATCCAATATCGTCTTCAACATCGTCTTCAACATCATCCGAACCCTCTTCATCATCCTCTGAATTTTCTACATCGTCCTCACCACCTATGGGCAAGACTTTATGCCGCGCCAATTTTATCTGACACGCGCCAGCCGACCCTTGCAAACAATACAGGTATTTTAATACAAACGTATTGGAAACGCCACAAACTCACAAATAATTCCAAAATACGAAATATGAGTTTACCTGTGACGAATCAATGGTGTCAGTCGAGCAACCCCTCGCTTGGCGGGCAACCCTGGTTTTAGTAGGCGGATTTATACCTGGAGGTACTCTCCCAGGCACTGGAACAAGAACGGAGGAAGGGGGTGGCCTTTTACGCTTGGCACTAGAAGGACGGTCAGGAGAAACTATCTGGGTTTGTTCCAAAGCAATAGTCACCTTATATAAGCGAGCCAGTGGGCTGAGTTCCCCCCTATCTGCAGCTGACAAGCCCCGCTCTTCGCGAGCCATACATAACTTAGGGTCATCAGACGGAATGAGCTCAACATGGACAGGATCAAGATCACTACTCAAGAAAGCCCGAAATAATGCAAGATTGCATCCCCAGTACTTCCTCCAGCTAGGGGTGGTTCCGTCAATTCTACCCTTACTTGCTAGCACAACTCGCCCCCGACGCCTTAATTCTTCTGAAAGAAAAGAGTATACATATAATTGCATACAGTTGACGGCCGAAGGTACAGGGGAAGGAAGATGTTGAGGAACCTCTTGGTCCAAACCAAATTGTTGAGCAACTCTCAAAGGATTATAGGCCACCACACCGTATGTGCCATCCACAAAATAAGGTAAGTACCCAGAAACGGTGCTAAGAACCATCACTGAATCCGCATCCCTAAATAAGACACACCTGGCTCGAGAATAAGCTCGCAATCATCTAGGCAGTAGGCAATGGTAGAAGATACTCCACAAACTGGCATGACATAAGGACGAGCAACAAACTTGTCCTCAAAATCAAAAATGCTGGCCAGACTCCCCTGTACACATCCCTCAGCCCACCTAGCAGAACGCGGCTCACTTTCTTCAATGGAAAACACCTTTGGCATAAGAGCCAAGCTAGGAAATCTCTCATACAAAAACAACTGCAGAAAGGTAGTAGGGAGGAAGCTAATAACATCATATCGTCCTTTAGAACGATCAACACTCTCCTGATACATATCTAACCTCTTATATAGCCCCCCAAAAATAAAGGAGCCAACAGAATCGGATGGCTGGAAGCAAGAATCACAGCAAGAGGAAAGAGCTCATGGCAAATACTGTCTTGAGGTCTACCCATCAAGACGTACCGTGATAGCCAATATGTAATGAAAGCTGCTAAATGCTCAATACTCCCCCACTTGTCCCCTTCCATCCCTGGACCTATGAATCCGTCCTCCGCATTTCCTTGCACCTGATGGCTAAGATCTCGAAACCAGTACCGAAGCCATCCCCCGAAAGTGTTTTTTGGTCGTTTTCGTGACCGAGGTGTTACTAACACTTTATTTTGATAACGACTCAATAACTTCCCTGCCGGTGCCACGGCCTCCTCCAATCTCCCAACAATAGCCATCTGGCTAAGGGACAAACTTCCTGCGCTAGGATTCGCTGATCCAAGGTGCTCTAACCCTGTCAAGATAGCTACATCCTCTAGAGTAGGGGTCGTCTCACCCCATTGCGCAATAAAAGTATGAGAACTTGAACTCCAACGTGACAATGCAAACTCCAGCCAAGATGGCTCCCGTCTAATCCGCATACACTGAGAAATAGCAGTAGCAATCTTAGCCCCAGTAAGCACCTCACAATATGAGGAATGGCGAAAGATAACTGCACTCCAGACATCGAAGTCATCTTTGGGCCCCGTATAATCCTCAAAAGCCGGAAAAGAATAAGGATAAGTGCCCCTTTCCACATGAAAACGTACAATGGACTCTGGAGGAACAAAAGCTTCAACCCCTTTCTCTGGCTTAACCCCACCAAGAAGAAAATTAGTTGGGCCCCCGCCATTGTCATCAAATAAGTCCACCCTCGCCCAAAACAAATCCATGGCACCAAAGAAAGGTGCCCTACACCAATATTCCGCTGGAGGGACGATTGGAGGATCCGTGTCCTTCTTGGCCTTAAAAAGATTTTTCTTGGATTTATCCACTTTTGACTTGGAAATGCCAGAAGAACCTGCTAGTGATTGTTGCGCGCTGCGACGGGAAACAACACTTCCCCCTTTTACTTTAGCCATATCACAAAACCTTGCCTTTCCCTGCATAACACAGACTTACAAATCAAAAAGGGCATTCACGTGCATTCTTTTGAAAAAAAAAAAAAAAACACCTCTTTCCTCGCTAAGGCACTATCTTGAGTTAGGCCTTTCCCTCGCATGAAGTACATCTTCCCTCTCCCTCGCCTTCCAGGTATGTTTCTATCCCTCGCCTAAATTTCTATCCCTTTCCATTAAAAAAAAAAAAAAAAAAACTCCTTTCCCTCGCTAAGGCACTATCTTGAGTTAGGCCTTTCCCTCGCATGAAGTACATCTTCCCTCTCCCTTGCCTTCCAAGTATGTCTTCATCCCTCGCTAGTTTTCTAACTATTTCCACCGAAGTTATAAAAAAAAAAAAAAAACAAAAAACAATTTTGAGTTAGGCCTCTTCCCCTCGCTAGGCCTCTATCCCTCGCATGAAGTACACCTTCGTTCCAATTCCCCTCTCCCTCGCTTTCCACATCTGTTTCTGTCCCTCGCCTAAATTTCTATCCCTTTCCATCCAAAAAATTTTTTTTTTGTTAGGCCTCTTCCCCTTGCACCACTTCTCCCTCGCTTCATTTTTCTTTATTTCACCAACATTCTTTTGTTAAAAAAAAGAAGAAAAAAAAACCATATTTTAAGATAGCCCCTTTCCCTCGCACAACCAAACCCATTCCTCGCAACTCTCCTCACCGCTCGCATGTAACCCTTCCCACCAAAAAAAAAAAAAAAAACTCTTTCCCTCGCTAAGGCTAAGGCACTATTTTAAGATAGCCCCTTTCCCTCGCATAACAAGACCCATCCCTCGCAACTCCCCTCCATCCCTTGCACTCATCTTCATTTCCCTTGCATAACAAAATCCATCCCTCGCATAGCCCCTTCCCCTCGCATAACCCTTCCGACCGAAAAAAAAAAGAAAAAAAGAAAAAAAAAAGCTCTTTCCCTCGCTAAGGCTAAGGCACTATTTTGAGATAGTCCCTTTCCCTCACATAACAAGACCCATCCCTCGCAACTCTCCTCCATCCCTCGCACTCATCTTCATTTCCCTCGCAACTCTCTCCACCCCTCGCATTCATCTTTACTTCCTCTCATTTCAACTTTTTTGATATGCAATCTACCAAAAATAAAAAATAATAATAATAATAAAAAACTTATATATATATTTATTCTCTCATAGCTCTCAATACAATCTTAAAATTTTGCCAAATACATGTCTCCAACTCCATAGCTCTCCAATATTTATTCGAACAGTTTATTTTTATTTTCTAAGCATACAACTCTCCAATATTCGTTATTAATAACTTTCCAACCTTTTCACTCTTTACCTAATTAACATCTTATTATAGCCCTCTCCAATTCTCCAAACCACAACCCTCTTTTATTGATCTGCCTCATGCTCCAAAAAAATAAATAAAAATAAAAAATACATATATATATTTTATACGTGGCTCGCTTTTATTTTTCAACAGCCTTCTATTTTCCACAAAACAATATCTTATATATATATATATATGAATCTATATATGAAAACATAATTCAAATCAACTATGAGCAGACCCATACCTTTACAACCTACGGCAACAACCGCGACGAGCTCCGCGTGTATCCGCAGCTCCTCTTTCTTCCCCTTCCTGATTCGATTGCTCCTCTTAAGCTCCACCCATAGCAATAACCCTTAGAAACCCAACTTTACTGATTCAAACAGATCGAAACCTCAACCTCTGTTGATGACTCACAGATTCTTCAATCACGAGCAAACCCACTCGCGATCGGCAAGACCCCAGCCCTAGCAGCCAACCTAGAATCAGAACTCAACTTCCAACAGCCCAACCGATCGCCTCACAGCACCCTTGCGGCTCACCTAACGGCGACTTCTGCGACTTGCAGCACTCTTCTTCCCTCCTTTCTTTCTCTGCCCGACTCGTCTCTCTTCCCCTTTCGCGACTTCGAAGTTCGATTCACCACCCTCAAACAAACAATACAAAAATCTAGCCACTCTCCTATACCCAGAAACCGAACCTCCAATGTCGCAATCTGCTTCAATCCGAGACAGTGTGAGAGTCGCCTCACCACTGTTGCACCACTCCCCACTCTCGCGATCCACCGACGACAACCTCTGGTTCTCTTTAAAAGCTTGAATACAACTTAGGCAGCCAACCAACTTTAGAGAGAAGAGGAGAGGGAGTATAGAAACCCAAAAATCAACTTGAGAGACTATGGAACTTTTTTTTTTTTTTTTTTTTTTTTTTTTAACGGTACATTAATCTAAAAAGAAAAACAAAAACCCAGCTACGGATAACCAAGTCCATAACACATCCTTCTGTACAACGGGTAAAAGAAGCAAACAGAGATCCTGATTCAAAAAAAAAAAAAATAATATATATATATGTATATATATAGAGTCCTCATTTCTACAAAAAGGCGAGCTCACTACTCGAATGGTTCGAACAAGTTGAAGTTATACCTAGAATATACACAATCTTTTATGTGGCAAAAATGCAATGTTCAAGCAGTACGAGAAGTTCCAAAAAAAAAAAAATAATAATAATAATAATCATAAAATAATAAAAAAAATGAAAAATAAATATAAATATAAAAAAAAAATTTAAATAAATTTTTATACATTTTGAGGTTGTACCTTCCCAAGAAAAAAAATCCTTAAACCAATCAAAAAATCCTCTTTGCTTATTATAAACACTAAAAACAGACTGCAACAACCTTAGACTCTCCAAAAAGCTATTACACACTACCATGGCAGCTCCTAATCAGTAGCCTTTAATGGTCTGCTCTAAAGCTATAACTCCAATTGATGAGTTGTCCTCTCCATAGATCACTCCTTCCCAACAAAAGTTGCAAAAGTCAGTAAGTCCACCCCCCTTTTTTCGATGCAACCCCATCTTTATAAGAGCACAAATGCAGGACAACAACACAAAAAAAAACGCAAGCAAATTCATACTTCACTTGTCAACACTCTCCTTTTAACTTCAACAACCCATTCTCTCTAAATGGCTTCCGGAAGAGAGTGGCACCGAGATAACACCGTTTGGCGGCCGGTGAACAAGGCTCCAAACCCCAGAGGTCCAAGCTATAGAGCTTCAAGCTCCAACTCTAGAGCTTCAATCTCCACTCCTACTCACCGCCGTCGCCTTGTGTGTGAATTCTTTCGAAAGATGCTCTCCATGCCTCCATGGCAATTCCAAGATCAGTTATTCGAATCCCCTTGGATCCAACACCCAATATCTACTCATACAGTGGTAGAGGTGCCGGAAGAATTCCGGGGTAAAGTAAGAGGATGGTACAAGGCACTAACCATTCCAGAACTTTACACAATACCACTGTCCCATACTTGGTTTTTGCTAAACCAAGAAATCAACCTCACTCTCCAGGGATCCACCTGCCAAGCAAATCAGGTGTTAGTCCCACATTTCGAGAGGATCCGCATCAACATCCTCTCGCAAAGACCGACAGAGAGAGATCTAGACCACCACATCTCCATCATGTCAGCACCATTGGAAAACCCAAATGAAGATTTGGGACTTGGGTGGGACATAGAGAGCTTTGCAGATCTCAACATAGGAGAAGAGAGCGCTTCCCGCAGTGCTCAGCCAAATATCCCCTACAACATTCCGCTTAACATCCTCTTCTTTAACACTGAGGGCGTCGCTCGCCCTAACTTCCTCCTACACTACATGCACCTACATTCTAGCGGACGCTTCCACCTCGTCATCATCACAAACACAAAAAGAGGGAAGCGAGGCCCAGTTCATGAGCCAAATCATGGGCTTTCCTAACACCAAGACCATTGCCCCCCCTCCTAGCGGCATAGAAAGGGTGAGGGGCAGAATCTGGTGCCTATGGAACGAAGCCGAAATCTCCTGTGAAGTAGTGGAAATTCCCCGGAATCAAGCCATCGCCCAACAAGCCCACATCTTTATCTGGCCGGCTCGCACCGGATGAAATTTAAAATGTAAACTCTCCATGAGCAATCCAAATGCCCCCATTGTATCAAAAGCCTGATTTTAGACGACTGTATCTGAATACTTGTCTGCATGAGTTAATATTTTTCAAAACCTTTTAACATAGTCATGTACAAATACTCTCATTAGCTATAAGAGCATCTGTACATGGGGGCATTATTGTGGGTACTTGTATCAAGCTCAATACGTGGCAAGCCCTACAGGTGCCACATCACCAAAACCCCGCCTATGTGGCAGACCAATAAGGCACCATGACGGGCATGTCGTATGTTTGATACATAGCGAGCCCTATGGGCGCCATGTGCCAAGGCAACCAAAACTATATGCTTAGCCTAAGCGGGAGCATATATACAAGCCAAAATATATCTAGATATGAAGAGCCCTGCAACAGACAGCACCATGGCCCCGCAGGATCCATGGTCCTTCATACCTCGCTCCTGACCAAGCAACGATACAATCAGTCCCCAGTTGACTTGAACTTGGATTGATAAACACTGGATCTCCTAAACATTGAAATAAGCCCGCGGCCCATGCTCCTACTTGGTCGCTTAGAAGTGAGCCCCTCTCCTAAACATTGAGATAAGCCCACGACCCATCCTTCTACTTGGTTGCCTGGAAGCAAGCCCTCGGCTCTCTTAAACACTAAGGTGGGCCCTGGCCCATTTATCTACTTGGATGCCTGGGTTGGGAGCAGGACCCAGGCACTACTGCTCGGGATCATCAGAGGATACTGGACTGGCGGCTGAGGTCATGGGATCGTCGAGATGGTTGTCTTCTTGCTAAGACAAATCCATCTCGACTAGGCTTGGAGAAGAGGCAACAATGACCTTATGTTCATGTCATCCGATGCATATACGAAACGTTACTTTCTGCCTGCCATGAAATGTTGCTCTCCACCTGCCTCAAAATTGTTTTTTTTTTTTTTTTTTTTAACTTCGGTGGAAATAGTTAGAAAACTAGCGAGGGATGAAGACATACTTGGAAGGCGAAGGAGAGGGAAGATGTACTTCATGCGAGGGAGAGGCCTAACTCAAGATAGTGCCTTAGCGAGGGAAAGAGGTTTTTTTTTTTTTTTTTTTTTTTTTTTTCCATGGAAAGGGATGGAAATTTAGGCAAGGGATAGAAACATACCTGGAAGGCGAGGGAGAGGGAAGATGTACTTCATGTGAGGGAAAGGCCTAACTCAAGATAGTGCCTTAGCGAGGGAAAGAGGTTTTTTTTTTTTTTTTTTTTTTTTTTTTTTTTTTTTTTTTTTTTTCCGATGGAAGGGGATAGAAATTTAGGCGAGGGATAGAAACATACCTGGAAGGCGAGGGAGAGAGAAGATGTACTTCATGCGAGGGAAAGGCCTAACTCAAGATAGTGCCTTAGCGAGGGAAAGAGGTTTTTTTTTTTTTTTTTCAATGGAAAGGGATAGAAATTTAGGCGAGGGATAGAAACATACCTGGAAGGCAAGGGAGAGGGAAGATGTACTTCATGCGAGGGAAAGGCCTAACTCAAGATAGTACCTTAGCAAGGGAAAGAGGTTTTTGTTTTTTTTCAAAAGAATGCACGTGAATGCCCTTTTTGATTTGTAAGTCTGTGTTATGTAGGGAAATGTGAGGTTTTGTGATATGGCTAAAGTAAAAGGGGAAAGTGTTGTTTCCCGCCGCAGCGCGCAATAATCACTAACAGGTTCTTCTGGCATTTCCAAGTCAAAAGTGGGTAAATCCAAGAAAAATCTTTTTAGGGCCAAGAAGGACACGGATCCTCCAATCGTCCCTCCAGCGGAATATTGGTGTAGGGCACCTTTCTTTGGTGCCATGGATTTGTTTTAGGCGAGGGTGGACTTATTTGATGACAACGGCGGGGGCCCAACTGATTTTCTTCTTGGTGGGGTTGAGCCAGAGAAAGGGGTTGAAGCTTTTGTTCCTTCAGAGTCCATTGTACGTTTTCATGTGGAAAGGGGCACTTATCCTTATTCTTTTCCGGCTTTTGAGGATTATACGGGGCCCAAAGATGACTTCGATGTCTGGAGTGCAGCTATCTTTCGCCATTCCTCATATTGTGAGGTGCTTACTGGGGCTAAGATTGCTACTGCTATTTCTCAGTGTATGCGGATTAGACGGGAGCCATCTTGGCTGGAGTTCGCATTGTCATGTTGGAGTTCAAGTTCTCATACTTTTATTGCGCAGTGGGGCGGACGACCCCTACTCTAGAGGATGTAGCTATCTTGACGGGGTTAGAGCACCTTGGATCAGCGAATCCTAGCGCAGGAAGTTTGTCCCTTAGCCAGATGGCTATTGTTGGGAGATTGGAGGAGGCCGTGGCACCGGCAGGGAAGTTATTGAGTCGTTATCAAAATAAAGTGTTAGTAACACCTCAATCACGAAAACGACCAAAAAGTACTTTCGGGGGATGGCTTCGGTACTGGTTTCGAGATCTTAGCCATCAGGTGCAAGGAAATGCGGAGGACGGATTCATAGGTCTAGGGATGAAAGGGGACAAGTGGGGGAGTATTGAGCATTTAGCTGCTTTCATTACATATTGGCTATCGCAGTACGTCTTGATGGGTAGACCTCAAGACGGTATTTGCCATGAGCTCTTTCCTCTTGCTGCGATTCTTGCTTCCGGCCATCCGATTCCGTTGGCTCCTTTATTTCTAGGGGGGCTATATAAGAGGTTAGATATGTATCAGGAGGGTGTTGATCGTTCCAAAGGACGATATGATGTTACTAGTTTCCTCCCTACTACCTTTCTGCAGTTGTTTTTGTATGAGAGATTTCCTAGCTTGGCCCCTATGCCAAAGGTGTTTTCCATTGAAGAAAGTGAGCCGCGTTCTGCTAGGTGGGCTGAGGGATGTGTACAGGGGAGTCTGGCCAGCATTTTTGATTTTGAGGACAAGTTTGTTGCTCGTCCTTATGTCATGCCAGTTTGTGGAGTATCTTCCACCATTGCCTACCGCCTAGATGATTGCGAGCTTATTCTCGAGCCAGGTGTGTCTTATTTGGGGGATGCGGATTCAGTGATGGTTCTTAGCACCGTTTCTGGGTACTTACCTTATTTTGTGGATGGCACATACGGTGTGGTGGCCTATAATCCTTTGAGAGTTGCTCGACAGTTTGGTTTGGACCAAGGGGTTCCTCAACATCTTCCTTCCCCTGTACCTTCGGCCGCCGGCTGTATGCAATTATATGTATTCTCTTTTCTTTCAGAAGAATTAAGGCGTCGGGGGCGAGTTGTGCTAGCAAGTAAGGGTAGAATTGGCGGAACCACCCCTAGCTGGAGGAAGTACTGGGGATGCAATCTTGCATTATTTTGGGCTTTCTTGAGTAGTGATCTTGATCCTGTCCATGTTGAGCTCATTCCGTCTAATGACCCTGAGTTATGTATGGCTTGCGGAGAGCGGGGCTGGTCAGCTGCAGATAAGGGGGAACACAGCCCACTGGCTCGCTTATCTAAGGTGACTATTGCTTTGGAACAAACCCAGATAGTTTCTCCTGACCGTCCTTCTAGTGCCAAGCGTAAAAGGCCACCCCCTTCCTCCGTTCTTGTTCCAGTGCCTGGGAGAGTACCTCCAGGTATAGATCCGCCTACTAAAACCAGGGTTGCCCGCCAAGCGAGGGGTTGCTCGACTGACACCATTGATTCGTCACAGGTAAACTCATATTTCGTGTTTTGGAATTATTTGTGAGTTTGTGGCGTTTCCAATACGTTTGTATTAAAATACCTGTATTGTTTGCAAGGGTCGGCTGGCGCGTGTCAGATAAAATTGGCGCGGCATAAAGTCTTGCCCATAGGTGGTGAGGACGATGTAGAAAATTCAGAGGATGATGAAGAGGGTTCGGATGATGTTGAAGACGATATTGGATGTGACATGGTTAGTGCTAGGCCTTCTTTGTTGAATACACCAAATTCTAGGGATGCATTGGTTCCTTTGCGGGCCAAGATTGGAGGTGGTGTCCCTATTGCTCACTTGTTTGAAGGTGGTTGTAATTTTTCACATAGCGATGTGCTTAGCTCACGAGTTGGAGGTGCGAGTACATCCGTGAGCTTGTCGTGTGGCATTGGCTCTTCTGTGCCCATTTCTTTACATGCTTTTACGACCTCTGCGAACCTAGAGAGTAATGTGCCTACCATTCCCTTGAGCTCCGAAGTTGGAGTCGACTCGCCTATTGTTTCAACTGGTTCAGACTTGGGTGGTGTGCTCGTACGCGAGTTGTTTGGCTTTATTCAGAAGGGTGCCAGTGATATTGGGAGTAGCCTTCAAAAGCCGTCACTACCAACTATTGATGGAGATTATTCCCTCATTCATGCTATTGATGGAGATTTGTCTCCTATTCATCTTCCCCGTGGCAGTGTGGTTCTTAAGGGGATCGATGGGAAGGAAAAGCTACTGGATCCAGCTGTGTTGTTTACCGGGGTAAAAGCAGAGCTAATTCCTCGACTACTCTTTGTTCTTCATTATAAACCGACCACTTTCATGCACTTGGGTAGCTCTTATCTTCGGACTTATTTTTTGGATGGTTTTGGAGAATTCCTTAAGGAGCTTTACAAGTTATCCCCGAAGACAGCTTCTCTTGATGAGGTGTTGGCCCAACGTGCTGTTTTGGGCGAATTTCGAGATGGCCAGATTAACAGATTGGAGGTGGGTTGGTTAGATGATTGGTTATCTCTTCTTGAATCCAAGGTCAGGAGGAGGATGATTGAGGCTGAGCTAGGCGAGGTAGATAAGGCTTTGGCTGTTGCTGTACGAGTGGAGGAGGAACGTAAGCTATCTTTTGAGCGAGCACAGAAAGCTTTGAATGAAGCAGAATTGGCGACTTCTAGCTTGAGAGAAAAGAAAGCGATTCTTGAAGCAAGATTGGCGGGTGAAGAAGAAGAAGATCAACCTTCCAGAGTCTTGATTTAGTTGGATCATAGCTTTGTAGCATATGATAGCTTTATAGCCTAAAACTTTTTTGTATGTTGGAGATTTGGGCCTCCATTTCTTTTTTGTAATTGAAAATTTTCAACTACTTAATGGAGCTGACTTTATAATTAGAGCGTCATCTTTTATTATTTGTGATTATAGTTAGAATAAGTATGGAAAAGGACGATATTCATTGAAGAAGCCCAAATGGGCACAATACATCTTGGTGTAGTATATCATATAGCAATGAGTAATTTCTAAGGATCGTAAGCCTTTAACCATTTCGCATTGATAGGGCTCAGGAGGGTTTGAGAGTCAGGCTCAGAAATTCTGCAATACCCATTTTCATTGACTTCCCTTACTACGTAAGGACCCTGAACTTGTGGGTTGATGTTCCCCTCATGACGTGAGGTGCAGCCCGTAACACTAAATCACCTTCTTGGAACTGTCTTGGACGTACCAGAGTATCATAAGCTCTAGCTATACGGCTCTAGTAAACTCTAAGATTAGTCTGGGCCTTGTCCCTTCTTTCATCAAGGACTTCCAACTCTGACGATCTGGAGTACGGGCTGGTTCCACTTCGGAGGGCCATGCGAGCTGAGGGTATGGCAATTTCCACTGGAAGGACGGCTTCCGTGCCATATACCAACGAAAATGGGGTCATTTGAGTTGGTCTTCTTTTGGAAGTTCTGTATGCCCAGAGCGCCATTGGAAGCACATGTGCCCAGTCCCTTTGATAATCCTTGAGAGTCCTTGAAAGGATTCTAAGGAGTGTTTTGTTGGTTGCTTCAGCTTGTCCATTCCCCTGGGGATAGTAAGGCGTTGATTTATGGTGTGTGCTGTCGTAGGAGACTAAGAGTTTTCCCACTTGGCGGTTGACAAAAGGGGTCCCATTATCCGACAGGATTACTCTAGGAATACCAAAACGACATATAATGAATTATCGAATGAAATTGGAGACAGCGGCTCCTGTTGCCTTCTTCAGGGGGATGGCTTCTACCCACTTAGTGTAAGTCTCCGTGGCCGCTACGATCCATATGTGTCCCTTTGACGGTGGAGAGATGGGGCCAATAAGATCCATAGCCTATGTGTGGAAAGGCCATGGTGAGCTCGAACTATGCAGATCAGTGGCTGGTGCGTGAATAAGGTTACCATGGAGTTGACAAGGTTTGCAGCGTTTGGCATACATTTTGGCGTCCGCTTCCATGGTGGGCCAATAATAACCTATATGCAAAAGATGTTGGAATAGCTTGGCTCCACCTTGGTGCTCCAACCCATGCGCAAGTTCTAAAACTTTATGGATTTCTGCTCCTGATAAGCAGCGTAAAGGCTTCTCCTCAAAGCCATGCTTGAAAAGTTGCCCTTCCTGCAAAAAGAATTTCGAAGCTCGCTTCTTGATTATTGCAGCTGCAGAATGGTCTGGCGGCAATGATGCTTCTTTAAGGTAATCTATATACACCTGACGCCAGTCGGAGGTGATTTCTGCGAAATTGCATTCAGCTTTTGGGGGGAATTCCTGGCATTTGGTGCACTTTCCCCGAAAGTCATTTGCTTCTTTGGCCATAGTAGGCCAATAATATCCCTGTCGTTGTATCCTCCTGTAGAGGCTCACGTCTCCTGTTCCGCAAGAACGATTGTGAACCCTTTCTAACTTAGACTTGGCTTCGGTAAAGTCGATGCATCGTGCTAGCAGACCCCCAGGCCCTCTGTAGTAGAGGACTCCTTGGTAAATCGTGAAGTGTTTGATTTCGCACAAAGGTAGTTTACCTGAGGGGGCGCGGAGCTCATCGATGATTGGGGCTCTCCAGTCGGTGGGTTCTTTTTCAGGAAAAATAGTTGTTACCGAGCATGGCATGGAGCGCTTCAGCACTTCTATCTTAGTTGATTCTTCCGCAAATTCTACTTTAGAAGCCAAGGTAGCAAGGGCATCTGGGTGTCGATTGTTGGAGCGAGGAGGGTGTTCTATCCTTACCATGTCAAATTTGTCTGTCAACCTTTGGACAATGGTTCTGTATGAGGCTAAAGGGGGCTCTTTGATAGCATAGTCTCCATTGGTCTGCTTGACCACCAAATTAGAGTCGCCTTTGATACATAGGAGACTTACTCCTAGGTGGAGTGCTGCCATAAGCCCTAATATGAGGGCTTCATATTCCGCCTCGTTGTTAGAGCATCTAAAATCCAGTTTATATGACAAATTGATTTCAGTTTGATTTGGGGAAATAAGGACTATTCCAGCTCCTCCCCCTTTAGAGGTGGACGATCCATCGAAACTCAAACTCCATTCTCCTTCGGTGTTTACTTCAGCTGCTTGGAACTCGTCTCCTGGCAATTCGTCCGAAGGCGGTTCATGTTCTCCACTAGGGAAGTGAGCCAAGAGGTCGGCAAGCGCTTGACTCTTGATGGCCTTGGGAGCTTTGCAAGTGATGTCATATTCTGCTAATGATAGGAGCCAGCGAGCTGGCTTGCCGGAGAGCGCTGGTCTAGTGAGGAGAAAGCGGATGGGATCACTCCTGGTCATGAGATAGATGGGGTAAGAAAGAAGGTAATGGCGGAGCTTTTTAGCGGCAAAGACTAGGGCTAGGCAGTGCCGCTCAATGGGGGAATATCAGATCTCAGCTCCTTGGACGACTCTACTTATGTAGTACACGGGTCGTTCAAGTCCATCAATTTCCTGGGCGAGCAGAGCTCCGACTGATTTCGGCGTGGAAGTGATGTAGAGGAGTAAGGGCCTTGCCGGCTGAGGAGGAGTCATGGAGAGAGGGGAAATTAAAGCTGACTTCACTCCTTCGAATGCTTGTTGGTGCTCCTTATTCCAAATGAACCTGACATCCTTCTTTAGTAATGAATTGAAGGGTTGTGTTATTTCGGCCATAGCTGGGATAAACCGTCTCAAGTAAGATGCCCGACCAAGGAAGGTTCTCAACTCATCTAGATTGGTTGGTCGTGGCATATTTCTGATGGCGGCGACCTTTGCTGGGTCGGGGTCTATCCCATGGCGATGAACGATGCAGTCAAGGAACTTGCCGGTAGTGACTCCGAATGCGCATTTAAGCGGGTTCATTCTGAGTCTATATTTCTTACAGCGTTCAAAGACTCTTTGAAGGTCTCTAAGGTGACTGGTCTCCTTGGATTTCACTACCAAATCATCAATGTAACATTCCAAGGATTTGTGCAGCATGTCATGAAATATGGTTGTCATAGCTCTCTGGTATGTTGCTCCCGCGTTTTTTAATCCAAAAGGCATTACAGTATAGAAAA
Organism: Camellia granthamiana; assembly: GCA_036172215.1. Lineage (NCBI taxonomy): Eukaryota > Viridiplantae > Streptophyta > Magnoliopsida > Ericales > Theaceae > Camellia > Camellia granthamiana. The sequence goes on along the minus strand of CM069912.1, from coordinate 49,719,325 downwards.
AGTTACCTATAGGAGTGCGAAATGCCGTCTTTGAGGAACTCCTATACCTATCTCCAACTCCATAGCTCTCCAATATTTATTCGAACAGTTTATATTTATTTTCTAAGCATACAACTCTCCAATATTCGTTATTAATAACTTTCCAACCTTTTCACTCTTTACCTAATTAACATCTTATTATAGACCTCTCCAATTCTCCAAAACACAACCCTCTTTTATTGATCTGCCTCATGCTCCAAAAAAAAAAAATAAATAAATAAATAAAAATAAAAAATACATATATATATTTTTTACGTGGCTCACTTTTATTTTTCAACAGCCTTCTATTTTCCACAAAACAATACCTTATATATATATATATGAATCTATATATGAAAACATAATTCAAATCAACTATGAGCAGACCCATACCTTTACAACCTACGGCAACAACCGTGACGAGCTCCGCGTGTGTCCGCAGCTCCTCTTTCTTCCCCTTCCTGATTCGATTGCTCCTCTCAAGCTCCACCCATAGCAATAACCCTTAGAAACCCAACTTTACTGATTCAAACAGATCGAAACCTCAGCCTCTGTCGATGACTCACAGATTCTTCAATCACGAGCAAACCCACTCGCGATCGGCAAGACCCCAGCCCTAGCAGCCAACCTAGAATCAGAACTCAACTTCCAACAGCCTAACCGATCGCCTCACAGCACCCCTGCGGCTCACCTAACGGCAACTTCTACGACTTGCAGCACTCTTCTTCCCTCCTTTCTTTCTCTACCCGACTCGTCTCTCTTCCCCTTTCGCGACTTCGAAATTCGATTCACCACCCTCAAACAAACAATACAAAAATCTAGCCACTCTCCTATACCCAGAAACCGAACCTCCAATGTCGCAATCTGCTTCAATCCGAGACAGTGTGAGAGTCGCCTCACCACTGTTGCACCACTTCCCATTCTCGCGATCCACCGACGACAACCTCTGGTTCTCTCTAGAAGCTTGAATACAACTTAGGCAGCCAACCAATTTTAGAGAGAGAAGGAGAGGGAGTATAGAAACCCAGAAATCAACTTGAGAGACTATGGAACTTTTTTTTTTTTTTTTTTAACGGTACATTAATCTAAAAACAAAAACAAAAACCCAGCTACGGATAACCAAGTCCATAACACATCCTTCTGTACAACGGGTAAAAGGAGCAAACAGAGATCCTGATTCAAAAAATAAATAAATAATAAAAAAATAATAATAATAATTATAATAATAATAAAATATATATATAGAGTCCTCATTTCTACAAAAAGGCGAGCTCACTACTCGAATGGTTCGAACAAGTTGAAGTTATACCCAGAATATACACAATCTTTTATGTGGCAAAAATGCAATGTTCAAGCAGTACGAGAAGTTCCAAAAAAAAAAAAAATAATAATAATAATAATAATCATAAAATAATAAAAAAAATTAAAAATAAATATAAATATAAATATAAAAAAAAAATTAAAATAAATTTTTATACACTCTGAGGTTGTACCTTCCCAAGAAAAAAAATCCTTAAACCAATAAAAAAATCCTCTTTGCGTATTATAAACACTAAAAACAGACTGCAACAACCTTAGACGCTCCAAAAAGCTATTACACGCTACCATGGCAGCTCCCAATCAGTAGCCTTTAATGGTCTGCTCTAAAGCTATAACTCCAATTGATGAGTTGTCCTCTCCATAGATCGCTCCTTCCCAACAAAAGCTGCAAAAGTCAGTAAGTCCACCCCCCCTTTTTCGATGCAACCCCGTCTTTATAAGAGCACAAATGCAGGACAACAACACAAAAAAAAACGCAAGCAAATTCATATTTCACTTGCCAACACTCTCCTCTTAACTTCAACAACCCATTCTCTCTAAATGGCTTCCGGAAGAGAGTGGCACCGAGATAACACCGTTTGGCGGCCGGTGAACAAGGCTCCAAACCCCAGAGGTCCAAGCTATAGAGCTTCAAGCTCCAACTCTAGAGCTTCAATCTCCACTCCTACTCACCGCCGTCGCCCTATTTGTGAATTCTTTCGAAAGATGCTCTCCATCCCTCCATGGCAATTCCAAGATCAGTTAGTCGAATCCCCTTGGATCCAACACCCAATATCTGCTCATACAGTCGTAAAGGTGCTGGAAGAATTCCGGGATAAAATAAGAGGATGGTACAAGGCACTAACCATTCCAGAACTTTACACAATACCACTGTCCCATACTTAGTTTTTGCTAAACCAAGAAATCAACCTCACTCTCTAGGGATCCACTTGCCAAGCAAATCAGGTGTTAGTCCCACATTTCGAGAGGATCCGCATCAACATCCTCTCGCAAAGACCGACGGAGAGCGATCTAGACCACCACATCTCCATCATGTCAGCACCATTGGAAAACCCAAATGAAGATTTGGGACTTGGATGGGACATAGAGAGCTTTGCAGATCTCAACATAGGAGAAGAGAGCGCTTCCCGCAGTGCTCAGCCAAATATCCCCTACAACATTCCGCTTAACATCCTCTTCTTTAACACTGAGGGCGTCGCTCGCCCTAACTTCCTCCAACACTACATGCACCTACATTCTAGCGGACGCTTCCACCTCGTCATCATCACAAACACAAAAAGAGGGAAGCGAGGCCCAGTTCATGAGCCAAATCATGGGCTTTCCTAACACCAAGACCATTGCCCCCCCTCCTAGCGGCATGGAAAGGGTGAGGAGCGGAATCTGGTGCCTATGGAATGAAAGCCGAAATCTCCTGTGAAGTAGTGGAAATTCCCCGGAATCAAGCCATCGCCCAACAAGCCCACATCTTTATCTGGCCGGCTCGCACCGGATGAAATTTAAAATGTAAACTCTCCATGAGCAATCCAAATGCCCCCATTGTATCAAAAGCCTGATTTTAGACGACTGTATCTGAATACTTGTCTGCATGAGTTAATATTTTTCAAAACTTTTTAACATAGTCATGTACAAATACTCTCATTAGCTATAAGAGCATCTGTACATGGGGGCATTATTGTGGGTACTTGTATCAAGCTCAATACGCGGTAAGCCCTACAGGTGCCACATCACCAAAACCCCACCTACGTGGCAGACCAATAAGGCACCACAACGGGCATGTCGTATGTTTGATACATGGTGAGCCCTATGGGCGCCATGTGCTAAGGCAACCAAAACTATATGCTTAGCCTAAGCGGGAGCATATATACAAGCCAAAATATATCTAGATATGAAGAGCCCTGCAACAGGCAGCACCATGGCCCCGCAGGGTCCATGGTCCTTCATACCTCGCTCCAAGACCAAACGACGATACAATCAGTCCCCAGTTGACTTGAACTTGGATTGATAAACACTGGATCTCCTAAACATTGAAATAAGCCTGCGGCCCATGCTCCTACTTGGTCGCTTAGAAGCGAGCCCCTCTCCTAACCATTGAGATAAGCCCACGACCCATCCTTCTACTTGGTTGCCTGGAAGCAAGCCCTCGGCTCTCTTAAACACTAAGGTGGGCCCTGGCCCATTTATCTACTTGGATGCCTGGGTTGGGAGCAGGACCCAGGCACTACTGCTCGGGATCATCAGAGGATACTGGACTGGGGGCTGAGGTCATGGGATCGTCGAGATGGTTGTCTTCTTGCTAAGACAACTCCATCTCGACCAGGCTTGGAGAAGAGGCAACAATGACCTTACGTTCATGTCATCCGATGCATATACGAAACGTTACTTTCCACCTGCCATGAAATGTTGCTCTCCGCCTGCCGGCAAGCCACAGACGGCAGAAGGGCTTATATCACTTCTGGCAGAGTTGAGGAGAACGAGCCACCTGTCCAACAGTTTGCTTGGGCTCCAATACTCTTGTGGCTTATATAATGTATCGTATATGTAGCGAGACACAACAACGACATTACGACCAAGTCTCATGCTTAAACACCCTCTCTCACTTTACATTAGTGTTCAAGGTCTATCACTGCCAACCTCTTCCTCTCCAAGCTTGCCTTGATCTCCTCCTCTCCACCTCCGGTGATCCCAAGCCATTGAAGTGCCTGCCATCTTCCCGGACTACCTCTAACCACACCTCTCACCCACAATACATATCCTAATACGGTTATTTAAAATAATGCCCAACCCTAGTGGAGAGCAACTAAGCTAGAATGGTGCCATTATACTTTTCAATAATATGCTATGTAATATTTTGCTTTTCAATTTCCAATTGGTGCCATTATACTTTTGTTACAATGGCTCTGTTTGGTAGGGCTTATTTCCAGCTTATTTCAGCTTTTAGCTTAATTTAAGCTATTTTGATGTATTTGGTTCAGCTTAACAATATAGCTTATAGCTTTTTGTAAGTCAAAAATCAACTTATTCTTTGAGTGGGGGAGGAGAAGCTTAATTTATAAGTCAAAAATCAACTTATGTTCATAGCTATAGGCTATAAGCTGTTTAGCTATAAGCTATAATCACTTTCCCACAGCTCTACCAAACAGGGCCAATGTAGTGAATTTGTGATAGAATAAAGCGTCCAATTAATGCAGTGATTTTCTTTATTCACGATAAACCCAAGATTATCTCCATACAATCTCATTATAACCTGCTACTTTGGAATTTTCAATGATCATTGTCCGGTTGTTTTTATCCCTGCCTCAACAATTATTGGTAAAGGTGACATGCAAATACTTTTAACTGTTGAACAAGAAGCTCAGAAGATTGTCAATGCTACCAAAAGTGGTAAATGTGCTGTTATCCATACTTGTTTCCTGATTGATCTTTATCTGAGTTCAGAAAAGCATATGCATCTGAAGAAAGAATTCCAGTGTAGAATTTATAGAACTCTTTAATATAGAGATTACTGAACTCTTTTTATTTAATTTTTTATTTTTTAATTATTTTCTCCATATGGAAGTATTATACGTATGATAGTTTTCGAAGGCATCTTCGAAAAAATTACAAGCTGCCAATAGGTTTTGCACTTTTATAGTTTTCATGCTTTGAGATCCAACCATAGAAGTTGTCGAGTTCGTACATTTTCAAATCAAGAGTTAGAGAAGTAGCAAACTGGACCGGGCAGAAGCTTTTTTTGACAGCTAGAAGATGATTCTCTTCCGTAGTAGTGTTTTATCTTCAATGTATTTCATGCTTAAGAAATCAGTTCTCATGCATAAAGGATAATGCATAATTTTAAGTATCGGCCATTATGTATCACATCAGCCATTACATAATGGCATTTCGGCCTTCAGAAACTGTTATTCATTGACATATTGGCCGATACTGTTTGATATTGTCCGATATATGATTGTATCACTGATATCAATACATATCCTCATACTGTTATTTAAACCATGGGTAAATGTCTATTATTTCCAGTTTTAGATGCTAGTGACAATACATACATAGGCATATTCTTGGATATTCTGGGGTGCTATCAACATATTGAATAAAATGGCAAATATATACATAAAGGGCATGTTAGTCCTCTGTTCAAGCTAGGAAGCCTCCGTCTGTGGGCTTTCTACAAGGAAATTTTAGTGTTTTAGTATTAGTCTCAAAATGTGGAAATACAAAATTTTCTCATTAGTTATTATGCCTTTGGTCTGCTTCATGAGTGGAAAAATGATTCCTGAAACTTGTTTGCCAATGGCTTGTCTTCTGTCTCAAGCAAAAATGGCTAGATTAAAACAAGCCAAAGAAGAGGCTGAAAAGGAGGTGGCTGAATATCGAGCCCAAATGGAACTTGAGTTTCAACGGAAAGTCACAGAGGTAAAACATACATTGGCTTCTCAGTTGTTTAACAAAATTCTCATACATCAAACAATGAATTTGTGGGTTCCACCTTGTGTTTTTTGATTGCCTCAATCTATTCCTCCATTTTCTTTCACTAATCTGTCTATGGTTCTTTATTATCGCTACGCTACTGCAGCTTTTTATTTTTTTTCAAGTGGTCAAAAAAACAGAGCAATGGAGATTCAGGTGCCGATGTGAATTGTCTTGAACAAGAGACGGGTGTAAAGATTCAACACTTTGAAACGGAAGTGGGAAAAATATCCCATGATGTCAACCTAATGCTTTTGAAGCATGTTACTACTGTGAAAGTCTGGGCTTCTTGAACCTTGATGGTTAGATTAGTGCCATTCTCGCCTCGGATATGATTATTTTGTCATGAATGTTTTGGTAAATTATTTTCCATGGACCCTAGACTTGCTGTCGGTTGTAGATAGGACTCTTGAAACATTTATTTTGTACATTTTGTTTTTTGTTGCAGTGGCCTTTCAGAGGGAAGAATTTACCATTTCTTTTTATCAGTAAATAAATAAATGTTGCAGATATGCAACAATCTCTTGTTTTAATTACTTTGGTTGATGTAAACGAAATGATTTGAGTTATTTACCAAACCCGAGTTGTTTCAAAACTTATTTCCCAAATGCATGTTGGATTTGGTAAAAAACTCTAAATTTGTTAGAGCATCTCCAACGGTGAATCAAATCTGGCATCAGATTTTAATTTTGGTGAAAAAGTCACTCTTTGGAGCTCTAATGGTTTTAGCAAATTGGTATCAAAATGAGAATTCACCAAAAACTTCATCAAAGTAAGAACAGGGTACAGATTTCACTACTTTACTGTGCGTGACCGTTGGAGGAGACCAACCGGTCGACCGGTTCCCTTTCAAATAAGTAGGTTCAAACCGGTCAAAAAGGTTCAAACATGTAAAAAAAAAAAAAAAAAAAAAACAAATTTTTTGCCTTATTGGTCGACCCTCCCCTTTTGATGCACGGTTGGAGGAAGAAATATCAGATTGAAAAAATTAACTTTTTTTACTTAAATTTAGTGAAAATTTTAATTTACCGTTAGAGATGATCTTAGCTTGATTTGATGGTGACCTTGCCACGTGAGGGCATTATGGTGCTTACGCTGAAAGTCTGTTTGATGTTTCTTTGTTCATAAATATGTGGTACTAGGTAGTTGTTACTTTTTGGGTAGTTGTTACTTTATATGCATGTCTTTTGCACACAGTGTTTGGATTTAGTTAAATATATATATCCAATAATAAACCCTATTTAGCCTTTGGAGTTTATAGATGTTCTTTTGATGGAATTTATTCACCGCTGGATCTTTTTAATGAACATATAGAATTTTAAGAAATGGGATTTCACAATTAAAAAAAGAGGAGAGAAGACATCAGTTGGTTCCTTTAAAATTGAATGTTGTCGAGGGTGATATTTGAAACTCATTGGGGGTGTTTGTTTGGATTTTTTTGAGTTAATTTATAACTTCTAACTTTTGAAAAGTTATTTTGGACTGTTTGATTAAACTTATTCAAACAGTTTCTAATTCTATCAATTTATTTCAATTCAAAAAAGTTGATTTTGAAAAATTGTTCACCCCTTATTTTTGATTATCAACTTCTGTTGTGGACATGTTAATTTACGGTTATACTCTTAGATTTTTTTTTTTTAAAAAAATAAAAATAAAAAAAAGACCCAAATGAACTATAGATTATTATTATTATTATTTTATGAAAAATATAGACAAATAGTGAATAACAAAAAATAAAAATTAACTGAAAAAATTACTTCACAGCTTATTTACTAAACACTACTTAATAATTTAAATTTATAATTCAACAGTTATACTAAACAAATTAATAACTTTTGATTAAAATCGTAATTTATAACCTATTTTCACAACTATATCAAACGGCGCCATTACGAAGAAAAAGACTTTTGGCAAAATGAAGGGACAAACTTGAGATGTGGACATTATTCTTTAATATTTCATGTCTTCAGATGATCTCATTTCACATGTCTTTGACACTCTCTGAACATGTCTTTGACACTCTCTGAAACAACAAGGTTGCTTATGTGAAAGGTCAGTCCTATCCTTAGTTCTCTTGCCATTTCCTTTTCTTTGGTAAATGCCTTGTCAGACCGTTCTCTTTCTCTTGTTCCTTATAATGATTGATGATTATATTTTCCATAGTTTTTATTATTGCATATCATTCTTGCCCATAAAATTTTGTTTTCTTGAAATAATTATAAATTTTCATTTTGATGGAATGTACAAGATTGTTTGGTAATGTTTCGATTTTTTATGTGTTTTAAAATGGATAAGTTATACTATTAGTTCTTGTAATTTGAGTGAAATGTCACTTTAGTTTTCATAGTTTCAATTTGAATAATTTAAAAATCTTATGCTTTTAATTTTGTTATAATATGATTTCTTCGGCGTGTATTGTTAACATTTTAAATATAACAAAATCATATTCAAAATTAGAGAAACCAAAATCAAAAAAACTATAAGGACCATTAGTATAATTCATTTATTACACCAATGGTCCCCACAGTGGATTTTGAATTTCATTTTGGTCCCTTTATTTCTGCACATGATTTTTCTGCATTCAAAATTCTAACGGTAAATGACAAAAGGATCACATTGCAACAAAATTGAAAATATAGTGTACACATTACTACGAGAATTAAAGTAACAAGTCGTTTAAACTATATGATCTAATGGTGTAATTTATCTTTTTAAAAATAAAACTAATGAAAGGTAAGTAACAATCATAATTTTTATTTTTGCTTGAATAACTTTTTTGATATTTTCTAAAATAGTGAATTGTTTTTTAAAAGTAAATTCTTAAACAGTTTATCAATATATATATTTTATTTGTTTGGTTTGGAAATTTTTTTTTTCCAGTGAACTTTTTTTAATATTTTATTTTTTTTGGTTTCATTACACCTAAGTTAATCACACTTAAAAATAAAATATTTACGAATAAATCTAAAAAAAAATATAAAGATGTACTGAATTTTTATTTTTTGCATTTAATGATTTTAAAAAAAAAAATACTAAGTGTATCTAAATTACCTGAATTTAAAAAATAAAAATAAAAAAGATTAAAAAAATTATTTTTAAAAATTCTAAACCAAATACATTATGGGTTATTTACATGGAGACCTCTTAAACTATTGAGAAGTTTAACTTTGACCCTTTCCGTTACTGCACTGTGAGTTAAATCAAACTTTTAAATATTTTTTAGACAAAAATACCCTTCAACACTACATATAACACACCTAGCAACACTCTCAATTTTTCTCTTTTTCTATTTTATTATTAGCTTTTTAAAATATTCTTTCTACAAAAATATATTTACAAAGAATATTTAAAAAAAATTTGAAAACAATAATAATAAAATTGTAAATATATATAGAGTGTTGAAGGTATTTTCATCTAAAAAATATTTAAAAATTTAATTTAACTCACGGTACAATACGCCAATAATTTAAAGAGTCAATTTATATATTTTTATAATTTAAGGAGTTAAAATAATATTTTTCAATAATTTTTATAAAGCCTATTTATATGTTTTTATAATTTAAAAAGTAAAATTAATGCTTTTTAATAATTTAGAGATGTAGTTGTAAATAACTCATATATTTGTGATGTAGCAAACCTTGAAGTAGACAAAATCTAAGGTAAATTTACATGATGATTTCTGCAAACAAAACAGATCACATGAAGGATGGCTCAGCCACAGCAAGTTGGCTCCAGCAATAGATCTCAAATCTTCTTTGCATGTATCTATGCCCCAATCTCGTTGAATTGTTAATTTTCTTGACTCTGATTGGCTCAGCCTAGAGATTGAGACAAAAAGTGTGGTTTTCAAAATCAATGGATTAATGTCATCATCCATTTATTGCATGCATCACTGACCAAGCTTTGTGGGGTACCCCCACCAATATTGCACATACAATGAACTTTCACATCAAAGTGTGTTGTTTATCTCATTTTGATTTGGGAAATTTTATAATATACTCTTTATTTTGGAGGTGTATTATATATATCAGTTATGGTATTTATGTTTTTTAATTATAATTTATTGTGATATTAGTTATGAATTAATTATAATATTAATTATAATATTATTTTAATTATAATTAAAAAAAATTAGTTATACCTTATGTGATATGATGTTTGATTATAACTTATTATAGATATTTTTTTGACAAATGTATTATAGAATGACCCTTTTTTAATTATTTGATTTTATTTATTTATTTTAAAATTTTATATTATACCACGTGGCTATATTATAAATGAATTATGAAATATCATAATTTCATTTTGTCAATCAAACTTTTGACATAAAGTGATAAATTTTATCCATTTCATTATTACAGTATATTTCAAGCATGATTTAACCATAACTCATGGTATGAAATAACTCCTCGTTTATTATGTCTATTGTTGAATAAAATAGTTTTAAAAAGTTTTTTAATGAAAATGATTATCTTAAAAAGATTGAAGGTGCGTTTGATTTGTGTTTTGAGATAAATTTTTAGAAAAAATTTTAGGAATAGAGTTTAGAAATTTTTTTAGTTTATTTGGTTATATATTTGAAAAATAGTTTTGGAGTTTGGGAGTTTTGGATGATTTGATATTTTGTTATAATTGAGTAGATATATGCGAGAGAGAAAAAGTGATTGAGAATGAGAGAGGAGAGAAAAAAATTGATTGATTGATGTATAGAAGAGAGAAAGTGATTTTGAAAAAAAAAAATTCAAGAAATTTGAACTAAACAAAATTTTGAAATTTTTTCTCAAAAACTATATCGAGATACAAACCAAACGAGCCCGTAACTTCTTTTAAATTGATCATCTAGAACACATTGGCAACCTTTTTGTATTCCCCACTCATTCTCCTTTCATACTTTATATTCTTTTCAATTTTCTTTTCTCTTTATATTTTTTTCAAAAATTGTATTTTTTTTTATATGTTTCCTTAGAGAGATTTATTTATAAATCTAACTTATAACCCAATAAATCCATAATATATATACATATATATATATATATATATTTTTTTTTTTTTGCGTTCTACCTAATTTTATATATTTAGACTTGTATCCCATGAAATTCTTTTTTCTTTATTTATAATATTTTTTGGACTAATATACCCTTTGTAAACACCTCAATTTTGAAGGACACTAAGATTTCGGGTGTTTGTAAGTTTTCCGATGAAGAAATTGTAATTTCTAATTCCTTAGAGATGCTTAAGGTTGGCAAGAGTTGCTATGTAACATCGTTTTGGCCAAAAATCAAATTTTCATGAAAATGACCATTTTGCCCTTGAACTTGTTTTTTATCCAAAATTAATTTTTTGATCTCTACTAAGGAGGTAAAGGTCCATTTGAGTTTAAATCGCATGTGGGTATGCGTTTGGTAGGGATTCATGTTCAATAATGTTTGATGAGAATGTATGTTAAGAATTGTTCAATAATTAATTAAAGTTGGATTCGACTTTTTATTTCAAGATAGATTGATATGGTGTTATATATCATTGTGTGTATGCTTATTGGTTAGATATTTCAGTGAATGTAAATGTTCACGTCCACTGAAGTCATTGTTGTTGTGGATTATCAGATTGTAATAGATTGCAATTGGTGTTATGATCATCACATCATTAATCAATGTTAATATTCACATTCAAGAATAGTCATACAAGCGCAAACAATAATGTGTCATTTTGATCATAACATATTGTGCATCTTAACAGTACAACATAGAGATGTAAATGTTCACATCAACATTGCATTTACTACAATGCACACTAAGTCAATGGTTATGCCCTCGTTTGGCATAAAGAAATTTGGGGCTAAAAAGCTAAAATAGTCACAAAAAGATAAAATAGACTAAAAGTCAATAAAACAAAATGTTACATCCAAATCATAGTTATTTCATTTTTTCCCTCAAAAAAAAAAAAAAAAAAAAAAAAAAAAAAAAAAAAAAAAACACTCATCCCAAATGAGGCTTTTTAGTCCTAGGGTAAAATAGCTAAAAAGTCAAAAAGCTAAAAAGCCAACCCATATCCCAAACGAAGCCATGTGTACATAATAACAAGTAACTACCAACAATGTGAATGCTAACAGTGTCTCTATAATACCAAAATAACATGACAACATCAATAATAAATTATTTACAAATCACAATCAATGTTAATTTTCACATTCAAAATAACAATGTGTTATTTTGGTCACAAATATATTGTGTACATAAAGATGTGAATGTTCACATTAATTATGTAATCCAAATAGGTTGTTCCCAATGTTAATGTTTACACACTCATATAATGTGGCTTTGCATAAGTCATCAATATACAAACCACAGACTAATGGAGCTGTTGAAGCCACCAACAAAAATATCAAGAACATCTTGCGAAAGATGGTGGAAACCTACAGGAACTGGCCAAATAAACTATCATTCGTGCTCTGGGGCTACAGAACCTCAATCCGAACATCTACAATGGCAACCCCCTATTCTCTCGTCTATAGGATAGAGGCTGTTTTGCCAATTGAGATTGAAATGTTGTTGCTATGAGTTATGGTCGAGTGTTAGATAGCGGAGGCAAATTGGCAATAGAGTAGATTTGAGGAGTTAATGTTATTTGATGAGAGAAAATTGAGGACATTGTATCATGTCCAGGGCTACCAACGCCGAATTGCCAGGGCTTTTAACAAGAAACTTAAGTCTAGGAATCTCAAAGAAGGAGACATGGTACTGAAAGACAACCGGGCTCTCATCCATGACCCTAGGGGCAAGTTCAAACCCAATTGGACTGGTCCTTATATCATCAAGTCAATCTAGTCAGGAGGGGCTATTATTCTCATGGACTTGGATGGCTTGGAGTTTTCACAATTGATCAATATGGATAAGTCAAAGAAATATTATCCTTGAGAGGCTCGCTAGGTCGAAAACCCGAAAGGGCGACCTAGGCAAAAGTTAGAGCAAGAAAAATTAGAAATAAAGAAAAAATGAGCTCGCAAGGTTGAAAACTCTAAAGGGTGACTTTGGCAAAAGTTAGAGGGCAAAAGGAGAGAGTTAATACTCGAATGAACCTAAACCGAACTACATAAGGCTTGATTCCCATTTTTGGCATACGTAGGCAACTTCATCCTGAAGTTTAGTCGTAACCATCTCCAATTCAACTGTCCTATTCATTCATATTTGATCAGGCCATCTTTTTCCACTATCAGTTAGTGTGGTTGTGTAATTTTTATGTTGGTAGAAGGGCCGGTATAATGGATGCGGTTATGGGCAATCATGATTTGTTGATTCGGGGATGTATATCTTGAGGATGGGTTTTTGAGTGTGTCAGGTAATGACCATTTTCGAAGATGGTTTTGAAAAGTTTTAATAAAAGCTGATTTTTCTCAAAATTTTACCCTTTTTACAACTTGGACCATTTTTGGGACCAAAAGGAAAATTTTTTAGTACTCGCAACTTTAATTTTATTGATTTCAATGCAAGTACATTCTTCAACTCTCTGATTTAAATCGAAGTTGCTTTTACATCATAAAACTTGAAAATAAATATCAAAGCAGTAAAACTAGGAGCACAGCCAAGTCATGTAACTCTATGTTTTCTGCTTGCACTCGTGGAAGTTTCCACAGCTAAAAATGGCCCAATTTGTTCTTCGTCCTCAAGCCAAGCTAAACACTCGCCAAAAAGGGCGTAACTGAAGCTAGGGGCAGGGGTCAGAAGCTCCCTTGCCCTCCAAGCAGTAAGGTATCGAGGTAGGTGTGAACCACGAATGGAAAATGAAGACGAGTATTCCACCTCCTCATCTGGACGTGTCTGCTCATGTCCAAATTGGCGTCTGAATCGAAAGAGGAAATAGAACACACAGTGTGTGAGTCCAATCAACTGCATACCCGGTTAACAAGACAAGTTGTAGCTCATTCCAGTCAAAGTAAACCAGGGGCAACGCCAAGTTATGTCAGCTACAGATCTACTGCACATCTATTCACACCACAACCCTTCTGAAGGGAAATCCACCAGCCGTTGGCGAAAGAAATAAGCTCTGGCCGAGTACTTGGGGCAAGGGTCCATTACTTGCAGTTTATCCATAAGCCATACCTGGGAAGGAATGAAAAATATGAGAGATTAAAGAATAGAGAGGTGTACGATAAGGGAAAAGTAAGGAAGAGGTTTTGAGAGAAAAATAGAGATTGAGTGTCGAGTGATGCGAGGAATCATAAATCAGAAGGGTGGGCACCAATACCTGGAGAAGTAGCGGACTCCCTGCAAAGCGAGTAGTTTCTCACCGACAGAAGACATCCAAACCCATCAAGGTTTCGGCCAAGGCCAAGCCCATGCCCATGCAGCTCTTACCCTCTTTCAGACATTGGGCCACTTCAATCAACTAGATGTTGGCTCCGCCGAAACTAGAGGCAAGGAGGAATTGCACAAGTAAACATAAACAGAGAGCATGTTGCCGATAACCTCGCCAGAGAAGGTCGTCCCTATTTCTAATAGCGGAAAATCGACGAACTAAGCCGGGGATGTCTAGCTCCCCATCATGGGCCAAAGACCGAGCCTCATGTGTTGAAAACCCACACATCCGTCCTAAAGCCTGGACATGGCCAAAACGAGGCTGAGGCGTAATTTCTTTGTTACATCAGGATTCCATCAATGTTTAAAATTCTTCGATCGTCGAACACATCTCCTGTGATCCAAAGCGAAACACATGTGTGATCGGGTTCCAGCATCGAGCAACAGCGTGGAGGAACGGAAAACAAAGCAAAGTACTGCTCAAAGAAAAAATAGTGTTTAGGCTAAAACTGCAAAAGTTCACCTTTTCTGAGCCGTTCAAAGTGGCTATCCAATCTCGGAGCCTAATGTTGAGAATAGTCTCAATCTTGAGAGTAAAATCCCAAGGAATTGTTGTTCTGCCAAGAAAATAGCTTGGGAGCACCTTTTATAGATTTTGAAAATGAACAGTGCATGACAGCTTGACAGCACTGACCGACCTCATTTTTTGGCCCGACCGTGCCTCATTGAAGCTCGACCATGCCTATTTGGACGTGGCCGGGTCTAAATGTTGGCCTAGGTCAGTGTAGTTGAAAAAAAGTGCTGGCTTTTGCTTCGGTGTATTATGGCTGTATTTTGAGTCTTGTTTTATTTATACCAAGTGTTTTTTAGTATTTTTGAGTTGTTTTCATTTTGTTTTCGTGTTATCGAGTTATATTTTATATTTTGACCGGTTGTAAGTTATTATCCGATTCAAGAATCAATTCAAGAGCAAGCATTCACAGTTGTTAACAGCCTTGTACAATAATATCATGCAAGCACTATTCATTTATCACATATCATGCGAGGAGATCACTACAAAAATCTGTCTTTTTATAAACTAGTGGGTTCAACCTCGATCATTATTTACAAAGACCAAAAACAAAAGAAAAGTCTTCAAAAACAAAATACATAGGTTTATCTGAAGCTACATAGTTCCTGACTAGAAAGCAAAAGAAAAAGCAAAAATTAGTGACCCATCATCGCTCTCTTCCTCCTCGGCTGCAAACGAGGTGCATTACTGTCATCACTGGGACTACTAGACTGTATGTCAACTGTTTCCCCTTCCTCCTCGGAGGTTGTATACTCCTCGAAAGACTCCTCGGAAGGTGAACGCTGTCTTACTTTGCCTCTTCCCCGGGTCAACTCCTCCTCTACCTCTCACCGGGCCCCGTTTCCGTCTCCTAACTAGAGGGGTCCTGCAGGTACAGCTGGTGCCGGCTCAAGTTGAAAAAAGAAAGAAGAAAAAAGAAAAAAGAGAGAGATTACAGATATCAAAAGAGACCAACAGAGCTGTGAGCAAGTTTGTAATAATCATAAACTAGGGACAAAGTGTACCTCGATCCCATGGGTAGCTAGAGCGGTCTATCTCCTTCGCACCATCTAGAGCAGTCTGTCAACTGTCTGGAGGAGGTCATCCACATATCCCGCGAGCACCTGCAAAGGATTTGAGAATATGAGACAAGATAATGGTATACAGTGGGTAGAAAGTAAGCACAACGGATAACAAGTAATAAAGCATAATGGGCAAAAAGTATAAAGAAGTGTGTACCTGCTCAATGTCGAAAGCAAGCAACAGCCTACGATCTTTCTCCTTAATATGCTCAAGAGAGATCTGCTCGATCACTCCATCCTGCCGCATGTATACAACCTCAGTCGGAATCACAGGAAGCCCGGTAGCGGGAGCGGCGGTAGGAGCACCTCTAGTAGCAGCAGCAACAACCTCTGGAATGGCATGGGCCATGCCTTGGGTAAGAGGCACCATCACTTGAGTCTACAAGAAAATAGTGAAGTCGCCGGGCTCATGGTACCGATCACCGTCTTCCCCCAACATTAAGAAGTCGATTTGAGGCCCGTCGTGGAGGTCATCTACTATCCTCATGCCAGGAGGAGGATGATGTGGAATGTTGGGATCAGCTACGCCTCGTGTCTGATGGATGAACCGTTCTTCCAAGTAATATGCCCTGCCAAAGGGGCCCTTAAATAGAATCCACATGGTGGAGGCGTGCCATGCAGTAACGTAAGTCGTCCTCGCTGCTTGAGGGATACCTGCCCAGGGGTGCCAGTTAACCTGTGGAAGTAGATGTTAGATGTCAAAGATCTAAGCAGTATGGAAACAAAGTATGGAAACAACGGTATAAGAAGCAATAGTATGAGAATGACAGTACAGCATAAGAAGCAACAGTGTGAGAATGACAGTGCAGTATGGAAACAGTGCAGTGTGAAAACAATGCAGTGCGGAAACAGTGCAACATGGAAACAGTACAATATGGAAATAGTGTAGTATGCACACAGTATGTAAAAGTTGAAGGTTGATATTTTGTTACCTGATCCGCAGTGATCGTGTCAAAGAAATGGCGAAAGTAAGGGAAGTCTCGGTCTATGCGGCAGCGTCGCTTAAATCGGGAGTTGTAGTACCAGAAGCGAGTACTGACAACTCAATCGGCCTCACTGGGACCAGAGCCAAGGAGGTGAAATACGTGTAAACCAATAGCTACAAGCAAAAAGACATGGATAAAGTAAATGAGCAAATGAATAGAAAATGAAATGCAAAGTTGAACAGAATGCAAAGCTGAACGAAAAGTGAGTATGAGGTGTACCTCCCAAACCCTCAAGTAGTGGCCAAGTGTATCCCGCGGAAAGCTCATGTAGCAGTATAAGATAGCTAAGCCGGCGCTACCCAAGTCATACTCTACCACCTGTGGTAGGTGTACTAGTGCTCCCAAGAGATATAACCCCACGATATTTTCCCTATTCACAAACAAGGTAGTACCGAGAAGGTACATAAGGAAGTTGCAGGGGCACTGGGCAACCTCATCTGAAGTAGTTAGCTGAAAATCGGAGAAGTGATCAAAGAACCAACTGTACCTCACCATCCCGTGGCTGGTGGTATCTGGGATCGCCCCAAGGAGCTAGCGATGTTCGGCTCTCCACTACGTCATATCGAAATCAAATAAGATCGGGCCGCCAACCCCAACCTGCAAGCCAGTAAGCATCAAGAAGTCATATAGGCCCTGTTTGGTAGAGCTGTGGGAAAGTGCTTATAACTTATGCCTAAACAGCTTATAGCTTATAACTATGACCATAAGCTGATTTCCAGCTTATTCTCAAAGCATCTCCTGCCCCACTCAAAGAATAAGCTGATTTCTGACTTCCAAAAAGCTATAAGCTATAATCTATAAGCTAAACCAAACACATCAAAATAGCTTAAATTAAGCTGAAAGCTGAAATAAGCTGTAATTAAGCTCTGCCAAACAGGCACATAGTCAGGGTCAGCTCCCCAATCGACGAGAAGTGGAACGAGTCAGTGGTGTCCCACCATCTCTCTACCAAGGCTCCGTAGAGCAGTGGCTCAGCCCTCATCTGTATGAGCCCCGAACAAAAAGGCCCGAAGCCTTCAGCATCAACCCGTGTACGGACCTCCACGGGAAGCCTCTCATACTAATGTCGAGGGCCAGATGTGGACCCATAACCACCAATCCTCCTGGCTATCACCTGCAAATGGGAAATATTATCAATACGTGTATAGCATTAACAAGTAATTTGCTTATGAGATTCAACATATGTGCAAAAAAAGGAAAGATTACTTACCGTAGAGGCATCGACAGACAAGTGCTCCACTGGCTCTCGCTGCAAAATGTCCTTATTTATCCCTAGGATGAGGCCTTCAAATCTCAAGATACCACCTGGGGTCGGAGTGTGTGTATGTGGCTGGTAAGTGGTTGGTAGGTGGCCGCGTCAAATGGCCTGTCGGCAAGGGAAAGCAACGCGGGAGGGTCCTCGACCTCTATATCTGTACCTAGGACGACACCAATACCCATAACGGGGTCAAGAATAGGAACCTCATCGTTAGCCATGGGGATGTATGAGAGAAAATGAGAAAATGTGCAAAAAAAGTAAGGGGGTAAGTGAGATTAAGTGAAAATCCAAAAAAAAAAAAAAAAAGTAAAAGAAAAAAAAAACAAAACCCTAGGAGAAAGAAAGTAAAGAGAAAGGAAAAAATCAAATGAGGAGGAAGGAAAGTGTGGGTAAAGGTGAGAGAAACCAAGAGAAAAACTCAAACTCCACCAAATCAAATTTTGTTCTATTCAAAATGTAGAGATTTGAAAGAGGATTAAGGAAAATTTTTGCAAGGGTTGGTGGGTTGTGCAAAGAGAGGGAAAATCTAGAAAGAAATGAGCCCTAGAGAGAGGGGAGAGATTGTTTCGGCCTTGGGTGTGTGTGAAATGAGGGCTGATTTGTGTTTAAATCAACCGGAGTGTGTAGTTTACCCGAATTGCCCCGTGCCACTATCGCGACCCGGCCGTGCTTCATTAGGGCTTGGCCAGCCCCAAATGCAACCCAATTTTTTTTTTTTTTTTTTTTTTTGTTTTAGTGTTGGGCCTCGATCTGAATTTAGGGAAAGTGGAAACAAAAAACAAAAAAAAGGCAAAAGAGTGGAAAAAAAAACAATGTGGAAAAAGGAAAAATGGTGAAGGAAAAGAAAAGAAGAAAAAGGAAAAGAAGAGAAGAAAAAGGAAAAGAAAGAAGGGAAAAAAAGAGAAAAATGATAGGGAAAAGTAAAAAAAAAAAGGGGAGAATTTGTTCTTCTTTGGTGGTTTTGGTTTTGTATCATTAGTTGTGTCGACATCTCATAATTTGGTTCAATTTCTTAACTTGTTCCATTAATTTATCTGCTTTGTTAATTTGTGTTTGGTCCAAAGTTATGTTCGTTCTGTTAATTTATCCCACACTGCAGAATCCTGGTCCAAATTGCATGCTTAATTAGGTCTATTTTCGAAGAAAATTATTTTGCTTATCTTGTTTTTATGAAGCTTTGTTTAGTTTGTTAAAATTCGTGTTCCAATCTTCATTAAAACTCGTGCTTATGCCTTGTACCTTGACTTGAGTTATCTCTGTGGGCCTTATGGCTTCGTTTCCGAGGCTTTCCTGGGAATGAGATAATCTCGCTTTAGAGTTTGTCTCATTCTTTGTGAGAATTGTTTACCTCAAATAAAAACAACAGGTGTGCCTATTTGTTCACACCATATTTCTTCATCTTGCGTGCGACGCGTGAGGATTGTTCAACTTCGTTAAAAACAGCAGGTGCGTGTAGACACCCCATTTTTGACCGTCGTTAAGACTTGGACGTCACCGTTCGAACACTCGGTGATCATCCATATTCGTGTTCGTTTTGGGTTCCCGGAGACATCGGCTGCGCGCCTTGCCTCAGGATCTCTCAACTCGTTTGTTGTGTGTTTGGTTTTGCACCAAATGCTTGTGCTTTTGCTTTGAGGGGCAGAGAATGACTTGTTGGCCATCCCTACACCCCACCGGCCTTCCCTTTGCATCACCGGCCAATCATTGATGTCACCGGCCATGGTTTCTTAATACCAATGGCCGGTCGGCACTATTTGTGGCCGGCCGGCACTTTATTTAGCCGGTGACCTCTTTTGCTAGCCGGTGCGACCCTTTTGCACCCTTCAGACTTGGTGCATGCCAGCTGTGCCAGCTGGAATGCACCAACACTCCTCCCCGTGCAAGATGTGGCTGTTTTGAGCCTTTGCACCCTATTTCCTTCTAGAAGGTTGAACCCTTTGGTCAAGCTTCTTGAAGAAGCTTGACCCTTCGTCATGGCTTCTTCAAGAAGCCTTGACTCCCTTGCCCCCTTTGCCCCTTTGCCCCTTTTCCATTTAGCTTCTTTGAGAAGATTCAAGCTTTCTCTTGGCCTATATAAGGACCCTTCTTCTTCCATTGTTTAGGGTTAGAGATTCTTGAACAAAAAACCAGAGATATACATATATATATTTGTCACATACATTCTCTCTCCATATTTTCCCTCTCTCTCCTCCCTTGTGTGTGTTTTGTGGCCTAAAAGTGCATTTTACCTTAGTTTTGCACTAAGACACACACCATCACACCTTACTTCGACCTTGAGGGGCTTGGAGGGTTTGTTCTTGAGTTTTTGGACTGATCTTGATCAAAAGAAGAGGGCTGCATTCGCTGTTCATCAAGGGTTCTTCAAGGGTAACTACTTTACTTTAGTTTCCCCAATCTTGCATTGGCTTTTGACCTGTCTTGCATGCTGATTTAAGCTTTGTGCATAACTACAAAAAGTCTTGTATTTTCATGCTTTAGATCTTTCATTGAGGGTATTTTGCTGCTTGGGGTCGACCTCCCCTTCTTAGGCCCCATTTGGCCTCTTTTAGTGCTTTTTCTTTAAGCTTTATTTATCTTGGTGTGTTGGCCTTCTCACCACTGAAATCCAGTGGATTTTCAGTGGTGAGGAAGGAGGTTTGAGGACTTGTGTAGGGGAGGGACACCCCTCTCCCCCATGTCTCTCATTTTTGCATGTTTTAGCTCATAAGGATAGCATGTATGGGTAGTTGCATTTGGTACCATTTCAGAGGTCTTTAGTTGTTTTTGGGTCATAACATGCCTCTGTCCTTGGTCGGATTCATGGCCCTTTGCATGTATAATATACTTGCTTTGTAATTCTCCATTTTGCCTAGAAGTATGTCATGTGTTTAGTTTAGCATATCCTCATGTTTTGACCTAACTTTGTAAAGTACTTGGTCATATTTTGTCATGCTTAAGGTCTGTTGGCCACTGATTTGGTCTTGTTTAACATGTTTGATATAGTTGCCTTGCATCTTGGCTTGTGAGCCCTAAGGATGTGAGTTCTAAACATGCATTGGTTAGGCTATTTCAGTGATTTGGAATCACTTAGCATGTTATTTCAGTCCCTAAACCATGCTTGTATGCTTGCATTAATCACTTCTCTCATGCTTTGAAGATGTGCCCTCTTATGCCTTAAAATGTGCATTGTGTATGCCCATATGTTGGGGTTATTGAAGTTACCATAACAGTGGGTTTTTGAGGCTCATTTTTGCATGCTAGAATTCTGTTTTAGGTTGCTTAGTTCATGCCATGTGCAGTCATGAAGAATAGTAGTCTTTTGCTCCATGTTTTATGCCTCTTTACTTGAGTCATTTGGGATGCCCTGTGTACGGGCTTTGGGTCTCATTCTAGCATGCCATAGCACTGATTCTGTTGGTCTAATGTCCATGTTTGTCTTCCTTTAGGCATGCTTGAGTTGGCTTTTGTACCACAGTCTTGGGTTCATTGATTGGCATGTTTGTCTTATATGATTGGCACCATTATTTTGGGCACCTTTGGCCACTGTTTTGGGCCTAGTAGAGAGCTATCCAAATTAGTGTAAGACCATCCTCACATGTTGTTACATGCTTATATGCTTACACATTTGCCTCCATGCTCATGTTGCATGCCTAGGTTGCATTACATTGAGCATGCATTCCTTGCCTCTTGATTGATCATGATAGAGGTTAGGATTTATTGGGTGTTTTATGTGCATTACATTTGATATAAAATGGCACACTTGGCCTCTTTGGCCATCACGCATTGAAATGCGCGATTGGTGGCCCAAGGGTCGAGTCCCATACTCCTTTGAGTCATGAATATGATAAGGAGTGTGGTTGGTGCAAACATTGCTTGAAATACATTGACATGCCTTGCTTTGCCCTCTGCTGCTGTCAAAACAGGATTCTGCAAGAAGATTTGGCCGGCCGGCCATCTCTAGTGCCGACCGGCCATCCATTGGTGGCCGATAGCTTAATCAGTGGCCGGTGATCATTTCCCTTGGCCGGTGGCCATTCCTCTTGGCCGGTAGTGTTCCCCAATGTCCATGGAGCATACCTTGGGAATTGTGCAGTTTTCAGAGGAGCAAAACAGGGAAAACAGAGGCAACTTGCGCATGGCAGTGGATTTCCGGGCAAAGCCAATTTGAGCATGCATGCATCCCTCTTCCCGAGGCCTTTTATTGTTTTCAGTAGCTTAATTGATTTATTAATTAGTTAAGTGGACTGTAATTATTTAATTAGCTTGTAGGTTAATTAAAATTGTATTATTCTTTCGGACCCTCCAAGCGAGGGCAATTGTGTAATAAGTGTGCGTGGGTATGTGTATGTCTTCCAACCCCACGTCTTTCTTCCCTTTTATTTACTAGCTTTCGATGGTTAGTCTAGGGCATGTTTCAATTAGCATACAGCATGATAGCATGTTTGCATCCATTCATTCGTTTTGCATGCACCGGGCTCGGCGCATCATTCTAACTGCATTTGTATTTCAATTCCAAATTGAATACGTGTTAGTTGTAGCATTTCACATGTCATTGTAGTTTAGCCGAGCCCATCTTAGTTGCATTTTGCATGTGTTGCATTAGCCATCTTAACATGAACTAGGATCATGCATATGATTACTAACTAGTTTCTGTTTTGGCTTGGAGTACTAGGTGAGCTTTTATGCTTTAGCATCCTTGCATGTGTGTGAGTGTTGCCATGACAGCATGATTACCATGAGGCTAGTTGCTTACGTGCTATTACTGTTTGAATGCTTGTGGATGGAGGTTGAATTACCTAAATTGGAATAAAGCACTAAAACTGTGAGTTTTAAACCCACTGGGATAGTGGCAAAACCATCTTTTTTAAAGCCCATCCGAGGGTGGCTAAACACGCATTTTAGCCTACTTACAAGTAGCAAACCATTTTTAAAACAAACATACAATGTTTTGTTCCAATTGAGGTGATTTGATCTATACTTGTTTGCTGCGCACATAACATAGTAATTCTAGGCTAATAACCGGAATAAGAACACATAATGTTTTCAAAACAAGATATCACGGTTAGTAGAGGCCGATCTTTGGATCGGGTGAGAGGGGGTGCTCATAGCTGACCTTCCCCAATCGTACCCAAGCTCCCGAGCCGAGGCATCTTTGGTGATGACGGGACACGTGGCCTTTGGCACCGAGTCAGGGTTTTCTAAATTCCCCCATTAAAAATATTTAGGTGGCGACTCTGTATCTAGCGAAGCAGTCTATGTTTGGCACTTCTTTCTAAAAATTTGTTTTCTCAAAACGATTTGCCGGATTTGGACTCTTTGGTTCAAGATTAAGAACCGTGACACAAATTGAGTCCGAACTGTAGCAGGGCCCAAGGGCGCGTCTACAGTGCGCCTGTTGTTCACACCACTTTTCCTTCTCTTGCGTGCGACGCGTGAGGATTGTTTACCTCGGTTAAAACCAGCAGGTGTGCCTGTTGTTCATACCACTTTTCCTCCTCTTGCATGCAACACGTGAGGATTGTTTACTTCTGTTAAAAATAGCAGGTGCGTCTGTTGTTCACACCACCTTTTTTCCTCTCGCGTGTAACGCGTGAAGATTGTTCAACTCAATTAAAAACAACAGGTGCGCTTGTTTGTTCACACAATCTTTCCTTCTCTCGCATACGATGTGTGAGGATTGTTCACCTCTGTTAAAAACAGCAAGTGCGCCGATTGTTCACACCACTTTTCCTCCTCTCGCGTGCGACACGTGAGAATTATTTACCTCGGTTAAAAATAGCAAGTGCGCCTGTTGTTCACACCAGCTTTTCCTCATCTCGCGTTGCACGCATGAGGATTGTTTACCTTGGTTAAAAACAGCAGGTGCGCCTGTTGTTCACACCACCTTTCCTCATCTCGCGTGCAACACGTGAGGATTGTTCAACTCGGTTAAAAACGTTAGTTGCGCTTGAGGTTCACACCACCCTCCGCCCTCTCTGTGTGAGACGCAGTTTGGCATAGAACTTTTGCCCTCTTTACGTGCGACGTAGTCTAGCTTGTATCTTTTTCACCCTTCTTATGTGAGGCGTAGTTAGATTTGCATTTTCTTGCATCCTCTCTACGTGAGACGTAGTTTTGATTTGTGCTTTCTTTGTCCTTTCCATGGGAGACGTGTTTTATTTACTCGCTTCTTTTCTGTGTGAGACACGACTTAGTTTGTTTTGCTTGGATTTATGCTTTTGTTCAAGTGTTGTATTCCTGTTATCGCTTGTTGCATTGCTTCATCGCTTGTTAGCATACGTATGAATGTTTCATTACATGATCATAAGTGTTAGATTTATTTATTTTGATGATTTATTTAATTATGTTTTAATTTATTTGAAAGAGAAAAATAGAATCCAAAATTTATTTTGATGATTTATTTAATTATATTTTAATTTATTTGAAAAAGAAAAATAGAATCCAAAATTTATTTTGATGATTTATTTAATTATGTTTTAAATCCAAAATTTATTTTGATGATTTATGTAATTATGTTTTAATTTATTTGAAAGAGAAAAATAGAATCAAAATTTATTTTGTCCCATTATTTCTTACATAAACCTTTATCCTAAATGTGTTAGAATGTATTTAATATTTGATTAAATCAGGAGTTCAAATACCCCAAAACAGAGGTTCAAACAGCCCAACACAGCAGCAGCCAAAAGGTTCAAGTGAAAAATATTCAAATTAATAATGATGCAGTGGAAGATATTCAAATTAGTAATGATGGAGTACAACGGCTATAAACGGCTATAAATTCAAATGAATACAACGGCTATAAACAGTTATAAATTCAAATGAATACAACGGCTATAACTTTCATTATATATAACAAAGCCTCTAATGTAAACAAGTAACAACCAAAAAAAAAAAAAAAAATCAAAAAATATTCTTTGATCTATAATCACTCACATCTATTCACTGAAATTTTTTTTGAGAAGTGTTCTTCAATTTTTGTTTACATCCTCTCTCAGAAATTATACATTAAGTCGTATAGCTTTAAACCCCTCTTTCCTGTGTAAGGATTACAGAAAAATTAGAGTCTCATTTTTATATCTATCTTTGAGAGATAATTCTTGTAACTTTCTGTGAAAGCAAAAGTACCTTCTTTTCAACCTTGTAAAAATGTAGTACACTCAGTGTTCTTAACTTAGAAAGTCTGCATAAAATCTGTGGAGGATTGCTCCATTTGTGAAAAGATTGCTAGCACCCTGTGAAGCTAGAGAATTGTGGAAAATCTCAAGTGAAGGTTGACGAGTAGACGTAGGCCGAGTTGAAGTCGAACCACTATAAATTTGTTTGCCTCTCTCTCCTTTATCTCTTTATTTTATTTAAATTGCCATAGCTATATTTCATATTTTTATTGTGCTAAAATCATTAATTGACATAGTTGTTAGAATACTTGTTTTAATTATTTTTATTTCATCAACTATATTTATCTATTGTGCTAGTCATAATTTTTATTAGGGTATTATTATTTTTATTTATAAAAACCTAATTTACCCCCCTCTTAGGTTGTCTTTTGGATAAACAATTGGTATCAGAGCTTAGGGCTCTTGTTTAGATTTAATAATCTTAAGTTTTTGATCTATAGCAACCATGTATTCTACTTACTCTGCTGTAGGACAAGTTAGCAATAGGCCACCTCTCTTTGATGGTAGTAATTACATTCATTGGAAATAAAAAATGACTTTGTATCTTTAAATTACCAATTATGCTTTGTGGCTCATTATCACTAAAGGTCCTAAAATCCTTACCAAGGTAGTAGACCATATTAGTGTGCCTAAACTTGAGGATGAATTTGATGAGCTGTGAATATAAACTCCTTCAAGCTAATGCTAAAGCCAAGCTTATTCTTGTGTGTGGACTAGATGCAAATGAGTACAATAGAATTTCTAGGTGTATTATTGCTAAAAAGATTTCGGATAAACTTGAAATCACCTATGAAGAAACTAGCCAAATAAAAGAGTCTCGGATTGACATGTTTATTTTGATTATGAACTCTTTACTATGGAATCATTTGAATCTATTTCTGAGATGTTTTATAAATTTACCAATATTATTAATACTCTAAAATCTCTTAGTAAATCTTATACTAATAGTGAGCTTGTAAGAAAAACACTTAAGTCTTTTCCAAATGAATAGGAAGCTAAGGTTACAGCTATCCAAGAAGCAAAAGACCTAACAAAATTAGGCATTGAAAAACTCCTAGGCTCACTCATGGCTCATGAACTTTCAATGATGGATGGCAGCAAAAAGGAAACCATTTGAGGAGAAAATGATGGAGTAGCCAACCTGTGTCTCATGGCTCTTGGAGAAAAAGAATTCACTCAAGATGAGGTAATTTCTAATTATGTAGAACTTGAAAGTGTTTTCAATGAATTACATGACATATTTAGAAATGTTTGTGTTAAGAATTCTAAATTAAAAAAATTAGTTACTTCTCTTTCAAACGATGAGGGTGTTTTAAAAATGGAAAATGCTACTTTGAAAAATGACTTTATGTCTATTGCCAATGAGAAAAACATTTTGAAAAACAATGTTGAGGATTTAAACAAAACTCTTGAAAATTTTGTAAAAGGAAAAGAAAACCTCAACAAGCTTCTTGGAAATAAAATATGTATTTTTGACAAAGTAGGCATTGGTTTTGATCCTCCTAAACCTTTTATGAGATTAAATGTTCTTGAGACTAATCCCCATGGACCTAAGAAAGTATGGGTATCAAGAAAGAAATCAAGATATTTTGTAAGTGGAATCTCAAAGAACACCAAGGACTTCGAGAGGAAATGCACAATAAGAGTGTTCAATCTAAAGAGCAAAATCAACTCCTACAAGAAGAAGAATGATGAAATGAAAATCACCAAGATGAACAATAGAGGTAATGTATGGGTAAAGATTCCAAAGAGGTAAATGAAGGTATAACTCCTAACACACTTTTAACCTTAAAGTTCTGTATTCTTTAAGGTGTGATTTGTGTACAATAGGTTGTGTCTAATTATTGCTTCCATGTAACCTAATTGTACTAAGTGGTATTTTGGGAAGATGGTAAAAGCAACTTTTTTGCTTTTAACCAAGCTTTTTGGAGTGATTTGGGAAGTTGGTAAAAAGTTGATTTTTTCACATCACACTAAAATGACTAAAATACCCTCACCCAACTTAAAAAAATTACATTTCACCCAAACCCACATAATGTAAATATTGAGGGTAATTACGTAATTTTTCAACCAACTTTTCTGCACTTCCCAAATGAGCAACAAAACTTGACTTTGGCGTTTTGCTCCAAAAACGCCAACCTGCGTTTTTCTTCTTTCCCAAAAGAGCCCTAAGTTTGCTAAATCATGTTCTGCTAGTTTCTTTCAAACATTCATTGAACTCAAAATGAGAATTATTTTATTTTGATGAATGCCTATTAGAATATGAATGATTCATGTATTCATTAACATTTTATATCATGTCATCCATTGCTATGAAAAAGAGATAAGAAGTGATAAATTTTTTTGTGAGCATACTTTTCACATCTTATATATGACTTCATACTAATATGTTAATTCCTTTTTGAGTTATATCTTTGTAGAATCAATTTTGATGTCATAGCATGTTTTTGAGATGTATACTATCTATATTTTGAATTCTACATTTGTGATCGCAAGAATATGCTCATATGAAAATTTCATGCTTATATGCTTCACATGGAATATTTGAATGAGTTTGTGAAATTCCTTGATTATGATCCATCAACAATGTTTAAATGAAAAGAAGTATCATACGTTTGTAGATACATTGCATCTATCCTATTGAATATCTTTTGAATATGGATTATATTGACATATATCTCATGAAATGCTTTGATTGATAAATTGTTGAATTAATTGTTTGTAACATTCATGTTGTGTTCCATATTAAGTAAAATGTTTTATCACACTTGAGTATTTGGATTGAATTGATGAAAATGCTTCTTGATAATGTTATGTGATTAAATGAGATTGTTGCATCATTTCTTAAAAAACAAATAGCATAACACTATTTTCTTATGCATATAATACTATGTGCTACAACTTGAAAATTCTGAAAAATAGCATTCAAACTCTTGTTTGATCATTGAATTATTTTTCACCTTTTGAGTTTGTGATAAGAAGTGATTTGTGCTGTATTTTTATTAAGTAATAGTGATTGTTCTATGAATACTATATTTACACAAAATCATATTAAAAAAGGGTAACACCAACTTAGGGGGAGATAATCATTTTGCTAACATACTTATTAAACCCTTTTGAGATAAACTCCTCATGAAAGAAAATTGAAGATTGAAAAGCTTCTAACTCATTAACCAAAGGTATGCCTCCTACACTCTCTTAAGCTTTTGAGGTAAAAATTCTATCTTATATCCTTTGAGCTAATACTGTTATTACTTTGATATGAAAAAGATGATTGTTCTTCATATGATTTGCAATGTATACTCTTTGATGATGCTCTTGCCTAAGAATCATGCCTATGCTTAAATGTGTGCTATATATTGAAATTCATGATTTTTCTTGGCATATGGATTGTTATACCTTGAACATGCTTCATTTTTTGGAATTACATTAGCGCCATGAGATTATATTGAGTTTAACCTATTATGAGCAATATTTGGTATTCTACATAATGCTTGGGCTATGATTGTTAAATCTTCTAGATTACATATTGGTATCCTTGGTAGATTGCATGTTGGTATCATTTTGGCATCCTTATTGGTAATATTTGGCATCCTATTTGATATTATTGAGGAGAACATTTCAGTTATGAGCTTTCATTTATCATATCTCCTATTGATTTTGCCAAATGAAACAAGGGAAAGAATTTAAACTAGATTATTTTTTAAAAAAAATCCCCTCAGATTCTATTCTATTTTTGATATCACACTTATGAGCTTGCACTTCCCATATTTTTTTAACTATCTTGTATAAAATCTGTACACTCTTGCTAGAAATTGATTGTTAGATCATGCTCAACTGCTTCACATATACTTTTAACAATTTGGTATCTCCTTGGCTCTTGCTTGAAAATAGATTGAAATAACATGAATTCTTCATAATGGATAAGCTCATTGATTCATTGTTGCCATATTATCTTGCTACAATAGTATGTGTGTCTCATTCTTGACCTTTGGAACATCTCCTTGTTGCGCCCATGGCATTTATCTAAACTTAATGCTACATTGTAATAATACTAATGCCATCAATTTAAGCAAAAATCCGGTTCAACACTCACGAACAAAACATATTGAAATTTGACATCATTTTTTAAGAGATCATGTTTAAAAAGAGGATATTGTACTTGAATTTGTAAACACCGACAAGCAATTGGTGGATATTTTCACAAAACCCCTAAGCGAGGATCGCTTCAATCTTATTCACGGCGAGCTTAGAATGTCGATTTCTACTTAAATTTTTTTTGTTATGACTGAAACTTGAATTTTTGTTAAAATGATATATGTATATTGCTACATTGATATGGAAACATTTATATCAGTTGCATGCTCTCAAGTCCTTCATACATTTATTCTCTTTAACAGTTTGTTATTCTCAATAATGTAATTTTTTTTAGATTCTACATCTTGAGGTAAAATTAATTTTGCATACATTAATTTTTTTAAACCCTCATTGTATTTTTTTTCCATTACCATTTCAGCAACACCAACGTCCCATTAAGTTTAATTTCTGCTGGTATTATTTTATTTTATTTTAATTTATTTATTTTATTTTATTTTGCTATTAAGCTTAATTTCTTTTATTTTTATTTTTTTTCATTATTATTTTTTGTTTGGACTTAATTTTCTTATTTTTTTTCTGCTTTTTAATTTCATTTTTTAGTACTTAAACATAAAAACCAAAACAAATCAAAATACAAATATTTACATACAAAAAAAGAAAAAAAGAAAAACAACAACAACAACAACAACAAACTCAAAAAAAAGGAGAGAAAACAAACAAAAGAGAGGGATCTTTTTCTTCTTTCTTCTCCGGTGACGACCACGCGCCGACTTCACTTACTCGGCTCTACCGCCAAGCTCTTCCTCTTTTTGTCATCGACTCTTGAAGGCCCTACCTCAGTGCTTACAGGACCACCGAGAGGGTTGACTCCCTGCTGGTCCTTAAAAGCAAAGTACGAAGGTGCTCTAAATCGGGCCATGACGGTGGTTTTCTATTTCAACTCTTTGTTCTCTGCCTTTAACACGCAAATCTCTGCTCGTGCATCCTTGTACATACACTGGAGCAAAGAGAGTTGGGCATTGACCTGGTGTACCTCAGTTGTCCTATTTTGCAGTCGGTGAGCCAATTTGGTGACCGTAGTCGCCGTCTCCATACAAGACTACAGTGTGTAATGATTGGCTTCTATGTCAGATTGAGCTGCCATGGTTTGCTCAATCGACATCATAGGAAGGTTAGGCAGAGCAATGACAAGAAAAGTAGGAGTAGAGACACTCGGTCCAGCAGAACTTATGGGATTGTTCAGGTCTGGAAATAGAGTGAGGGGACGGGATGAAAAAGCCATGGATTAGAGGTGAGAGGTGTCAAAGAAATAAGTTGCTGAGAAATAAAAGCGAACAGACTAAGGTTTGGCCTCCACAGTTCAGTTCTTTTTTTTTTTTTTTGTCTCTCGATGAAAAAGAAGAAACAGAAGAGAGTAGTGAAGAAGAGATAGAAGAGAATGGTGAAGAAGAAAATGGTAGAGTGTGTGATTAAGAATAAGGCAAAAGAGAAGAAGACAATGAGGGAGAGGGAGCCGAGGCGAGTACAAATCGAGGCCTGCTTTTGTCGGCCAATGACGCAAAAGTGAGGTCGCGTGTCAAACGCGTTTATCGAAGGAAAAAGAGAGACGCATGAGAGTTATATGTGTATGCATATATGTATATATATGTTTTGAATTGTATAGATGCCATTTATCCCTATCATTTTCCTCCTCCTCCTCTAGATTCTAACCCATGATTTCCTTTTAATAATGTCACTGGGGGAGAAATTATATGATGTTATGTATTATGATATTATTTTCAAACTAATCTGATGTTATGTATTTATAGTTTGACATCTTAATCTTATATCATGTTGTTGATTAAAGCTTATTTATTACACATGTGCTAACATATGTATTTAGAAATGAATTCAAGGAGTATGACTTGAGGGGGAGCCTTTCTTACTCCCAAATCAAATCAAAACATCATTGTGTGCCATCATCAAAAAGGGAGAGATTGTTAGACTTATTTATTTTGATGATTTATTTAATTATGTTTTAATTTATTTGAAAGAGAAAAATAGAATCAAAATTTATTTTATCCCATTATTTCTCACATAAACCTTTATCCTAAATGTTGTTAGAATGTATTTAATATTTGATTAAATCAAGAGTTCAAATAGCCCAAAACAGAGGTTCAAACAGCCTAGCATAGCAGCAGACCAAAAGGTTCAAGTGGAAGATATTCAAATTAGTAATGATGGAGTACAACGGCTATAAACGGCTATAAATTCAAATGAATACAACGGCTATAAGTTTCATTATATATACCAAAGCCTCTAATGTAAACAAGTAACAAAAAAAAAATCAGAAAATATTTTTTGATCTATAATCACTCACATCTATTCTCTGAAAAAAAATTTGAGAAGTGTTCTTCAATTTTTGTTTACATCCTCTCTCAGAAATTATACATTAAGTCGTATAGCTTTAAACCCCTTTTTCCTGTGTGAGGATTACAG
Organism: Camellia granthamiana; assembly: GCA_036172215.1. Classification (NCBI taxonomy): domain Eukaryota; kingdom Viridiplantae; phylum Streptophyta; class Magnoliopsida; order Ericales; family Theaceae; genus Camellia; species Camellia granthamiana. The sequence goes on along the minus strand of CM069912.1, from coordinate 49,687,623 downwards.
AAAAATCAGAGTCTCATTTTTATATCTATCTTTGAGAGATAATTCTTGTAGCTGTCTGTAAAAGCAATAACACCTTGTTTTCAACATTGTAAAAGTGTAGTACACTCAGTGTTCTTGACTTAGAAAGTCTGTGTAGAATCTGTGGAGGATTGCTCCATCTATGAAAAGATTGCTAGCACCTGTGAAGCTAGAGAATAGGGAAAAATCTCAAGTGAAGGTTGAGGAGTGGACGTAGGCTGAGTTGAAGCCAAACCACTATAAATTTGTTTGCCTCTCTCTCTCTTATCTCTTTATTTTATTTAAATTGCCATAGCTATATTTCATATTTTTATTGTGCTAAAATCATTAATTGACATAGTTGTTAGAACACTTGTTCTAATTATTTTTATTTTATCAACTATATTTATCTATTGCGCTAGTCATAATTTTTATTAGGGTATTATTATTTTTATTTGTAAAAACCTAATTCAACCCCCTCTCAGGTTGTCTTTTGGATATCAATAAGTTATGATTTTTGCATGTCATTTTGCATTTTGCCCTTGAACTACGCAGGTTTTGATTCCTTGCAAAGGGAGACGCAGGCAACCTTCGGGTTCAACCTTTGGAATTTGTATTTTAGTTTATTTTTCTTGCCCAAGTCTTACGGTCGCGTCAAATGGGTTGTTTCTGGGCTTTGACATTCACTCACGTCATTTTATAACTTCGAGCTCTGTTAAAGAGGGGCAGCTGTAGACATCTCATTTTTGACCACTTGTAAGACTTAGGCGTTTGGTCCAGCGCACTCGATGATGAAAACTGCATTGTGTGATTCGAGTTCTCAGCGAGGAAATCCAAGGTCGAGCCCCGAAGTAATCCCAAAACCTTCCTACTTGTCTCATTCTTACCTCAAAGGTTCATTTTTGACCATGGTGCCACCTTATACTAAGTTTGGAACAAGGGAGTGGGGCAGCACATTTGGCCCCAGCTGTGTCCCATTGGGAGCCAACCGTGGCTATTTGGGCCCGGTCGTGCCTCGCTGGCGATATATACTATTCTGGGCAAGAGCCCGCCAGCTGTCTTTTTTTGAAGATATTTTCGACTTGTTTTGCTCAAATTTTTTAAAAACGAGGTTATACCTCTAATTTTGAGGGCTAAAAAATTTCAAAAGAACATATACACACAAGAGAGAGCTCCTTCTTCCTACACAAGTCACCTTTGAGCCAACCTCTCTCTTTTGATCAATATCCATACACCATACATCACCTTAGATTATAAGCTTAGAACTTTGGTTGAGGCTTGAGCATCACAATTCAAGCTTGAGAGTGTGCTTGAACCAAATTTGTGTTACAAACAAAAGCTTACTTCTTTGAGAGGTATAAACTTACCACCTTCTCTTTTACTTCTTGTTCTATCTCTTGCTATCTACTTCTTATGTTTTTATGCTATCTTGAATTCATTTCAAGTGTTTAAACTTGGGTTTGGATAGCTATTAAAGGGTAGAGAAGGTTAACACCTTCTCTTGCACCTTATTTCATAGCTCAAGCCCTTGTTTTTACACTCTCTTCTTTGCCTTTTAAACTGATTTTCAAAGCTTGGAAAAGGCTAGAAAAATATGGTTTGAGGTCTCAAAAATGGAGAGGTTAGCCACCTCTCCTTGCTTTTTGTTCACTAGCTTTGCTTTGCCTTATTCTTGCCTACCATTTTATGCTCTCTAACATGATTTTCGGTCACCGTTTTTAGCATATTAGGGGCTGTTTTAGGGCTATTACAATTTATTTAATCAATATATGCTTGAATATCAAAGTTTGTTGCATTGTAAGTTTTCACATCTAGCTTGTCATGTTATTTTATGCATGTTTCGGTAGCTTTTCTATGATTAATTAAGAATCAATCTCGCAAACATGTCTGCAATCTCCCTCATTTCTTTTTTTTCTTCTTGTTTAAGAATTATTTTAACCGGTTGATGGTTATTCAAAATATGAGCTAGAGACCTATGCTCAATGACTTAATCTCTACGGAGGTTCATCGTCAAAAGCATGGTCTCTCCTTCATATTTAGGAGTACCTCTCGCTTAACATTCTTTCTCATTTAGGGAACTTAACCATCACCTTGGACGAATGGATTAAATAATGGACAAGACTAATGAAATTGGCTTAAAATTGGATCAACCTACGTAAAGAAAATGAATAAGGTCGTTTGGGCTCGGCCGGACGTTATGCCGAGTCTATTGTGTCAAGAGTCGTTACACGTCAATTCATGGTGTTTTGACGATCCTTGAAACGTCTTTACTTCCCCTTTTGAGCTCACTCCATGATAAAATGGAGGGCTTAGTGTTGATTCATTGCATTCATTGATTTTTGTCCAAATCGTGGCCGAAATCATCAAGCAAGCAACTTGCTCATTGATGGTTTTGGAAATGACTTCATCCTTCTCTTGAGGCTTTCCATGATAGAGAAGTGTAAGAGGGACAAACAAGGCTCAGAAAACTCTGTCTGCACTATTTTCACCTCAGAACACAAAACGGAGTTTTGTATGAAATTAAGGCACGGCCAGCCCTATTTGGACCCGGTAGAGTGTTTTGCATAAAACAGGGGACAGTGGCTGAAGGTGAAACAAGGAAAATTCTAAGAAAGGCAGACAGAGTTGCTTCTGAAAACCGTCACATGCATGCCATCCTTGTGCTTTTTAGTTCAAATGTTGTAAATTAATGCTCTCATTATCGTTGTAATTAAAATATAATTAGCATTACCGTAATGATTATGAATGTTTATTGTTGAGTAACTTAGATAGTTAGTTTTATTATTCATCCTTGTTGTAATAAATTAGGTAGCTAGCTTATTTCTTATTATTAGTCTTTGTTGTAATAGCTTAACTAATTAGTTGTTTATTCATTCATTTGGTTTTGTAATAGTTAGTTTAATTCGGACACTTGGACATTCATTCGGACCCTCTTGCATGAGAGCAAATATGTAATAACGTGCATGTCTTCCAACCCCTATTTCTTTCTCCCTTTTATTTACCCGCTTATAATGGTAGTGTAGAGCATCATGTGTTCTTAGCATCTCTCATGTTCGCATACACTCGTCTCATATGCATTTGGGTTCGGCTCATCATACTAACCAGTGTCAATTTCACTTTCATTGTTTGAATACGTGATTTATCACATGTCTTGGAAATGGATCATATACCATGCTCATAGCCGAGCCTATAAAAGTGGCATAAATGTGTGCTTTGCATTAGTCACGTTGTATGGTTTAGGAAGATGCACGTTTTCTAATCATTTTTCTCTATTTGGCTTGCCTTGAAGTACTAGGTGAGCACTTATTGTTTTAGCATATCACATAGTATGTTTGTGTTACCGTATGAAGCATGCTTTCCATGAAGCTAAATGCTTAAGTGATATACTTGTTTGAATGTCTGTGGATGAAGGCTAATTGCTAAAATTGGGACAAATTGATTAATGTACAAACTCACATTTCCAAATGACTCGTATTCAAAACAATTTTCAAACAAACATGAAATCGAAGTATTCTAACTTTTTGCAAATTAGTCTATACTTGTGTGCAACACATAGTAATGTTAGTTTAATAATCAGAACAAGAGCATATAATGTAAATAAAAATCACATCATGATTAGTAAAGGTCGATCTTTGATCGGGTAAGTGGGGTACTCAATTCATGACCTTCCTCTCTCGTACCTAAGTTCCCAAGCTGAGACACTTTGGTGATGACGGATAAATGGCCTTTGGCACAAGTCACGGGTTTCCTAAATTTTTCAAAAATATTTAGGTGGCAACTCTAAAATCTGGTAATGCAGTCCATTTTTGGCATTTTTGATTCAAATCGATTTTCTAAAAAAATTGCCAGATTTAGACTCTTTTTTGTGTTTTCATTGTTTCACATTGCACTTGTGAAAACATATTCAGAACTACAGGAGGCCGAACTGTAGGGCTAGTCATATCCGAAAAAAACACAAAAAATGAGCTACACTAGGTTTAAAGGGACAATCGAATTATAGATGACTTCATGTATCACTAAGGAGGTTTACTCTTACCCATTTCTATGATAAGAAGAGTGATACCTATAGCATTAGTAGGATAAGCTTTGCTTTTAATGATTCTTATAATTTGGACATCCAAGTGGGGTATGGAAGGATATTCTTAATAAGAAGTCACCTATATGAGTGTGAACTGGACCGGTTCTGTGAGAATTGAGAATGCTAAATTCTCTAGAGTACTCATGAATTACCAGGTGTTGTTTAGGGCCAAAATGAACACAACCGTAAAAACTAAACTGTGTCTGCAAATACACAATGTGTAGTCTATTGTCTTGACTTACACAAACAGCTGAACAGTTCAAGATATCGCATCCACTGGTTAGCCAATAAGTCTGATAGGCTTTCACTAGAGGAGGTTCAAAGCCAAAAGTTACCTATCTCCATGTGGTGTATCTTCTTAATGTACTCTTTCTATGTCTGCATCTTGTTGCATATCCGTTATCATAAATTCCATTTATGTGGGGGATTGTTGGAAAATGTCTTTGTAAAACCTTATTTGTTGTTAACTTTGATCATTAATTAAGGTAAGACTCGAGCGTTATTTTTGACGTTTCTAAATGGGTTCATGTTTAATGCTGCGTAGTGAATAATATCGTGTATTTGGTTGCTCAAAACCATTTCCGGATGAATGAGAATTCAACGTGCATTTTCGGGTTCGTAGAGATGACTTTAGGTGGGTTTTCTACACATTTGTAAAATGTGTTTGTCCCACATTTGAAAGGCTTAAGGATTTATATGAGTATATAAATTCTAGCTTGCCATACTTGGGATGGGCCTCAAGGGATACCCAAATTTTGTGGAAGGGTGAGGTTATGGGTAAAGTAGGCTAGACTTATTTGACCCAAAATAAAACACACGCCCGTTGTTGTCCGGTCGGTTGGGCGGGTTGGGTGTAGGTGCGTGGTGTGAGGTTGGGTTAGGCTTGTTTGATCCAATACTTATCTTTTTGGGCAAAAAACATTTGTATTTAATTTATTTATTTTTGAATTTCGGTTTCAAAATTCAAAGTAAATCTGTCCAGATTTTTTCCTCCACCCAAACAGGTTCATATCTGTTAAACTCCACCCAAATAGGTTTTCTACCTGTTGAAACCTGTTCTGAAAAGCCACATGTTCTCCTATAAATAGCCTGTCATTCCAGCATTCAATCAATGCAATTTTTCCCTCAACATTTCGTCTTTCTTCTTCCCTTTCCATCTTTCTGTTTTCTGCATCTGTCTACCATTTATTTTTAGGAAGAAAAAAAGAGAATCACAGTAAAGTTTTGGTTTACCAGACTTGAGTTTATAGTGCTGCAAACCAAGGAGTAGTCATTGCATCCTGGAAAATAGACACCGGGAAATGTCGAAACACCAAAGTGAGGACGAAATCTACTTTAAGAAGATTATGTCTAACACAAGCCTCGACTTATAATTTTTATAAACAATTGATTTGAAATTTAATTTATATAATTATTTTTTGAATTATTTATTTTATTTTGTTATTTATTTTATTTATACATCTATTTACATATCCACACAACCCCAAATGGGAATAACAATTTTTTCTAACACTCACAACTTGGATCAATAGCCTATGGCCTTTAAGAGCCTTAAAACATTGCCATATGTATGTGTTAGTTGAAATTATGGGAGTAGTCACCAGAAAATCCTGTAATAAGTACATGTGAAGTGTATCATGGTTGGATTCTCTATACACATTTATAGCTATTCGGCAATTGTACTGAGAGAAAATAGGGTAGGATATCAAACTATTTCTTGGTAACCAAGAGCTTATAACTACTGTTATTGACCAAGTCAACTCCTTTTTTATTTCTGTAAATATACCAAGGTGTGAGCATACGGGTTGACCCGATTAGAATTGGGCTCCCATGGGTTGACTCCAAACCACTTTTTCTTTTGGATTTTCATGCTACATGGTAGCCTTTTATTCACCGAGCCAAATAGGATGCAAACAGTCATGTGATAGTCACCAAGACATTTTATATATAGGACAAATTACACTAACATCCCTATAGTTTAGGTCTTGTATTATTTTGATTTCTAATTTTTTAATTATAATATATTTAATTTTAAATTTTGAATCTTATTTTAAATAAGGACAATTGAAGATATTATTACTCAATTTTAAGGACAAAATGGTTAATTTAATAAAATATAAATTAATTTGACAAAAATAAATGTTAAAAAAAATATTTTAAATTTTATCCTCGAAATTGAGTAATAGTAGCTTCAATTGTTTTTATTTGGAATAAGATTCAAAATTTATGATTAAATGTATCACAATTAAAAAGTTAAGGATCAAATTGCTATGAGCTCCAAATTATAAGGACTGTTAGTATAATTCGCCCTTATATATGACTTTGAACATAAATTAATTTTAAAAGTAAATTAAAAAAACTTAAACTATAAAAAAATCAAAATGGAAAAGAAAATATCAAAAGCTAAAGTAGAAGAGTAACCAAATATATAAAATAAAAAATAAAAAATAAAGCAGTGTGTAATTTAGCCATTAATTTGGTTTCATAGTCTTCAACTTTGAGCAATAGAACAAGGACAGTAAAGAGAGTCAGCCCCTTTAAATGGCATATGACCCACTAGATTTGGAACATACCAACCAGTGAGATTGATGAATTTTGTATATATAAGATTTGGATTGTCCCCCAAATTTTAATTTAATTTAATAATTTATATGGTTGATTGAATGAAGAGAACAGAACAGAATAGGTATTCATTTGACCAAAGTACATAGAATAAATAATAATACAATCAAATGTGGAGAGAGAGAGAGAGAGAGAGAGAGAGAGAGGACAGACAGGCTGAGCAAGCAAGCACGTGAAGCATCCGGATCATAAGTTGGAGCCTTTGAGGATTTCTAAATTTTTTATACGACCCATCTTTCACATTTTAGCAACCACCACCAATGGCAGTAACGTAAAGCTTTTGGAGGCATTAGAAGACATAAAAATAGGAGTATAAGATTTAAGATTTTAAATTTAAAAATTGTTGAAAGTTTATTGGATTGTTAATTTTAAAATTCTAAAATTAGGCCTTGTTTGGGAACAGGCTTTTTTAGTAACTTTTTGACTTTTTAACTAATATGTAATGTAAAAAAAATAGTATGTTTGTGATGACTTTTTGGCTTTCTACGAAAAGATATGTAAAAAGTAAAGAGAAAAGAGAATTTTTGACTTTTTTGGTATGAGCTGTTAACTTTTTATTTTTTTAATAATTTTTTAACTTTTTGACTAAAAAAATCACTTGCCAAACGTAGGTGTGCACAATTACTCAGGGTTATTTTGTTTGCAGTATTGCAGCAGTTATTTGATGTCTTTATGGCAATATGGTGTTACACTATTGTTCAGTGTGTTTGAGAAGTGGTTAAAATAATTTAAAAGTTAAATAATTATTATAGAAATTTAATTTAATTTATTTTATTTTTTTATATGTCTTTTTACAAAAATAAAAATAAATCTTAATCCTGTGTTTGATTGAGGGATTTGTGAAGAGATTTGGAAAATGAAAGGAAAAAAAATGTGTAAAATTAGGTGAAATGTAGGTATATTTTATTCATATTTTATTTTCTTTTTTCATTTCCTTTTTTCAAATCCTTTCCTAAATCTCTCAATCAAACACAGTATAACAATTTTTTAGTTTTTTAATTTTTCTTTTTTTTTAATGAATTTTTTATTTACTTTTAAATTCGTACGAACTTAAAAAATAAAATAAAATAAAATAATAATAATAATAATATAATTTAAAATAAGAAATTATCAAATATATATATATAAAACTTTTCTGCTCTTGCAAAATTACTACCAATAATTAACTCCCAAATAGTGTATAAAAAATAAAAAAGTTGATTACGATTATGTACAGAAAAGTTCATAAAGATAGTAGCTAACGACAATGTAAACAGGGGTTGCCATGAGCTCTTCTTCTAATATTTTTATTTACTTTCTTTTTTACCATGAGCTGTCCTAACAACCTTTTAATAAATAAAAAAAAAATTAAAATAACCTTTTTAAAGTTTACAAAAAATATATTGAGCAAAAATCAATAATTTATGAATTGCATGGTTAAAAAAAATAATATTATCATATTTTTTTTATATTGAAATGTATAGTTCATATTGTTTATTCTTGTATTTACCCACCATTTGTATTAATTTTAATCATTTTAATTTACTAAAAGTGATGATATAGTTCGTTCCAAGGAATAGGTCGGACTGATTCACGCTCTTCAATCCTACGTCTGAATGACCAAACCCACCAGAAGACCTGTACAAGAGTTCAACGGGGAACGGGGAGTCCCCCTGCGAACCCTCCAACGAGCAAGTTAGAAAGAGAAGTAGAGTGTAGAGATAAATTAGAGATAGAAAGCTTAACCTTCTTTCCGTTTTCGACCTTTGCTTATATCCTCTGGTAATCATTCTGTTGTTCCTTCCGACCTGTCACTTTGGCCGAAAGTCTATGCTCTAGCTTACCTTATTCATGGTGAAGGCATTCTGTCCCAACGGAGAGGGCTTGTCGCAATAAATGCTGTGAGGGGCTTCATTAATGGCGATGTGCAGTGGCAATAACTTTGCTGATCTTTATCTGCTTATGTGGCTGGCCCTTCTCTTGACATGTGTCTTGATGTCATTGGTTCTTATTGCTACATGGGGTTTCGGAAGTGCTGGGCCTTAGTATTTGAGTTGTGTATTGGGCCCTAAATGGTGGGTTATGATCTTTATTGGCTCATCCATGTCAAAAAGTAAAGATGTAAATTAGACGAGCTTAACCCTAACAACCTGAGTGTAGGAGTGCAACTCAGTCGGGTTCGATCGAATTGGGAGATTGTCCAAGCCCAACTTATGTTGTGCTGAGACCGATCTAGGCTCGCCCAAGCCTAAATTGTAACTTGAGATTGCCTACTCAAGTCTGACTCGAGTTAAACTCAAATTGTCCGAATTATAAATGAATTTTTTTTTTTTAGCTACATTATTAAAATTTGACTATATTTGCATTTTTTTGTCATATAGAAAATCATTAATACCATCAAAATAAATAATTTATATAATGTAAGAGAGATACCGCTATAGTATTCCTTATAATTTATGAGTAAAAATAAAAAAAATAAATAAAAAATAAAAAAAAGTAAGATTTTAAGTTATTTGTATATATAATACATATTCAATATGATTTAATAATCTAAATTACTTTAATATCATGTAATGACTAATAATTTTTATATATAATTTGGGTTTCGGATTACTCGGGTTGTTTGACATATTTGCCCAAGCCCATTCAAATTTAATTTAGACTTCTGAATTTTTGTTCAAGTCCGTACTGAATTTGACAATATCTTGTCCAAGCCCTAAAAAAATTCAAGCTGGGTTCAGGTTGTTCGAGTTTTGAGTCCACCCAAATTACACCTCTACTTGAATGCAACCAAAACAAATTGGGATATTTACCGATAAATCCTATCTCACAAACAGTTTTACTGATTGGTCCTAAGGTTATTTCTATTATTCTGATTAGTCCTATTAGTGGGAAAATATCTTACCAGTTGATCCTATTTCCTTTATTTAGTAACATTGAGTGGTCAATTATACTCTTCCGTGTGTGTGTCGCGTGACATACATCATTCCAAGGCAAAAAATATAAAGAGCCTTAGTGTACTTTGTTGATGTGTAACAACCATTGTGTGTGTCGTGTGACACTCCAAGGCAAAAAGTATAAAGAGCCTTAGTGTACTTTGTTGATGTGTGACACCCATTGTGTGTGTCGCGTGACACTCTAAGGCAAAAAGCATAAAGAGCCTTAGTGTACTTTGTTGATATGTGACACCCATTGTGTGTGTCGCGTGACATATTGTGTGTCACGTAACACACCCTCATAAAGAGCCTTGGTGTACTTTGTTGATGTGTGGCACCCATTGTGTGTGTCACGTGACATATTGTGTGTGACACGTGACACACCCTCATAAAAAGTATGCATCTAATAACATCTAAATAAGGGCATTAAGGTCCCTCAAAATATCCAAGGACTAAACGGTTTATTAGAAAAAAATTGAGACCAATTGGTTCATAAGTTTAACATTTGGAATTTATTGATAAATCTCCCAAACAAATTTAGGATATTAATTGTATAATTTTAAATTTGTTCAAAACGTCGGCGAAAATTTGTTAGTTTGAATTTAGATTGGGCTTAGGGTTGAGTTTTGCAACGCATGTAACTCAAATTTTATCGTTCATATATCTAAATTATATAAAATAGTATAAATTACAAATGATTTTTATCACCATTTACATTAAAGTCTTGTTTGCGAACAGTCTATTTTAATAATTTTTTAGCTTTTTGACTAAAATATGAGGTAAAAACACTTATATGTTTGGAATGAGCTTTTAATTTTTTACCAAAACATGTGCAAAAAATAGAGAGAAAATGAAATCTTTGACATTTTGATATAGGTTATAAGCTTTTTGATTTTTAAAATAATTTTTTGACTTTTAAGCTAAAACTATTACTTTCAAAACGAGGCCTAAGTCATGCTATAATGTAATATATTCTATTGTTTGGGATACATATATAGTTGGTGTTTGTATTTTCTTAGATAGATACATATATATTTCAATTTTCAAAAAGAGCAATCTATAGGATTATCAAAAATAAATTTTGTGTGTTTAAATTTGATTAACCCAAATCAAGTCCTCATAATTCATTGAGTTAAACTCGGGCTCGAACTTGGGCAAAAATCAAGCTTTAGATTTGAGCTTGTGTAGATTTTTTTGTACTTCAGGTTAAACTTTCACAAACCCTCAGTTTATTCAAACATGCCTAAATTATAAGCCTAATTGAAAAAAATATTGGTGTAATTATTTTAAATTTAAACACCCATGGTGATGTAATTTGACCCTAAAATGATTATAAAAGTTTTTATTTAAAATAAAAAACTTGGAAAAAAAATTATAAAAAAACCTTAGAGTTTAACCTTATAACAAAATTAATTTTATCAATTTAACCACTAATTTCTTTTTTTCAATCTAAACTATTTGTTTATTTTCATTAAGTAAAAAAGACTGGAAAAAAAAAATTACTCATTAAACTCAACAAAAAATAGTATTTTAAACATTTTATATATACTAAATACTTTGTTGATTTTAACTAATGAAAATAAATAAATATTTTAGATTGAAACAAATAAAAAATTAGAATTTAAATTAATAAAATTAAAATTTAAAAAAAAATTGTTACAAAATTTGAACCTGAGATTTTTTTTTATATTTTTTTTATTCTAATTATCCCAAAACCTCTGCAACAAGTGACAACATGGCCAGCCTTAATTAAAAAAAAGGATAAATCATAAACACATTTTCTAAGATTTATTTAAATTAGAAATTATCTTCGGTAGTTTTAGAAATTATATTATGTCCTTTAAGATTTTCTAATTTCATAACAAATAAGTCATTTTATTAATAAATTATTAAATTAATTAACAGATTTTAATAATGTTAAAATTTTATTTCAATTAATAATTCAAATAATTTTATTATTGTATAGGTATACAATTAGAAATTTCACTTTTTCAATTAATTCTGTTAAATAAAAAATGATGATAGAGAGATATTTGTAATATTTCAAACTATAAAAAATAATTCATATTTTAAGCAAATGTCAGTGTTTTATTTGTAATTTACCTTTAAAAAAATTAAAAAATAAATAAATAAGTGGGAGTAACTACATCAGTACTTTCAAGTTCCAACTGTCCAGCGAAACTGTAAAAATGGCGACACCCACGTTCTCTTCCCATCATCATCACCTTCTTCTTCACAACTTCTCCAACTTGTTCAAACCACACCACAAACACCACCACCATCACCACGACCACCACGACCACCACCAACCACCTTCTTTTCAACACTCCATGACACTACTGATTCCAACCCATCACAACCCAATCACCAAACCATGACTAAAATCCAAAGAAGGCCCCTTTCTGGGTTCTCTCTCTTTCTCCTCCTCCTCCTCGTCACACTCATCGAATTGTCATCTGGGTTCGGATCAATGGGCCCCATCTCCGCCGCATTCGGCGTCGACGCCTTCTTCTGCGCCATTGACGCCAGCGGCAAGCAAGCCGTGATCTGCTGGGGCAAGAACACCACAACCACCTCCGCTACATCCTCTTCTTCTTGGTCTTCAAACCCATCTCTCTATTCCTCCCAAATCCCTCCCATGGCGGCTCTTTCCGGCGGCTATGGCTTTCTGTGCGGCATTTTAGCAAACACTTCACAGGCATTTTGCTGGAACTCAAACGGTTCGAGCTCCGATCTCGTCCCTTCGATCTTCCAATCCACCTCTTATTCTCATATCTCCGCAGGTAAAAATCACGTCTGTGCTATTAGAGGATCTTATTATTCCGATAACGATCTGGGTTTAGTGGATTGTTGGGACATTGTTAGGAAATCCAATAATATTTTCAGTTCAAAACAGAGTACTCTGTTTTACGATCATATTGCTAGTACACTTGTCTTCAAGAAGGTTGTTTCTGGTGAAGGGTTTAGTTGTGGTGTTGTTAGAGAAGGTGGTATAGCTTGTTGGGGTCCAAACTCTGCAAGTTTACGAGTTTCTGGGCTTTCGGAGAATTTTGTTACTTTAGCTTCAGGGATTGGTTCTCTTTGTGGTGTTTCACAAGTTTCTAGAGAGGTGAAGTGTTGGAGCAATGGCAATTCACTTCTCTCTCCTCCAATTGGAACTCATTTCGTGTCATTGGCAGCCGGGGCAGAACATTTTTGTGGCATTCGAGAGGATAATCATGGGATTGAATGTTGGGGGAGCTTTAATTCGTCTTCGATCCCAAAAGGTTCTGGGTTTTTGGCGATTGCTTCGTCTGATTTTATTACATGTGGGATTAGGGAAGATGATTTGGTGCTTGATTGCTGGTTTGCTAATGTGTCCACCTTGCAGCTAGATTATGATCCTCCATTGCAGTTGTGTAGTCCAGGTCTATGTACTCCTGGTTCTTGTGGTGAAGGGAAGTTTGCTTTCAATGCAAGCATTCTCAATGAGCCAGATCTGACAAGCTTGTGTGTTCGAAAAGATCTAAAGATTTGTTCGCCTTGTGGGTTGAATTGTTCTGATGGGTTTTTCCCTTCTAGTTCATGTAGTGAGAATGCCGATAGAGTATGCACTGCTTGCTCTCTTTGCCAAAACAGTTCTTGTTGGGATGTTTGTAAGCTTCAATCATCACCAGAAGTGGAGCGGAAGCATGACCATCAATTGCATAGATTAATGCTGATAATTGTGTCTTCTGCTTTAGGTTTTATATTGATAGTAATTGGGTGGTGTCTTTTACCCCGTTTGATTGTGACCAAAAACGACGAAGGGAAGAAACAATTTGCATTTTGCATTGGCAAACCAGAGTTAGAAAAGGACAATAACAATGATTCACATCCTCCTATTCCAACACCCACATGTCCTGGAATTGCTCAAGTTTTCCGACTCTCAGAACTAAAGGATGCGACTAATGGATTCAAGGAGTTCAATGAGCTTGGTAGGGGAAGCTATGGTTTTGTCTACAAGGCTGCCCTTGGAGATGGGAGGCAAGTGGCAGTAAAGAGGGCAAATGCAGCCACCATAATTCACACCAATAGCCGGGAATTTGAAATGGAATTGGAAATCCTTTGCAAAATCCGTCATAGCAATATTGTGAACTTGTTGGGTTATTGCGCGGAGATGGGAGAAAGATTGCTTGTTTATGAGTTTATGCCCCATGGGACACTTCACGATCACCTTCATGGTGGTCTCTCTCCTCTTAATTGGAGCCTCAGGTTGAAGATTGCAATGCAGGCTTCTAAAGGGCTTGAGTACCTTCACAACAAAGCCGTGCCCCCAATTGTCCATCGGGATGTTAAGAGCTCGAATATTCTTTTGGATGCTGATTGGGGTGCACGAATTGCAGATTTCGGACTTCTTACTCCAAATGATAGGGATCTTAATAGAGACATGAAAGGCGATATTTACAACTTTGGTATTGTATTGCTGGAGATTCTTAGTGGGAGGAAAGCGTTTGATAGAGATTGCACGCCCCCAAGTATAGTCGATTGGGCCGTGCCCGTTATTAGAAAGGGTAAGGCAGCAGTTCTCATTGATAGATATGTGGCTCTTCCAAGAAATGTTGAACCTCTACTTAAACTTGCCGATGTAGCGGAGTTAGCACTGAGGGAAAATCCTGGTGACCACCCTACTATGTCAGATGTGGCAGCTTCTTTGGAGCAACTTGTGAAGGATGGATTGATCTTATAGTTTCAAAAACTAGATTCTTATATCTTCTGTGTATTGAATTGTTCAAAAAGAAAAATATAAGTCAGCAGTTTTCAGTGAGTACTGCTCTCGTGCAACTGTACATTTGTTATGAGCTTTCTTGTACCCTCTCTCCCCCAAATAAAGGGAAGATATTATTTAGATTTTTGTATTTTGTCCAATTGTCACAAAGTGAATGAGCCTAGATTGTTGTGCCAGCCTATATCTGTTATTCTTTTTGAAGTTTATACAACAATTTGTACTCCTCTAAGCGTTGATCAACTATGCTCCCTTGTATATAAGGAATTTTTTTTTTTTTTTGTACAAATAATGATGTGATGGGGACATTTGTGAAGGTGACAATCTCTTGTATGATGGCTCTGATAATTGAATAAATTAGCAAATTTATTTAATGAAAGTTTTGTCATTGACCCTTAAATTTGTTCACTAGCATCCTTTAATCGACTAACATTTTAGTGCAGTTCTTTAGCCATGCTCCAGCTCTGTGCATCTGCTGACACCTTTCAAAGCACTTTCTAGTGTGCGCTTCTGAATTTGGAGGGTGATGATAATGATGCGGTAACAAAAACAAATACAGTTCTGACTGTCATTTTATTTTTACTTGATCTATCTGAAAATGATATCTGACTTGATTAGAAATTCTATCAGACCAAACAATTAGGACATGAAAACTACAATTTGAATTTAGGGTAGAAGTCCTTTACCATTTTATCTCACAGATTAGAGAACCTGTTTTTCTAGCAAAGTCATATGAGTTTTCACAATTAAAAGCAAGATGGGAGCTCAGTCTCAGGGAAAACAAGGTGATTGGCAAAATTATGAACATTTTATTTATGGAAATACAATATTAGAGATATAGATTTAAGCTTATTTCTTTTATAGGTAGTTTTGACAAT
Source organism: Camellia granthamiana (assembly GCA_036172215.1). Lineage (NCBI taxonomy): Eukaryota > Viridiplantae > Streptophyta > Magnoliopsida > Ericales > Theaceae > Camellia > Camellia granthamiana. Next base: position 49,672,389 of record CM069912.1, on the reverse strand, counting down.
TATCTATTTCAAATTTTATTTGGTGTGGCTTTTATTATACAATTACTTACCAATAAATAAGATTTATTATTATAATGAAAAAAATGAAGCGGGATTATTCTGTTGTTGATCCATGTTTGCTGATGCAATATTGCATGAAAAGAGCCATCAATTGTCTTGTGTAAGTCTGGCGTTGTAAATTTACTAGTTGGAAAAGAAGGCTATGGATGCCTACCATGGATGATATACGTAGATTGTTGTCTGCTGAGGTAGACGAAAAGAGAACTGGTGCCGTAATTTCTTGTGCATGAGAACAGAACTATCTGTTAATTTTGATTTATCTTTTCTCCTTTTTTGATTTTTTGATTTTTGTGTGTGTGTGTGTGTGTGTGTGTGTGTGTGTGTTAGATTTATCTTTCTGTTTTAATTTTTTTGAATGAGGGCGACCACTGAAATAATTTGATCACTTAGGGTTGAAGAGCATAAGCACTATTAAGAATTGTGTGGCATATGTGAGAATTATAAGGGCATGTGTCCTATTATTACTTCTGTACTTTTATTTCAATATTTCAAGCTTTATAAGGATAATGAATTGAAAGGATTACAAAATGAAAGTGTTATCATCATTCTCATATGTTTCAATTTAATTGTTCATAATTTTGTAAACATACATATATTTTATATAAAATAAAAATAAATTGTAAACATACATATGTTTGTTTATTACTTCATTGTGACAAATGAGGCTGTATATACCTGTCTGACAAAACCAAATCCTTCTTGGCTCTGTTTTGTTGAATGCATTGGTATTATGCAGGAAGATTCTTATGACTTCATATGTGGTGCAGTGGCAGGGGCGTTGGTAAGATATAAGTGCGGAAAACTTTTTCCATCTTTTAAAAGTAGAAAACACTTTATGCCCAAATAGGCTTGCTTTCTGTTGCCCATGAAAAACGTTTTCTGTTAATACTTTCATTTTCTGTTATACCAAATCTCAAAAATGTTTTCCACCCAAACAAACAGAGCTTTATTCATGTTTGTCTTTCTAATTGACTTTTGCACACCTGGATCCAACTGTCAACCAATTCAGTGAACCTCTTCATATTATGGTCAAACACCATGATCCATCAGCAACAACCAATCATTTTAACTGCTAAATACTCTGTGTGTATGTGGTGCAGGCCTTTTACAATGCTCATCAATAAAACTTCAAGTGACATCTTCTGATATTGCATGATCAATAATTTTAAGATGAGGTATGTAATCCAAAACAATTTTATATACTTCATGAGACATTATGAATTATGGTTCTGTCTTCCTTCGATACATTCTGATTGGACACTTACTGATAAAAATTTTCAGCAAATACTCCTATTTTACATTATTATTTACAGAACTGATATCGTTTCAGAACAAAAAAAAGTAGTTAATAATGGATATTATTTTAATTTAAACTTGAGTGATGGTTCCATGACTGTATGGATATGCGTAACCATTCTCTCTTTGCTAAATCGTTTACCCTTCATGTTAGGCATGTGTCCATAGACCATAGGCATTGGTTATAAGTATTTAATTTTTTTGGCCCTATAAATATTTGTGAAGTGAAATCCAAAATAGAAATGTGAGGAAAAGTAAGGCAGCAAAGTTTCACCGTTCTATGTTTGTAGCTTCTTCATTCGCTTCGAAGATGTTGTGCACATTTTTTGAGACATAACTCATCGTTTTTCGGGTTTCACAAATGCATCTTACCTGCATATTTTCAGTTCCAAACATCATGTCTCAGCGAGTGCAAAGGACAGAATGCCATTTTTGCTCAGATTTCGCTTATTGTAGTTGTGTTGCGAGTGCAAATGAAGTTCATGAAGCGAACTTTTAGGTTGTGTTTGGATCTTAGATTTGTGAAGGTATTTGTTGAGGAAAAGAAAGAAGGGAAGGAAAAAGTGTAAAAACTATAAGCTAAATTTTTCTCACTATTCTCTTTCTTTTTCCTCCATAATTCCCTCTACTAATCCTATTTATCAAAAATAGATAAATAATTCCCTCTACGAATCCATGGTCCAAACACAGCATAAGGGTTTCAATGTTTCTCAACTTAACACCATTCAACAAGTCTTAATCCTAATTCCTTGGGATCAGCTACATAGATTTTTTCTCTGATGGGCATAATTCAAAGCCATATCGTTGGTTAAATCCAAAGTAATTGTTTCTTTCTTATTGTTCCCACTCATGTCCTTCTTGGCTTTTCTTGTCCTTTTGGGGAATATGCCCCGGAGCAACTGATTTTTTATTTACTGGTGGATTAGGTTGGCTACACTACATATGCCAACCCATCTCAATTGACTTTCCCTCATTTTATCTTCAATCGTTGCCACTTAACACAATATATATATATCTCATTGTCATTTTTCAACCTAACTTATTTTTTGAACATGTTTCCTTGCCATCTAAGATTATGTACCATACAACATAAACAATCAACGACAATGCTACGTAACTCAAATTTTGTGGCTCAAAAGTGGCTCAAATGGCCAAAACGACGTCGTTTTGAGTACAGAACAACATAAAAATGGCCAAAACGACGTCGTTTTGGCCATTTGAGCCACTTTTGAGCCACAAAATTTGAGCTACGAGACATTTTCCAACAACTATATAGTAACCATAGGGAACTTTCCCCAACTTTGCCTTATCCTTCACATAGCTGATCCCAAACTTGAAGGAGAAAGGGTTGTGGTAAGTAGACAACCAACATAAAGTTTGATGGTCCTACGTACATTATGGACTTGGTTCAATCTTTTTGGTAACATAGTGAAAATATTAGTTAGGATAAAAGCATGAGAAAATTGTAGTATTTGATACAATATATCTGTTATGTAGGATTCCTCCCGACCCTGTAAAAGTGTGAGTGATAAATTTCTCAATATTTCAAATCTAACTCCTTTTACCTTTTTACTAATTAATTAATTTCACAAATTGCAGCTTTGTTTCCAAGTTGGCATTCATGAAAACCCCATATGCTGCCACCAGAGCTTCTGTCCTCTTCTCCACCCCGCCTCTTCCCCACCCCCCGCTGTGCTGCTTTAATACATTGAACATTTCTGTGAACAGCATGCGACAACATGCATACTCAAAATTCATGCATTTTGATTCTAGTTTGGCTTTGGCTGAAACTTTATCTAATTTTTGTCTCTCTTCTAATGAAGTTGATTCTTCTCACCTTTGGATGTTAGATGGCATTTGTGGTTAAAACTACTGATCCATGTACGACCCTTCAGACACAAATCTTGAATGGGAATAAAAATAGGATGAATCAAGTGTGTTGATTAACAGGATTTCAAGAATATGAGCCTAACTGATAAGTTATATATATATTCTTCTTTTGCTTATACATGTAAAATGTGATTGGTGATCAAGTCTGATGATATGCTAATATAACATCATGATTAAATACTATTTTAAAAATGCCCATAACTGAACAGAATTAAATTGGGAAGATTGTAAATCAATAAGTAAATAAAATATATCACACACTGATAGAGTTTAATTTTTGTTTTGTTTTGTCCCCTTTTTTTGGTTGTCTTTGTTTTGTCTGACAAGATTGCAGAGTTCCTGGAAGCACAGAGACTGTCAGGAAGTCAACCAATATGATAATGCTTTCTGGTTAAGAAGAATCTAACTGCAGTCACTATAGCTATATTGGGATTGAGGAAAGCGAAGGAAGAGAGGAGTTGTTCTTTAGAGAAAAGAACTCTGGACAGAAGTGCATCCAAGTCATCCATCATACAAGCACTTGGAGACAAATCAGTTTCATAAGAAAAGAACACCTTTGCTTTCTGGTCCACAGAAAAGATGAAGATCTCAAAAACCATAGGAGGCTTTAAAACATGACCCATCTCTCTCTCTCTCTCTCGCTTTCTCTCTAGCTTCCTCCTTACTCTTTTAACTCATCCCAAATCTTACGTCCCCGCACTGAGACAAAGTAAAAGTGGAAAGAGCGGTGGCGGTTCAGGGTGAAGTGGCTTCTTCTGCAGTTTTTCTTTTGTCCTTTTTGTCTTTTTTTGCTTTATGGCAGTTTGCCAACTCCAAAGGTAGTTTGTTTCTTGGAAAAATGCTATAGTCCATGAAACTTTATCCCCAAATGTACCCCAAAAAGAGATGTACAGTGTAGATTTAAATTAGGTAGGAGATGGGCCATAGATACATTTTTTTAGATTATTTGTTAGATATGTGGCGTTTGGTAACGTATATGTTTATAAAAAAATTGTAAACTAGTTTTTATTTATTTTTAGAAAAATAAAAACTGAAAACACATTTGATTTGAACAAAATATTTGAAAAATTTGTGTTTGGTTTGAACAGAATGTGTTGCTCTTCGAACAGCTGACTTTGTGAGCTAACACAAGGCCCTCCGCATTTCTTCCACGTTTTCTTTAGTTTTTAAATTTTTGTAAACATGTTTTTTCAGTTTATGGTTTTTAGTTTAATTTTTAATTTGAGAGACCTGTTATAAACTCAAAAACTTACCAAACAAGTTTATATGACAGTATTTTTAATTTTTGTAAATATAAATAGAAAAGTGAACACAGAATGGTAACCAAATTTTTTTTGTTGTTGTTTGCGTAGAAAGCGAGGAGGAAAAACAAGAAAAGGGTCTGGAGATGGGTAATGAAAACAACCCATTTGATTATGGCTTGCTTCAGCTACAAGCCGTTGTCTATAAATACTGATATACAGTTTCATATGGATTATAATCAATGTCTTTGTTTTTCTAAAGCTGTTTTTTAAAGGAGATATTTCTAAAGTTGTTGTGGAGAGCCAATGTAGCAATGCCGAGCACAATGGCATTGTCATATGGTCATCTGTCAGGGGTATGCTTGTTCGCACTTGTAAATTAAGGTATTCACAGACATACGTATATACATGCAAAAAGCTATTTTATAGGCATTTGCATACAGACATATGCATGTGAGTGAGACGCAATAATATGCCTGGCTCCCTGTATGCCATTTGCAAAGTCAATCTATAAATCGATGGCCTTCATGAATGGCATGCGAGGAGCCATGCATGGCATGTTATTGATTATGTGCACATCCCTCTCTTTCACAGTTCTGCAATGACACACTATTCTTTTGAGGATTTAGAAGCCGTTGAGATTGAATCTTGATAGTTATTTTTTTTTGAACACCAATCTTGATAGTTATTGATACCTTGGATCTACACAGCCAAACACGTCAGTAATTCCTTTATGTTGTGTTTGGTTGAGGAATTTTAGGAGAGATTTAGAAATGAAAATGGAAAAGATAGGTGAAATGTACATAAAATATACCTAAATTTCACATAGTTTCATACACTTTTTCCCTTTCCCTTTCTAAATCCTTCCCCAAATCCCCCAACCAAACATAGCATAAAGTAAGAAGTACTAAAGTTGGAGGGCTTATGGAAGAATTAAAAATTTAAAAGTAATCTTGAGAAAATTAAAAATAGAAAAATAGACGAATTAAAAATTCAATAAATCTTAAAGTTGACGGATTAAATAGAAAAATTAAAAATTTAAGATTAATCTTGAGAAAACTTGGAGGGCTTATAGAAGAATTAAAATTTCCAGGTCATGTCAGAAATTAGACTAAAGTTGAAGTTACTAATTAATAGTTTACTCAAATAAAAAATAAGATCTTTTTCGTTTTGCCATTTTGAGTGAAGAATAGAATATCTTTATTTCTCCCTCTTTACCAGAGGCTTTTTTTTATTTATAATTTTTTTCTTTAATTTTATTATGGGTAAGTCTCTTTACAAAAGGGTTATCACCATTCTTTTTACATTTTGTTTAGTTATTTTCTATTATCCTCCCAAATACTATTCTTTCCATTGCTTTTCTCTCTTATAATTTTTAGTAAACCAAACATATATGTTCTCAAGTGTTTTAAATAATCCCAATCAAAAATAAAAATAACGTGTTTAAAATAATATTTTCCATAAAAAAAAAAAAAAAAAAAAAAGTGTTTGAAATAATATCCACCTCTTCATATATATAAGAGAAAACGTTTTTTCACAACTTTTGTTTGTTTGTTTATTTTATTATTTTTATATATTAATTTAAAAAATAATCGTAAAAGGGAAAATCCATCATAAATCTATATTCCCAACAGAGGACACACATGGTGGTTCTTTTGGGGACATAAGGACCAATTTATTGAATTTATTGGTGAAAAATCCATGCATAAGGTTTTGACAGATTAGTTCTATAAATACCGTCTATTTGTCAAAATTTTTATTTATTTGTCCTTATTTTTAACCTATTGTGGGAGCCGAATAAATAGAGGAACGAAATCTGGTACACCCGGGGAGCCGGGAACTGAACGGCTCCATTCTGCTCAACTAGGACGCCGAATACGTTCTTAAGGCCGAATAGACTTGAGAAGACATATCAGGACGAATAAAAGAATAATAAATAAAAAAGTAGACTCTGGCCCCGAGGTCCAGAGAGTGGATATAAATACAAGAGCTTCAGATTGGTAAAGGTATGTAAGAATCACTTCTAAAAACTTAGTGAACAAGCTTTCTTGAGTACAGGAACTAACATGTCCGTCGGAGTGCTAATTCCGGCACCCCCGTCCGGAGTATTTGTATCTTTGCAGGTGACTAGCTGAGGATCATTGGCGTCTTCCAGGATTTGAGGAGTATTTCCAAACCACTTCCCCACAATTGGCGCCGTCTGTGGGAATACTCGAATATATCCATGAAAGACGTGACTGAAGATCCTCCGATAGCCACCGGCGAGACCGCACAGAGAGACGACTTCACTCCGGCAACTACGCTCAGAAAGGAAACCGTCGCGCAGCGACGCGCCTCGAACTCCAACTCACCAACGACTTCAACGACGGAGACAATGCAAGCGACCATAGAACAAGCCAGACAAACCAAACAGAGTTTGGATAATATCATCGCTGAGAACGAACGCCTTCGCCGCGATCTGGCCTTAGAAAAAGCAAAGTCCAAAGGGGCAGGTCTCAAGGTTCCTGAGCCATTCCCACGGGCAGGTCCTCAACGACCTCGAGGCCAATAGCATAATGCCGACAGTCCCCGCGCCTTAACCGATTACCTTGAGGAGGTAACAGAGGACGCACGTCACCCAAGAGGCGTCCCGCTTGACACCGTGCATATGATATACAGCCTGCCGATAGCCCCGACTGTACATGCAATCCAGTCACTTCCAAGCCCCCAGCATCAGCTCACCCCAACAAAGCGACCCCGGCTCCGAGAAGCGCCAACCATCACCTTCGACGACTCTGATTTGAGCGGCGTAACACTCCCTCACGTAGATCCCCTGGTTGTTGCGCTACGCGTAAACAGGTTCACCGTGGAACGCGTCCTTATCGACCAGGGAAGCACTTCAGAGGTTATGTACTATAAAACCTTCATCAAACTCGGGTTCAACGATTCGGATCTGACTCCAGCTCCTTATCCACTATTCGGCTTCAACGCCAACCCGGAGTACCCATTGGGAAAGATTAGTCTACCCGTTCGAGCTGGCTCCAGAACGGTGGATGTGGAATTCTTGGTCGTTAGGCTACCGTCGCCGTACAATCTCATCATGGGGCGATCATGGTTGCATACCCTGCAGGCCGTTCCAAGCACCTACCACCAGCTGCTACGTTTCCCAACTGAACACGGCGTTGAGCAGATCCGTGGCTCTCAACAGTCGGCGCAAGCATGTTACCTTCTCGCCGCCAAGACGCCGAAGGAACTGCAAGTAAACTCCATTGAAGTGCCCAGTCGAGCGATCCTGGATGACGTCGGGCGTCAACCAAACGAAAAGGCCACGGAAGGTTTAGACCGGGTCGACATCGATGGAAGCCCGGAAAAGTTTTTTATGATCGGCGCCTCTTTGAGCCAGGTCGACAGACAGCAGCTGATCACTTTCTTACTTGGCAACCTTGACGTCTTTGCGTGGACTCCATATGAGATGCCGAGAGTAGACCCGTCAGTCTCACAGCACCACCTCAATGTCGACCCCCGGTGTAAGCCGATCATTCAGAAAGGCCGGCGATCCTCCGCAGAACACACCGCCGCCGTTGTAGAAGAAGTTGACAAATTGCTTGACGCCGGGGCAATTAGAGAAGTCACCTACCCCACGTGGCTCTCCAACACAGTGGTCGTGAAAAAGAAAAATGGAACTTGGCGAGTGTGCGTCGATTTCACGGATCTGAACAAAGCTTGCCCCAAAGACTGCTTCCCCTTACCTAGAATTGACCAACTCGTCGATGCGACGGCACGCCACCGGCGCATGAGTTTCCTCGATGCCTACAGAGGCTACCATCAGATCGCCATGAATCCGGATGATCAGGACAAAACTGCATTCCTCACTCCAAGAGGAACCTACTGCTACAGGGTTATGCCTTTTGGACTGAAGAATGCAGGGGCAACTTACCAAAGCCTGGTCACCACGATGTTCAAAGAACAGCTCGGACACACTATGGAAGTATACATCGATGACATGGTGGTCAAATCCAAAGAAGAACAAAACCATATAGCCGATCTGGAAAAGACATTCAACACCCTACGCAAATACAGAATGAAGCTAAACGCTTCCAAATGCGCATTCGGGATCGGCTCCGGCAAATTCCTGGGTTATATCGTCAACCACCGAGGAATCGAAGCCAACCCGAGGCAAGTCACAGCAATTTTGGAACTGAGTTCCCCCCGTTCAGTGAAAGAAGTCCAAAAGTTGATGGGAATGGCTGCTGCACTCAACAGGTTCATCAGCCGATCTACAGATCGCTGCAGACAATTCTTTCAGACACTACGTCAGGGCAGAGCTTTCCAATGGTCCGCCGAATGCGAAGCAGCTTTTAACGGGCTCAAGACCTACCTCCGGACAGTACCTCTTCTAACAACACCCGCCGCCGGTGACCCCCTCATTCTATACCTGGCAGTCTCCAACAAGGCCGTCAGTGCCGTATTATTAAAAGAGGAGGAAGGGCAGCAACAGCCAGTGTATTATGTGAGCAAGGCAATGGTGGACGCCGAAACACGCTACCTACCACTGGAAAAACTCGTCCTAGCCTTGGTCATGGCAGCAAGAAAACTGATGCATTACTTCCAAGGACACAGCATTAGGGTGCTAACAGAATATCCCCTTCGATCAGTACTACGGAATGCAGAAGCATCAGGACGTGTTTCGAAGTGGGCTCTCGAACTCGGCCAGTACGACATTCAGTTTCTATCCAAAACTGCAATCAAGGGGCAGGTGCTTGCCGACTTTGTTGCCGAATTCACAGGAGGGCTTGCCGACCTCAAGCCTATTGACGTCCAGCCAAAGGCCGAAGTTCGGTCAAAGCCAGATTGGAGAATTTATGTTGGGGACATTTGGCAGTTATACTGTGATAGATCGTCTAATCAACGGGGCAGCGGCGCCGGCGTCGTAATTATGTCTCCAGACGGCGCAGTAATTGAGCAGGCCGTCAAGCTCGGCTTCGAAGCATCAAATAACGAAGCCGAATATGAAGCCCTTTTAGCCGAACTTCGGAACGCACATCTGCTCGGCGCGCGGCGGCTGTTGGTGTTTTGTGACTCAAAATTGGTAATCAACCAGCTGAAGGGGGAGTACGCGGCAAGAGACGAGCGTATGGCAGCCTATATGAAAACGGCTAACTCCTTGCTGGCGAAATTCGACCATCATGAATTAAACCAAATAACACGCGATCAAAATACACACGCGGATGCCCTGGCTTGCTTAGCCTCCGCTATCAACTCCGAGCTCAAGCGTACCATCGAAGTAGGTTTCGTCCCGGAACCAAGTATCGGCCCTCCGGAGGAAACCCACATCAACATTATAGAATCCGCTCCAAGTTGGAAGGACCCCATCGCTGCATTCCTTTCTTCTGAGCAACTCCCAGAGGACAAAAAAGAAGCACACAAGCTGCGAAACAAGGCCCTGCGGTACTACTTAGATCCACAAGGAGGGCTTTACAAAAAGTCCCTCTCTAGTCCATATTTGGAATGCGTGCACCCGGACAGAGTGGAGGAGCTGCTCACTGAGATACACGAGGGCAGCTGTGGTGCCCATTTGGGGGGACGCTCCTTGGCCCATCGGGCGATAACACAGGGATATTATTGGCCGACGATGAGAGCCGACGCACAAAATTATGTCAAGAAATGCGAATAATGCCAAAAGTTCTCCCCACTAACTCATCAGCCGGCAGAAGCTTTGAATTCTATCACAAGCCCCTAGCCGTTTGCTCAGTGGGGACTTGATATCGTAGGACCATTGCCGAGGGCCCCAGGGAACAAGCGATTTCTAATCGTAGCAACAGATTACTTCACAAAGTGGGTCGAAGCGGAGGCTCTAACCCATATACGAGATTCCGACATTAAGCGCTTTGTGTGGAGGAACATCATTACGCGATTCGGCATTCCAAGAGCGTTGATCTCGGATAATGGTACTTAGTTCGATTGTGGCGTATACCGAGAATTGTGCAGCAAGTATGGTATTGAGCCTTACTTCTCTACGCCAGCCTACCCCCAAAGTAACGGTCAAGCGGAAGCTTCAAACAAATCCATCTTGGACGGCATCAAAAAGAAGCTGGAGAGTGCCAAAGGCAGATGGGTTGAAGAGTTGCCGAGTGTACTATGGGCCCATCGTACAACGCCAAGACGATCTACCGGAGAAACGCCGTTTGCCCTATGCTTCGGAACCCAGGCAATCTTACCCCTAGAGATCGACTTACCAACTCTCAGATCGCAAGCCTTTGACACTGACCGAAATGACATGATGCTCGCCCTGGACTTGGTTCTGATTAAAGAACGAAGAGACCGCGCCTTAGCATCCATGGCACATTATCAGCAGCAGCTCACTAAGTCATACAATCGGCGAGTTCAGTTGCGTCGCTACAATCCAGGAGAACTGGTCCTAAAGAAGGTACTACCAGCTGACCGGAGGCCGGCCGATGGAAAGCTTGGTCCGAACTGGGACGGCCCCTATCAGATAGATTCCGTTGCAGGCACAGGGGCATATCGGCTCTCAGACATGTCTGAAAGAAGCCTGCCACAGCTGTGGAATTCAACACATCTACGTAAATTTTATCAATGACCCGACCTGTGGGCTTGATACTTGTACCCATGTCATTGTAATGCAAGATTTCGTGTTTTTACATGTTTGAGCTCAACGCCTTAGGGCCGAATAAGTCTCCGGATTCGGACCGCCCTTTGGTGCATGACGCCTTAGGGCCGAATAAGTCTCCGGATTCGGAGCGCCCTTCGTGGATGTCACGATTGGCCAGAACAAGTCTCCGGATTCGGAGCGCCCTTTGGTGCATGACGCCTTAGGGCCGATTAAGTCTCCGGATTCGGAGCGCCCTTCGTGGATGTCACGATTGGCCAGAACAAGTCTCCGGATTCGGAGCGCCCTTTGGTGCATGACGCCTTAGGGCCGATTAAGTCTCCGGATTCAGAGCGCCCTTCGTGGATGTCACGATTGGCCAAAACAATTCTCCGAATTCGGAGCGCCCTTTGGTGCATGACGCCTTAGGGCCGAATAAGTCTCCGGATTCGGAGCGCCCTTTGGTGCATGACGCCTTAGGGCCGATTAAGTCTCCGAATTCGGAGCGCCCTTCGTGGATGTCACGATTGGCCAGAACAAGTCTCCGGATTCGGAGCGCCCTTTGGTGCATGACGCCTTAGGGCCGATTAAGTCTCCGGATTCGGAGCGCCCTTCGTGGATGTCACGATTGGGCAGAACAAGTCTCCGGATTCGGAGCGCCCTTTGGTGCATGACGCCTTAGGGCCGAATAAGTCTCCGAATTCGGAGCGCCCTTTGGTGCATGACGCCTTAGGGCCGATTAAGTCTCCGGATTCGGAGCGCCCTTCGTGGATGTCACGATTGGCCAGAACAAGTCTCCGGATTCGGAGCGCCCTTTGGTGCATGACGCCTTAGGGCCGACTAAGTCTCCGGATTCGGAGCGCCCTTTGGGGCATGACGCCTTAGGGCCGAATAAGTCTCCGGATTCGGAGCGCCCTTTGGTGCATGACGCCTTAGGGCCGAATAAGTCTCCGGATTCGGAGCGCCCTTCGTGGATGTCACGATTGACCAGAACAAGTTTCCGGATTCGGAGCGCCCTTTAGGGCATGACGCCTTGGGACCCACTAATGCATTTCTCAACGTTTATACCATGCAGTGCAAAATATTCTAATCAAAATCCAAATATTCCCATAAAATGAATCGACACGTTTGAACTAGAAATGTTTTACAATCAAAATATTTTACAACCAAAGACGGACATTGAAAATGAAAGCCTATTTATTCGTAGTGAAGTCTGTTGTTGCATTACACTCTAGTTAATCGGCCTCCTCATCGTCGCTCTTCTCGATTTCAAGTTTGGAATAGGGAAGGTAACGTCGGTGATATAGGGGGTGAAGCTGAATCTATGCCTAGGGACCCAAGAACCTCCACGGTTTGAAGGGCCTTGATCCAGCCATGCTTAAAACCGCGATTTTCACGTCGGCAGACTTCCTCAGCAAGGTCGGTCTGGGTTTTATCGACCCCGGCCTTGAAACCGTCCTGATATCCTTTCTCGTAACCCGGGTCCTTTTGGGACGTATTTCCGCCCACTTTAAGTTGACTGGCCGTCGCCGGCTCAGCCATTCGAACCTTCTGAAGCTCCCGAAGCTCATTCTCGGCCTTTTTCGCGCCAGCTTCCAGGCTGCGACTCCTTTCGTCCTTTTTTTCAATGTCACGTCTCATCGCACGCAGACGCATGCCAATCTCATAAGCATTATACAACCCCATGTATACCGTCCCGAAATACTTCGAAATCACGACGACCAACCATCGATTGTCGGACTTCCGGTGGAAAAATCTGTCGAGCAAACTCGACTGCCACATCTGGGTCTTTAATGATGGAATCCGCCTCTGTCATCGGTTTATTCTTCACAAAAACCGCAAAATTCAATGGCCGCGGCGTCACATCCACCTCGATTCCCGGTGGCGGGCGTGGGGAACCTCCCCGTTGAACGTTCCTTTGAGGGGACCTACTTCGACGACTAAGGCGCTATTGTTTTTCCCGATCCTTGTATGCTCTTCTTCCCATACCAGTGGGCTCGCTGCTGCGATACATTTCGACGTTTGAATTCAGCCAATCTCGGTTCTTCCCCAGTATTGGCTCAACCCTGTACCCAAATAAATAGGACCCTCGATACGAACTTACCCCATTTATTTTGCGACACGCGCAGCTCCCCCAAGGCAGCGTCAGTATGACCGAACGCCAAACGTCGGACGATGATCCACGTGCCAACGAATGTGAACCGTCCGGCTCTTCACGCTAGCGCCCTGGCCAAGGCAAGGGCAGATTTATTAATCTAATCGGCTGCCTTTTCACAGATGCCTCGGCCAGCCCACGAGTGTGAACCATCCGGCTCTTCACGCTCGCGCCCTGGCCAAGGCAATGGCAGATTTATTAATCTAATCGGCCGCCTTTTCACAGATGCCTCGGCCAGCCCACGAGTGTGAACCATTCGGCTCTTCACGCTCGCGCCCTGGCCCAGGCAAGGGCAGATTTATTAATCTAATCGGCCGTCTTTTCAAAGATGCCTCGGCCAGCCCACGAGTGTGAACCGTCCGGCTCTTCACGCTAGCGCCCTGGCCAAGGCAAGGGCAGATTTATTAATCTAATCGGCCGCCTTTTCACAGATGCCTCGGCCAGCCCACGAGTGTGAACCATTCGGCTCTTCACGCTCGCGCCCTGGCCAAGGCAAGGGCAGATTTATTAATCTAATCGGCCGTCTTTTCACAGATGCCTCGGCCAGCCCACGAGTGTGAACCATCCGGCTCTTCACGCTCGCGCCCTGGCCAAGGCAAGGGCAGATTTATTAATCTAATCGGCCGTCTTTTCAAAGATGCCTCGGCCAGCCGACGAGTGTGAACCGTCCGGCTCTTCACGCTCGCGCCCTGGCCAAGGCAAGGGCAGATTTATTAATCTAATCGGCCGTCTTTTCACAGATGCCTCGGCCAGCCCACGAGTGTGAACCATCCGGCTCTTCACGCTCGCGCCCTGGCCAAGGCAAGGGCAGATTTATTAATCTAATCGGCCGTCTTTTCAAAGATGCCTCGGCCAGCCGACGAGTGTGAACCGTCCGGCTCTTCACGCTCGCGCCCTGGCCAAGGCAAGGGCAGATTTATTAATCTAATCGGCCGCCTTTTCAAAGATGCCTCGGCCAGCCGACGAGTGTGAACCGTCCGGCTCTTCACGCTCGCGCCCTGGCCAAGGCAAGGGCCAGATTTATTAATCTAATCGGCCGTCTTTTCAAAGATGCCTCGGCCAGCCCCACGAGTGTGAACCGTCCGGCTCTTCACGCTAGCGCCCTGGCCAAGGCAAGGGCAGATTTATTAATCTAATCGGCCGCCTTTTCACAGATGCCTCGGCCAGCCCACGAGTGTGAACCATCCGGCTCTTCACGCTCGCGCCCCTGGCCAAGGCAAGGGCAGATTTATTAATCTAATCGGCCCGTCTTTTCACAGATGCCTCGGCCAGCCCACGAGTGTGAACCATCCGGCTCTTCACGCTCAGCGCCCTGGCCAAGGCAAGGGCAGATTTATTAATCTAATCGGCCGTCTTTTCAAAGATGCCTCGGCCAGCCGACGAGTGTGAACCGTCCGGCTCTTCACGCTCTCGCGCCCTGGCCAAGGCAAGGACAGATTTATTAATCTAATCGGCCGCCTTTTCAAAAGATGCCTCGGCCAGCCCACGAGTGTGAACCATTCGGCTCTTCACGCTCGCAGCCCTGGCCCAAGGCAAGGGCAGATTATAGATCCATTAAGAAATATCACCATAAAATGACGAAAATATCAACACATTGAGCAGAATTCATAACATTTTATAACTACAAAAGAATATCGACGTCCATTTCTGTATCATAACATTTTATAATCAGCCCGCATGAAAAATGTCTGATAAACACATACGAAATAACAAAAACAAACGGCAAAAGTACTTTCTCGAAATCATAACAATTGTGTATCGTAAAGATCAACCCTCGGAATCAGTCTCCAACGAATCGATGTCCACTTGCTCATACGGTATTGGCATATCCAGCGAAACTCCAGCTGCAGCAAGGGCCTTGTGCCAACCATGTTTGAAGCCCCGATTCTCAAACCGAGAGACCTGGTCCACATACTCGGCGAGCCCAGCCTCCTTCCCCGGCTTCGAAAACTTTTGAATCGGTAAGCACTTTCGCCGCCTTCATTTCAGCCAACTCAGCCTCCAGGCTGATAACTGCCTTTTGGGACAAGCCAAGTGCAGCTTCCATATCGTCGGCCTTCTTCTCGGCCTCCGCTCTCAACTTATCCGCATCACGAGCTTTCTCTACCGCGGCCTCTGCCCGAGAAGCCTCCTGGTTCGCTCTTAAAAATTCGTCCTTGGCCCTTTTCCTCTGGCCCTCAACTTGCTTTCGTAAACGACTAATCTGCTTGACGGCGTCGAGATGGCGTCGGCCTACATCGGCTATCCTACCAACGGTCTGCAAAAGAAAAATTCAAACAAAAAACGTAACGCGAACAATGTTTGGATGAAGTAAAAGAAAAATCAGAATATGCACCAAAAGGGCCGACTGCGCGGCTAACATTGTCGCATTCAGATCCGGTTCCAACTGGAAAGCCTCCATATCAGACGGCAACGACAAAGACGTTGCCACGCCGAACGCGACTTCTGGGTCTTTAAGCGCCGAGGCATCCGAAGGAACCGGCATGTTTCTTACCATCGGTCGAATCACAAAGGGCACAACCTCATTCGATCCCTCCATTCGAGGACGTTTGCCGCCGTGATCTTCTAAACCGACCCTCACGATCCCGAGCGCGTTTCTCCGCCTTTCCTCAACATCCTGAACGCCTTTCCCAACCGATGCGGATTCAGCATACTTATTTGTTGCTGCCTCCTCAACAATTCCTAAGGATCTCGATTCGGTAACTGGGAGGGAATGTTGAGATTCACTGGTGGGCGGTTTGGTCGAAAGGCCCTCCGCTCTTCGCCGTGCGGCTAACCTCTCCGCATTCGCCTTCTTAGCAAGCTTTGTCAGGCTTAACCCAGCCATGTTAGTGGGGCCCGAGATGGGAAGATTGTCTGTACGCTGAGGAACGTCGTCAACAGAAAGGTTCCCCCGCCCCGAAGTAGAGGGAGGATCGGCAGAATCCAATACCTCCTCAGATTCGGCCTCGGACTGATCTGATTCGGCAGTATGGGATACTTCGATATTCTCCGAATCGGATCTTTCAAAAACCTACCTGTCTCAAGTTTTTGAAGTCGGATAAAATACGAGCGACGAGAAAATCCTCCCCCTTTGGAATCGGTATGTTTTCCGCAGCTGAAAAGGTTGTATATGTAGGCTCGTAGCAAAGCAGAACGTGAGCCGCTCTTCCCTGCTTATGAAGACTGCGACGGCCGAAATAACTAAGAGCAATCCTAATGTCCGAAAGGACGGCGTCGTCAGTTGAAGCTTGGACTTTTTTCAAATCGTTCCCTGCACAAGACAAGCCGTAAGACTTAAGAAAACAGGGTATGGCAAATATGAACACATAATACGAGCAAGAGGGCATTCGACGACCTGGTTCGCCCTTACGTCTAGGAATAGGATCGACACGATCCTCCCCTTCGCCGAACTCCCAGTTGCCGCGGACAACGACCATGACATCATCAACTCGTTTCCCGGAGCTGGAAAGCATAGTGATCAACTGATGATCTGTATCCTTAGCTCTGAGGAAGTAACGCCCGTGCCGACCAGAGGACTTGGCCAAAGCATAACAGTGCCGAATGGCAGGAATGCCAAGATTAATTCCAAGGCAACGGTTCAACGCTACGACCCCCCATTATAATTCTAAAGAAATTCACATTGGGCTGGGAAGGGATCAAATCCCAATGGCAAAGAACAGCCCTCAGAAATGGGTGAAGGGGAAAGCGGACTCCACCCTCTGCGATTGACAAAAGGGGAAAGACAATCGTGGATTCGTCCTCCCTCTCCATGTCAAGAATGCCGTCAGCCACAAACGACAGGTGGACATCGTCAGGGATAGAGAAATGGCGTCTAAAGCCAGCAATTCGATTTAACGAAAGGAGGGCTTTCAAATGTTTCGCCATAACCTACTGACTATAAGAACATGCGATGGAATAAACAAACTAGGAAAAGCTTCAGAGCAGGGGAGAGGAAAACTTACAAAAACAAAGAGAGTATCACGGATGGAAAAATTGCAAGAGCGATTCGAAGAGCAACCCAGCAACCAGCATCATAGAACACGGATTCGAAAGGACATCAGATTTCAAATCATAATAATTAGGCGTGTACAAAGGGGCGGGAAGTTGAGACGACGATTAAAGGGGAGTAATTAAACGTTCGCGTGATAAATCTAACCCCCAAACTTCGGTTCAGAGTATTTGAAAATCGGAACCAAGCATTTCACCCAATTGTCATTGACGGAACGCTTGGGGGGCAATTGTGGGAGCCGAATAAATAGAGGAACGAAATCTGGTACACCCGGGGAGCCGGGAACTGAACGGCTCCATTCTGCTCAACTAGGACGCCGGATACGTTCTTAAGGCCGAATAGACTTGAGAAGGCATATCAGGACGAATAAAAGAATAATAAATAAAAAAGTAGACTCTGGCCCCGAGGTCCAGAGAGTGGATATAAATACAAGAGCTTCAGATTGGTAAAGGTATGTAAGAAATCACTTCTAAAAACTTAGTGAACAAGCTTTCTTGAGTACAGGAACTAACTTGTCCGTCGGAGTGCTAATTCCGGCACCCCCGTCCGGAGTATTTGTATCTTTGCAGGTGACTAGCTGAGGATCATTGGCGTCTTCCAGGATTTGAGGAGTATTTCCAAACCACTTCCCCACACCTATGTATGTTAATCTGTCCATATTATCTATCCAAATTATTTTAACCTATATTACTCAATATTTTTAACCTATTTGTGCAAATTATATTTTAACTTATGTATGTTAATCTGTCCATGTTAAAAATTCAACTTTTTATACTTATCTACCTAAATTATTTTAACCTATCTATTTTTAACGTATTTGTGCAAATTTTTATTTTCAATTTTTTAAACATATCTATCCAAATTATTTTAACCAATCTGTGCTAGCTTTTGCTTGTCTGTCATAGTATTTTTTCTTATCTTTCCTAGTATTTTTTGCTTATCTGTACAAATTGAATCTATATATCTTAGTATTTTTGGATATGTATGTTACTATTTTTTCCTTATCTGTCTAAATTGAATCTATAGGGCCAAATTAAACAAATTCAAATTGAATCTATCTGTCCAAATTAAACAAACTGAGCTCAAAATTGACTAATCCATCGCTATCCGAATCGACGGACTTGATAATTCTAGCACAGTCCTCGACAAAGCACTTTTAAACCATTGAACACCTCAATAGACAAAGAGAGATTTTGATTCACAAATCTTAACCCTAAAATTTTCTGGTTTTGTGAATGAGGGGAGAGAGATGGGTTTTGAAAGGAACAAGATTAGCGACAACACGGGCTTCCAACCATCAGAGCCAGAGCTCTGCGTCAGCGGGTGTGGCTTCTCCAGAGACCACCGAATCACAAAAGAGCAAGTCGCCTCAGCCAAAGTCGCCATGGACAAGCTGGTTGATGGGTTTTGGGTGGAGATGAGGCGGTGCAAGATATGGTGGAGCTTGGCGGCGGAGATGAGTCCGTTCTTGTCTTGATCGTAGAGCTCAAAGGCGTCCTGCAGCTCTTCCAGACTGTCGTCATCTCCGGCCACTCCGGTGATAGCGATAAGAGGGGAAGATTTCGCTGAAAATATCTGAAATGGAGATTAAAGGGTCAACGATCGAGTAAAGCTTACCCAAACAAAAATCAACAATACCTCCTTCTAAACATAAGAGCTTTAATTGAGCTTGAGTGAAATAGAAAAATCAAAAAAAAATAAATAAATAAATAAGACCAGAGCATTACATTAGATGAATTTCACATACACATTAAAACTCTTAAAACTCACAAATTAAAACTCTAAAACATTTTTCAACAAAAATTACATGACCTTTTAAGTTCATAAAATGGATTTATGGACTAATACCATCCTAAAAATTCTTTTCTTTTTATACTTTATTTAAAAATATTTATCAAAATTTAAGCTGCGTTTGGTTTGTGTTTCAAACCATGATTCCACACTAATAATCAATCACCTGTTTGTTTACAATTTTCAAATTATGATTCCAAATCAATTTCAAAACATATTTTGAAAACATGTTTGATAAACCAAAAAGTTTTTTGAATTTTTGGTCTACCAGGTCGTCCGCTTAGACATCTATCTAGACAATTTTTGAATTTTTGAGTCTACTCGGTCGTTCGGCCAGTTGATCCGAACAATTTTTTTTTATTATTTTTAGCAATTGGCACCTGTTATCTGGGAAAAAAAATTATATTTGGTTTTGATATTTTTTAAATATATAAAATATTTTTTTGAGACCAAAATGACAAATTATTAGGACATTTATTTAAAAGTAACAAAAAAAAAATTGAAATAAAAAATTAATTTGTCACAGTAATTTTTAAAAAATAAAAAAATAATAACAGTTTCTTTTAATATTTTAAATAAAAAAATATTTTCGAAATTTTTTTAATTTTTTTAATAAAAAAATTATTTTTTGTCAATAATTATTTATTTGAATTGATTTTTAAAAAGAGTTTGGTTATGAGTTTCGAATAGATTTTTTAATAGAGTTTGAAGTTGTGTATTTGATTATGAGTTAGAAGTTTTTTGAATTAAGTTTTGAAAACTTTTTTTAAACCTCATAATCAAATAACTTTTCACAAACTCAACACTCATTTAAAAAATTCAACACCCAATTCAAATCATAATTCAAATTTTTTTCAAAACTTATAACCAAACAAATTTTCCTTTTTCAAATCATAATTCCAAAATTCACAAACTCAAAATATAACTCCACATTCAAATCATAATTCTAAACACAAATCAAAGGCTACCTAAAATTTTCACAAAATTATTTTTTTGGTTTGGTATTTTTTTATATTAATTTTGACTATTTTTAAAAAATAAATAAATTTTCCTTTAATCTAGAATGAAAAAAAAAAAAAAACAAAAAACAAAAACAGAAGGTAAAAAGAAGATGAAAAAAGGTTTCAAAAGGGAGAAATTACAAATCAGTGCAGATTCTTAAAATAAATTTTAAATTAATTATAAAACCTATCAATTAATAATTAAAATTAGGACAAATCACACTAACAGTCCCTACAGTTTGAGATTTATGTCACTTTAATCATTGACTTTTTAATTGCGATACATTTGATCGTAAATTTTGAATATTGTTTAAATAAAGACAATTGAAAATATCATTGCTCAATTTCAAGAGCAAAGTCGTCAATTTAATAAAAATAAATGTCAATTTCAAGAGCAAAGTCGTCAATTTGATAAAAATAAATGTCAAAAAAATATTTGTTAATTTTTAAAAATTATTTTTACCCACCAAAGAGAAAATTATGCAAAATTGATAAATCTTTTACACATTTATTTATTTTTTTATCAAATTAATTTTTATTATGTGTTTGAATGATGATCATGTAATGAATGGTTGCTAGGTTTTTAATGTGTAATCAATATATTTAATAGGGAAAATTAGTCTACCATCCCTTTCCAATTTTTAGTAATGAAATAGGTTTACA
Organism: Camellia granthamiana; assembly: GCA_036172215.1. Taxonomy (NCBI): domain Eukaryota; kingdom Viridiplantae; phylum Streptophyta; class Magnoliopsida; order Ericales; family Theaceae; genus Camellia; species Camellia granthamiana. The sequence goes on along the minus strand of CM069912.1, from coordinate 49,651,715 downwards.
ATATTTTCTTTTGTAGTCTCAAGTCTCTCACCTCCATACCCTTATAACCACCCATTACATGATTATCATCCAAATATATAATAAAAATTAATTTGGTAAAAAAAATAAATTAATGTGTAAAAGATTTATTAATTTTACAAAATTTTATTATTGGTGGGTAGAAATAATTTTTTAAAATTTAAAAATATTTTTGACATTGGTTTGGGGTGTCCTAAAAAAGTGCACTTTTTGTCTTTTTACGAAAAGATGTGCAGAAAAGTAGAGAGGTGATGTGATGGAAAAAAGATAAAAAGATAAAAAGATGGATTATATAGTAGATCCCAAACAAGGCCATTTTTGTCAAATTAATTTATATTTTATCAAATTGACTACTTTATCCTTGAATTGAGTAATGGTATATTCAATTGTCTTTATTTGAAATAAAATTCAAAATTCAAGACCAAATGTATCACAATTGAAAAGTCAAAAATTAAAATAACACAAATCCTAAACTATAAAAGCTTTTAATATAATTCGGCATTAAAATTATAAATTTTGTCGTAAGTTGTAATTTTTTTAGTCTTAAGTTACCACTGATATTTTTCCTTTAAAAAACTTTATTAAAAATCCAAAAAATGTACTTATTTGTCTACATTTTTATCCATTAACACATTTTAAATGATTTTTCTTCAACAAAAATAATTTTTTCTTTATTATTTTCTGTTTTTAAATTGATTGATGTTGTTGCTGGTGGAACTTTACGCAACCCCATTACCAACCCACCACCCAATTTTCATCTTCATCTTCGTCTCCACAATTTTCCTCTTTGCGTCTTTCTCTATCTACACCTGTATATTTGTATCCATACAACCATTTCTCTGTTGCCTCAATCAAAAAACCAATCACAGAATGTCCTGCGCATAAATTCCCATCAACAGATCAGGTTTTTACATTCTTTTCTTTCTTAGGTTTCGCTTATTTTCTCCCTCTTGTTTGGCTACAAGGAAATTCTGCTTTAGCAATAAAAGAAAATTGTAGTCAGTGATCTGTATAACATTATATACATATTTGCATATCCATAAATTTGTCTCTGTTTGGTGGGTCGATCGATGCTAATTTGCCAATGAGAATTTGGGTTATTTAAATTTGATTTCCTTTTTGTTTTGAAGACGTAAATTGATATGGGTAATATCGGAAGTAGTAGTTTCAATGGTCGCCGGAGGGAAGGAATACGGCGGAGCCACCCGCCTCCGCCGCCACCACAACCTCCTCACCCCGAAATTTCGGCTAACCGATATGTATTCGCCGCCGCAACCCCTTATCCTGTGCAATACCCAAACCCTAACTCAAACCCTTATTACCATTACCCTGGTTACTACCCACCTCCACCGCCGGCGATGCCAGTGCCGCTCCCTGCACCATATGATCTCCACCACCACCACCACCCTCCGCTGCCCTATATGTACCCTTGTGGGCCTGTGATGCCTCCCCCTCCACCCTATGTTGAGCATCAGAAGGCGGTGACTATACGAAATGATGTTAATCTCAAGAAGGAAACTTTGAGGATCGAGCCGATGAGGAGAACCCGGGGAAGTTCCTTGTTGCTTTCACATTTGATGCCACCGTTGCTGGGAGGTATGGGTTTATGGTGAATTTTTTGGTGTCTTTTCTATGGAAATTTCATCGTATGCTTGCTAGTATTTTTAATTTTGAATCAGTTTGCAATTTAGATTATAGAAGTGCATCGTTTGATTATGATAATAGAATATTTTGATTGATTGGAATTGAAATTTTCTTGTGATATAGTGTTCTTTTGAATATCGTATGCAGTCTTGTCTTGAATATTTACATTTGATTGGGAAAGGGGTTGGGCTCAGGTTCGGGGGAGTTGGGGTGAATCTCAGATGCCCAAGTTGGTTGCGCATGTTGCCTAATTTTGGGTCCTCTCGTTGCACTACCCTATGAATCGCGGATAATTCAAACAAAGCCATGTACGCGTAATAGATACAGATAGGAATGATACATTTTGGATATGGGAAGGATACAGCTAGGGATGGCAATGAGGTTTAATGAAGTCTGGATCTTCTGTCATGGTTTCCTACAATGGTTCCTACTGTCGTTTTGAGCCCTTTTTTTTTTTTTTTTTTTCCTCCTTCTTTTGCCGTTTTTCTTGTCTCTCTCAGTTGAGAACTCTAACCCACCTTGTGAGCAAGAATAGAGAAACGATTGAGGAGGACGATGGTGGCGAGGCGAAGTGAGATCCGCGGCGATTCTTAACTGAGAGAAATACATTTCTTTATTTCCCCAATTTTCTAACCAAAGAGAAATGCATTTCTTTTCTGGGTTGTCTTCCACTAGGTTGCAACAGAGGATCGGGTTTGACGTGGGGAAGAAGACAGTGAAATGACGAAATCGGAGATAATGGCTCGTCGGGTGGGATTGAATTTGCCGTACCAAATGAGGTTAATTGAGATTTTGCCAGAGAGAAGAGGACCATTGTGGTATTGAAGGAGATTGGTCTGATTAAGAACCATCTTTGTACACTGCAAGTGCCCATTTTCATCTATCCTACCTTTCTAAAAAAACACCAAAACCCATCATCAAAATCCCCAAAAAAGAAAAAATCTTAAATTGATCAAATTGGAGGTCTTACAGAGAGAGGAGCCAGACGATGGGAGGAAGATCGATCGAATCGAACCAGAGGACGAGGTCGCGATTGAGGAATCGCCGCCGATCTCACTTCGCCTTGTCTCTCTGTTCTTGTTCTTGCTCACAAGGTGGGTTAGAGTGGTCAACTGAGAGAGACAAGAAAAAGGGCAAAAGGAAAAAAAAAAAAAAAAAAAAAACTCAAAACGACGTCGTTTTGCACCACAGCAGGAACCATTGCAGGAAACTATGGCAGAGGATCCGGACTCGGCTTAATGGGGTGGATATTAATTTTCCATCCCCATTCCCCTATAATTATTTTTTCCCATTCCCCATGGGTACTACCCTCCCCATCTCCTAATGGGTTTAGATTTTTCCCAATCCACCTTGACCTTTTTTTTTTTTTTTTTTTTTTTTTAAGATTTACGATCAAAGCTAAATATACATTCAATCTTATTTTATTTTATTTTATTTTATTTGGCTCAACAATAAAATCAAATACACATTAATTAACATTGTCACGTTATTCTTATCAAATTTTATGTATATTTAGAATTTTTTAATTTATTTAGAAAAATTTTATTCCTGCAACAAAATTTCATCTTCTTTTTTAATTTTTTTTAATTTTATGTATCTCCTTCTCCTTTCTATTAATTGATTTTCGATAATTTGAAGGTGAGTTGTTGCTCTCGTTTCCATCTTCTTTTTTCTTTCTTTTTAAAAAAAAAAAAAATTTGTTTGCATTTATAGAATAAATTTTCTTGTTCCAGTATCTCCTGCTATTGTTTTATTGGATTTCTCTCTGATTTGATGGTAACCTTAGGTTGAATTTTTCAATTTTCATTTTAACTAGTAATCACCTTAATTGAAATTTTATACATTTTTTGTCTTTAATTTTCATGTTTTGGTTATGATTAATCGCGTGTTTTGATCGATAGTCACAGTCTTGTCGCCGCTAGATTGTCATCATCACAAATCGTCGTTGCTGTAGTGAGAGGATGAGAGAGAGTGAGAATTAGAACTCTACTTGTAATTTGTAAATAGAGTACTGAAAATATATTGAGAAATTATTTTCCGATATACCTAAAAAAAAAAAAATTAGTGGGTTACCCATTTCCGACAAAGATTTAAAGAACATTACTTACCCAACCCAATAGTCAAGAAAAAAAGGAAAAAACCCATGTATTTGGGTTGGGTCTCCATGGATACTCACAAAATAGGTTATCCATTGCCATCGGCAAGGTCCAAAACATAATTTTGAAATTTTTTAATAAGGGTCACACTGTAAAATTATGAAGTTCAATGCAAGTATGAAAATATTAAACATATAATACTAGTTAAGTACTTACGGAACAATCAGGCAAAGAGAAGAGATGGAATGGAACCCTACCTAGCTTATGTAATGACAAAGAAATGAAGAAACAAGCAGTCGCATTGACCTGTGTAGGTCAGTCCTTCTCTCTTCTTTCTGTCTTATATTGACCAAAATACCTCTCTCTCTCTCTCTCTCTCTCTCTCATTTAATACATGTACTTGTAACATAAATTTTTTTTTTATATATACTTAGGCCTTGTTTGGCAACTTAATATTTTAGTTTAAAAGTCAAAAGGTCACTAAAAAAACTAAAAAGCCAATAACCTATACCAAAAATTCAAAGATTTCTTTTTTTCTCTACTTTTTGTATATATTTTTGTAAAAAATTAAAAAGTTGCTAAAATAGTATATTTTCAAACGAAATACTAATACTATATTAAATTTTTTTAATTATATTAAAATATACAATATGAATACAATCGAGGTAAAAGATTTATAAATAGCCGTTTTAAAGCCGTGAGCCTTGGCAAAACTGCTTGGGATGGGGGGTGCTACAAATAGAGGATATGGCTCCAAGTAACATGAATTCGGTGAGGATTCTTTTGAACAATGGATTAAGGTGTCAGATAATCAATTTGGGTTTATGCCTGACAGGTCAACAATGAAAGCGATTTATCTTTTGAGTAGAGTAATAGAAAAGTATAGAGAAAAGAAAAGAGACATTCATATGGTGTTTATTGACCTTGAGAAAGCATATAATAGATTGCCCTGGGATATAATATGGTGAGTGTTAGAGAAGAAAGGGGTGACAAAAGGTTACATTGATGTGATTAGGGACATGTATGAATGGGTGGTGACCACTATTAGATCGTTTGCTGGAGAGACAAATGAATTTCCTGTCACTGTAGGGTTACACCAGTGATCTACCTTAAGTTCTTATCTTTTTGCTTTAGTTATGGATGAGTTGACGAGAAATATTCAGGATGACGTGCCATGATGTATGCTTTTTGCAGACGATATTGTGCTAGTGGATGAGACTAGAAAATGAGTTAATACAAAGTTGGAAATTTGAAGAAAAACTCTTGAATCTAAAGGATTCCAGATAAGCAGAACTAAGACAGAGTACATGGAATGTAAATTTAGTAATAGTGACACTGAGAGCAGAGGAGAAGTGAAGATTGAGAATCAAGAACTGCCTAAGAGTGAACATTTTCGTTATTTAGGGTCGATTATCACAACAACGAGGGAGATTGATGCGGATGTGGCCCATAGGATTAAGGCGGAATGGTGTAAGTGGAGAAATGTGTCAAGGGTATTGTGCGATAAACGACTACTCATTAAACTAAAAGGTAAGTTCTATAGAACGGCTATTAGACCAGCGATATTGTATGGGACAGAGTGTTGGGCAACCAAGAAACAACGTGTAGATAAGATGAGTGTGGCTGAGATGAGGATGTTCAAATAGATGTGTGGCAAGACTAGACAAGATAGAATTAGGAATGAGTGTATTCGGGAATGTGTAAGAGTAGCACCGATAGAAGATAAGCTGAGAGAGAATCGATTGAGATGGTTTGGTCACATTCAACAGAGACCAATAGAGACAGCAGTGAAGAGATGCAATGTTGTAACGGTAGATGGGAGTGTTAGGGGATGGGGTAGGCGTAGATTAACGTTAGCTAGCGTTGTAAATAGAGATATGAACCTACTTAATTTGACTAACGAAATGACTTTTGATAGGGCCGCGTGGAGAAAAAAGGATTCATGTAGCCGACCCCATTTGATGGGACTTAAAGCTTGGTTTGGTTTGGTTTGATTTGGTTTGGTTACAATGTTGATGAGTTGTTTGGTTTTATAGTAGTCTTTCCTTTGCAATGCTGGCACTCATGTACTAAATGAATATTCTGGCAACATAAAATTAGTAAACTGTAATCTTATGTGGTATATATGGATTATGTGTTCAATGAAATCCTTCTGGTGAACTTGACTACCACTGTATTAGCGTGTTAAGGAGATTATATCAGGATTGATGTATATTTTACCAACATCCCTCACTGATGCCTTCCTATTATGAAAAAGCATAGACATCTTCTGTTTCCTTCTTTCCATGTTGTCCTTTTCATTCTTTTCCAATTCCAATGTTGTTTGTTCTATTTAACTGATAGGAAGCTGTGGATAAAATAGCAAGATATGTGGTTGTTGCCTGAGGAGGGATTTGTTCTATTCATTGCTAAATTAATATTTCCATGAACAAGAATCCTGCTTTCTCATTTAGGTTGAATGTACTACACCCCAATCACAGTATATTTTATTTGATCTTCCAGTATTGGTGCTATTTGCTTCAGAAGTTTCCACCCTTCGAGATATCTAGATGCTTTTTTGTAACTTATTGTTTTATTTACTGTGTATACAAGTTCATATTTACTCTGCTAAGTGCATCTTTCTTTGGTAAAACAGTGAAGGTTTACTAAAAATTTTCATTTCTTTTGCTGTCCAAACAGCATCACTGTTATTTTCTTTGCAAAAGAGAGTGAAGATTGTAGCCTTACCCCAACAAAGGAAAATTTGATTAAACCAGTGACCATGCATTTCGAACAAGGTTTAGGCCAGAAGTTCATACAACCCTCTGGAACTGGGATAGACTTCTCAATGTTTGATGAGACAGAGTTACTGGCGGAGGGTGATATGGAAGTGTATCCTCTAGCAGTGAAGGCAGAGGCATCCCCAGTTAGCCAAAATGAATCGACAGATGAAAACCCAGAGTCTGGACCCACGAACTCACAAATAACTAAGGCAGTGTTTGAGAAGGAGAAAGGTGAATACAGGGTGAGGTTGGTGAAGCAAATCTTATGGGTAAGTGGGATGAGGTATGAGTTGCAGGAGATTTATGGGATTGGGAATTCTGTCAATGGTGACTTTGATGGGAATGATTCTGGCAAAGAATGTGTTGTCTGTCTATCGGAACCTCGGGACACAACTGTCCTTCCCTGCCGACACATGGTACTCTCTCTCTCTCTCACACACACACACACACAGATTTGGTAAGTGTCCCGATTAAGTGAATCATTATTTGCCTATATTGAGTGAGTTCAGTATTCCCTTTATACTGATGAAGGGTAAGGTTGATCTAATAGGCACACTTTCACCGCATCGCATCCTACTTTCTCTCTGGGAACTACTAGTCACCAACCCAAGTTGAGATACCTGTGAATAGCTTGTTACTGACATATTATTTGCTCGGGTTTCTTTTGTTGGTGTAGTGTATGTGCAGTGGGTGTGCGAAGGTTTTGAGGCTCCAAACAAACCGGTGCCCAATTTGTCGACAGCCTGTTGAGAGGCTTTTGGAGATCAAAGTCAGTAATGGGGCAGAGGATTGAAGAGAAAATAGACTTGTTGCTGGTGCTAATTTTCCCAGTCCCCACATAATTTTCCAATTCCCCCAAATTTTTTAGTTGGCAATAATCAGAGGCAGGAAAGCAGTTTTCCTTTAATATAAATGCTAGTTCTTTTGGGGAGTTCATTGGACCAGGAGCATGGTAAGCCAATTAATGCTGTATGCTTGTGTGAGTGCTCGGGCACCGTTTTTCTAAGTTATTACCATTTTACATAAAATATGTATAGTATGTTTGGCTTTGGTTTTGGTTTGATTTTGTTGAATGATTAAGAAGCTGTAGTGATTTTTATTCCTTTCCATTTTTGTTCCCCCGAATAGGTGCTTTTTGTGGTTATCAAGTGTTTTTGTTCATTTTATCTATTCCCAAGTTCATTCATTCTCATGTGAAAAAAGGTGAGCTAAGGGGCAATGAATACTAGTGTGTGTATACGCACACAAAGCTGTTTGGTAAATGATATATACCAAACTAAATCAAGCCTTAAATCCCATCAAATAGGGTCGGTTATATGAATCTTTCTTCTCCACGCAACTCTATTAAAAGCAGTAAATAATATATATCCTCAAAAAATGGTAATAAATAAGTTAGTGTCATGTTGTTGGTAAAAAAGGGCAAAGGAGAGGAGGGAATTGGATTCCGGTGACATTTGGAAGCTCCGCTTGGTTCTATGTAAAATATACAAGTCGAAGTTGAGTAGTTATTGTTCAAGTACGATTGTGAGTTTAGAAATATAATTGAGATTTGTCTATTTAGTATTTGATTTGTTCATGATTTGTCGAGTTTGTTTATTTTTTATTCAATCTGAACTAAGGCCTCGTTTAGGAACAGTCTATTTTAGTAACTTTTTAGTTTTTTGACTAAAATATGAGGTGAAAAAAAGTAGTATGTTCGGGATGATTTTTTGGATTTTTACAAAAGGATGTGCAAAAAATAGAGAGAAAAGATAATCTTTGATTTTTTTATATAAGTTGTTGGCTTTTTGATTTTTTTAGTAATTTTTTGACTTTTAGACTAAAATAACCACTTACCAAATTGTAAGTGACTTTTGATTTTTTTTGCTGACCTTAAAAAGATATGCACATGTTATTGGAGAAGGCGGCTTTATGATAGATATTTGGGAATCCTATGGTGTTGCACTTCTGAAGGGTGCATACTATATACATTGGACTATAAAAATGTATAATTTATTATAAATTTCGTAATATTAATTATAAAATATATAATCTCATCGCAAATTAACGTAATAAAATGTTTAAAGTTTTGTGATTACAATTTGTGACTTGTAACGAGATTATGTATTTTATAACTGATATTATAAAATTTTTTGATAAAATTTTACATTTTTGTAATAGAGTACATATAATATAAACCCCGAAAGGGGTGCATCAAAGCATTTCCTAGATATTTTTGGTGGTGGGCATAGTTGAAGGATTTGCATTATCTCTAAGCGGTCCCAATAATAGTATTTATTGGGTAGGTGATGGACAAATGGTAGTGTGTTCTCAAAAAAAAGAAAAGAAAAAAAAAAATGGTAGTGCTATTCAAACATAAAAAATTAAATTCATTTTTTTAAGTTTAATAATTAATTAATCAATCACTCTCATGTTTAGAGACGGATGCAGAATTTTAACATAAGGAGACGAACATATTCAACAAAAAATTTAAAAAGAAAGTATAACATCAATTTCTATGGATATAAAAGGTGAAAAATAACATAATATATATATATATATATAAACTTATTTTCCTCATATTGAGTTATAAAAGGTCAATTATAAGATAATTCATCGGCACTAATTGTGAGAAACCAAATTTTATTGTTATATTTTGTTAAAATTGTAAAATTTTATACTTTGAACCCCACATTTCATAGATGGAAAGGTGTAGGTCATGCAATCACTTTTTGTTTTTATTTTTTTCCTTCAAACCTAGAAGGGGGCGAATTTGTATAATTTTAAAAAGGGGGCAGCTTCTCTCTAGTCCAAATCTGGACTGGACGGTGCTGTCCGGGCCTTGGGGGCCCACTACGGGTCATGTTTCGATAATCTAAACCGTCAATGTGTAGAACTTGTCGAGTACTATAAGCCTATAAAAAATCACGTTGATCGGATATTAATAGCTATATGATCAAATCAGTTTTTTGTAAGCCGTTTATTTTTCGCCGTCCATTTTTTTTCATACAAAACTGGTTTGATCATATAGCTATTGATATCCGATCAACGTGATTTTTTACAAGCTTATAGTACTCGACGAGTTCTACACATTGAACGGTTTAGATTATCGAAACAGGACCCGTAGTGGGCCCCCAAGGCCCGGACAACACCGTCCAATCCAGATTTGGACTGGAGAGAAGCTGCTGCCTTTTAAAAAATAATTAATAGTTAATACTAATATATAAAAGGTTTTCTGAAATCGTAGGTTCCATCTTATTCAGGAACTATTTTTCTCTCTTATCTTACATAAAAAGTGAATTTGTCTATTATTTTTCTAAAAAAAAATAAATCAAAATTTCAAATCTCAATTAAAGTATTCTCCCTTGACTACTTTTTTTAATTATATATATATATATACATATATATATCAAATTCATATTCTTTAAAAATTTAATTCCAAAACCTCATATGCTTTTGAACTTATTTTCTGAACTTAATACATTTCACGAGGTTGTATTTTGAAAACATAATTTCTTTTTCTTTTTTTATTTTTATTTTTATAGTGAAAACTAGATTTCATGAAATATGGATTCAAAAGACAAGGTAAAAGTCATATGAGTTTGAAAGATTACTGTTTAAACTCAGGACCGGGCATAAAAAACACCCTTCCCTTATCTCCACTACATTTAGGATATATTTAATTATGAATTTGGATAGAGATTGGGAAAAAAATTTTAGATTGTGTTTGATTATAAATTTAAGTAGAAATTTAGAAAAAGAAAGTTAAAAGATAAAGAAAAAGTAAATGAAATATAAATTAAATTTTCTCTCTATTTTCTTTTGGAAATGACTCTCCTCCACACTCTTATTCTCCGTACTTCTTCATACTTATGTTTTTTAGGCTTCATTCTAAGCCCACATTAATAATCTAAATCATTCATCTCATAATCCCAACAATTTTTATGAGTTATGTAAAAAATTAATTTCATCGGATATCAGTAGATATACAAATAATTTAAATCTTATTTTTTTAAAATTGACAGTAATTGTGAGTTTAAAATTAAACATTTCATTCTATAAAATAAAAAGTGATTTGTTTATATATTCATCGATATCTGATGAAATTAATTTTTTATACAGACGGTCTTTATTGTGAGATTTACAAGATGAACGGTTTAATTTATCATTGTGAGCCTAGAATGAAATCTAAAAAATAAAGTGTAGAGAAATATAAAGAATAAAAATATGAAGAGGATTTTCTGTTTCCTTTTAAAATTCCAACATAAATTCAAGATTTCCTTTTACTACCTGCCTCCCCTCCACAACCCCAATAATAATAATAATAATAAAATCTTCCCCATATGCCAAACTCAATGGACTCTTCGAATATCTTCCTCCTCCATTCATCAACGAGCTTGAAATGATAGTAGTTGGATATCCAAGTAAAAGGTAATATGGGGTAACCTTAGATCTTATTAGAATCTAACCTAACATAAAAAGGGATTGTCAAACTCATGAGGATTTGATACAAGATACTTATTTATATATATATATTATTTCCCACTACAACTCTCCCCCACCGGAGGAGCTCAATGAGGACTACTTCTGAAACTCTCACTACCATTTCCTCTTCTTGTGATGGTTAACAAGGACTCTTTGTCACCTCTCACATGTTCATACTTTCACATTAATTTGACAAGAAATGGCATATCACCTGTATTATGTACAAAATAAAATAATATATTATTTATTAAAAATATAATAATTATATTTAATTTTTTATATTTTATATTTTGTCTTCTGTACATAAAATTTTATATATAAATTTAAAGGTTTTGTTTTAGATGTTTCTTTACTATTATATATAGTATAGATAGATTAAAATTGTTGTGTTGACAATTAATAATTAAAATTATGCATTGTTATAAAAAAATGACATAGTTCTAATACTTCACTATTTTAGAATAAAAATATATGAATTTTAAAAAATTATCATATTAGTTTTTGAAAGGGAAATAATTAAAGAAATTTTAAAAACTTAAAGAGTAAGAAAGAATCATCGTAACATGTAAAACTACTAAAACTACGGTTAAACCAGCAAATCATTCAAATCAAAAACGGTTTAATTAATCAGTTAGGTTAAAAGATCAACCAGCTTACACAAAAATTAATTAATTAAAACTTTTAAATTTTATTTTATTAAAATTTAAACTGTCACTAAATATGGAAAACAATCTATTAAATTAAATTTAAATTTAGAATCGGCACAATATAAATTTAAAATTATAATAATCTCTCCCATAATTTATAGGTTTTAAACACAAATTTAAAATTATCATAATTATCTCATAATTTTTGTATTAAGCAATAAGAGTGACATTGAGATTATTGATATATTTATATATTTTATAAAAAAATACTTTTACGGAGAGATATTATGAGAATTTCAAAATCCTATACAAAATTATTTTTAAAATCAAAACCTTTATGTGAGATTGTAAAATAAAAGTTAAATGGAAGCTAGCCAATGAATATTTTCTTAATTGTTTAAAATTAAAAAAATTAGTATGAGATATTGATCATAAGGTTTCTCACTAAAGATCTCATTTTGCTTAGATAAATGGGAGCATAAGATTCACTTGATGTAAGTGAAACAATTCATTTTTTCTTTTTTTTTCTCGTTGTGGGATTATAAAGTAAAAGTTAAATGGAGTTAGCCAATGGAGATTTTCTTAATTGTTTAAAAGTTAAGATTTGTTTAGGCGGAAAATTTATTTCGAATCAAGCAATTTTAGCTGTTTAATTTTTAATTAGGTCAATCTTTAATTTATTTCGAATTAAACAAATTTAATCAACATATTTTGATAAATTCCAGTTAAACCAGCGAATCAATCAAACCGAAAACAGTTCATCCTATCCGCTAAGTCAAAGGACCAATCAATTTATACAAAAATTAATTAATTAAAACTTTTAAATTTTATTTTAATTTTAAAATTTAATTTGTCTTAAACTGAAACACACAAAACACTACAATATTAAATGGGAGCATAAGGTTGATTTAATAAAACAACTTATTTTTTCTACATTTTCCTGATATGGGATTGTAAAATAAAAATTAACAAATGTTTGGATAAGAAGTTCATTTTTAATTAAGCAATCTCAGTCGTTTACTTTTTAATATGGTTAGTCTTAGTTTATTTTACATTAAACAAATCTAAACAATATATTTTGATAAAACAAATAGAACCGTGATTAAACTAGTAAATCAGTCAAACTGAAAACGATTCAGTCTAATCAACTAAATCAAAAAACTAACCAATTTACAACAAAATTAATTAATTAAATTTTTTAAAATTTAAACCATCTTGAACTGAAACAGACACGATACTATGATATTAAATGAAGATTTACTTTATATAAGTGAAACAACTCTTTTTTTTTTTTTTTTTTTTCTTAATGTGGGATTGTAATTATTTTAAGATTAAATATTATGAGAGTTTCAAAATCTCATACAAAATTATTTTTAAAATCAAAACCTTTACGTGGAATTGTAAAATAAAAGTTAAATAGAAACTAACCAATGGAGATTTTCTTAATTGTTTAAAATTAAGAAAATAAAAAAAAATGGTATTGATTATAGAGCTTTTCACTAAAAATCTCTTTTTACTTATATAAATGGGAGTATAAGATTCATTTTATATAAGTGAAATAATTCACTTTTTTTTTCTTTTTCGGATGTGGGATTATAAAATAAAAGTTAAATGGAGGTTAGCCAATGGGAATTTTCTTAATTGTTTAAAATTTAAAAAATTTAATAATTTTATAATGAGAGTTTGGAACTTCTAAAAGACTTTTTCCTCAAAACCCTTTTTATAAGATTCACTTTATATAAGTGAAACAACTTAGTTTTTCTTTTTTTCCCGATATGGGATTGTAACACTTTATATAAGTGAAACAATTCAGTTTTTTTTTTTTTTTTTTCTTCTCAATGTGTGATTGTAATTATTTTAAAGTTAAATATTATGAGAGTTTCAAAATTTCATACAAAATTATTTTTAAAATCAAAACGTCTATGTGAGATTATAAAATAAAAGTTAAATGGAAGCTAATCAATGGAGATTTTCTTAATTGTTTAAAATTAAGAAGAAGAAAAAAAATGAGTATGAGATATTAATATAGGGTTTCTCACAAAAAATCACATTTTCCTTATAAAAATTAGTTTATTTTGAATTTAATCAATATATTTTGACAAAATTGCAGTTAAACCAACGAATCGATCAAATTAAAAATGATTTAGCTTAATAGGATAGATCATAATTAATTAATTAAATTTTTTAAAATTTAAACTATATTGAATTGAAACATGTACAACACTACAATATTAAATGGGATGGGAGTATAAGATTTACTTTATATGAGTAAAACAACTCATTTTTTCTTATTTTCTCTATGTGAGATTATCAAATAAAAGCTAGTCAATGAAGATTTTCGTAATTATTTAAAATTAAGAAATCAAGAAAATTAGTATGAGGTATTGAAACTCTTACAAGACTCCTTACTAAATAGGATGAGAGTATAAGATTTACTTTATATAAGTAAAACAACTCATTTTTTTCCTTCTTTTCCCTATGTGTGATTATCAAATAAAAGTTAGCCAATGGAGATTTTTTTAATTGTTTAAAATTAAAAAAATCAAAAAAATTAGTATAAAGTGTTAAAACTCTCACAAGGATCCTCGCTAAAAACTCTTTTTCTTTATATAATATATAGATTACTATTAAATTAAATCAATGAGAATTTTTGAAAAGGGAAAAATGGCATTGGATTCAAATTTTCCTTTTCTAAAATAACATGTAGGAGTTTTTCTAATCTCAAATATATTACCTAAAATCACTTCCAAATCATAAGTATCAATTGAGTTTCATTTGAATTTTTATTATTTTTAGAAAATCTTGTGCCAGTTTTTCATTTTAAAAACCTTCTAATTTCTTAATTCTCTCATTAATTCTCAACCACACTTTGCCTTGTCTCTTACAAGCATTTGAAAATGGAATTATTTGATTGGAATGCATGAGTAAATTACTCTGAGCCATATGCATTGCACACTTAAAAATTTTCTAAAAGCATATAAAAAATAAATAAAGTTTTATTTGGGTTTTATTTAGATTTAGTTTTAAAAAAAAAAAGGGAGAATTTTTTTTTAAGATCCCTATTAAGATTTTATAAGATAAATGATATATAATATTTTTATAATAGTTAAGATCCCTTAACATTTCTACAGAAAAAAAATTTGATTCAAAAAAATTTTGTTCGACTCAGAGAAATTTTAATTTTTAAAGAGAAATTTCAAAATTTTTATGTGATCATACTAGAGAAATTTTGAAATTTCTCTGGATCGAATTTTCTCTGTGAAAATGTTGAGGGAACTTGGCTAATAAAAAAAAAAAACATCTTGGACCTCTCTTACTATACAAAATTTGAAAGGGATGTTTCCCTAATTTTTTCAACAAAAAAAAAACACCTTTGACCATCGTTTCAACTTATTTAATAATAAACAATTGAAAAAAAAAATAGTTTTTAGATAAATTACATTAATCTGTTTTGATTATTTTTCAAATTACAGGTGTTCCACTGTGAGAAACAATTTTGTTTCATACACTAACATTTGTTCATTTTCTTGTAATTCATTTCTGTCTCGCAACAATGGTTGAAACACTGCTCTACAAAGCAGACAAAATTGAAATGACTACCCTAATATTGTGACATGTGAGAGTGCTCTTCTAATCTTTTCAACTTTTTACTTTTTCACAAGGAAAATGATAGTTTCTCCAAATATTTTATAAATTTTTTTTACCAAACACTTATATAAATACGAGTTCCACTTACATTAATATTTCATAGAATATTTAAGATCTCTAATATTTTTACTAAAATTATCAATGATAGAGAATTTTAGATGTTAAAATTCAAAATGGATCACAAAATTATTTACATAAAATATAGTGGACAACTCATTAAACCCAACTATAATAAACAGTAATGGATGCAGAAATTGTGCAAATGGGGACTTAAAAGTAAAATTATTTAGATTTTAAGGAATTAAAGTAAGATTATATAAATTTTAAAAGCCAAAATATTAATTTATTTTATAAATATTTAAAATTACATTAAAGTAGTGAGACTTTTCAAAGATTTTTTTTCGATAATCGGGTGTCTGGACTAACTTACGAGCACCTCGATTAATTCTGGGGTTCTAAAGTTAACGATCAAACAAACTTCTAGTGACACCAAAATTTGAAATGCTTAGCCTTTGTGGGAGTCGAACCTGTGACCTCTTTGGTAGTAAGCTCTTTGGGTGAGATTTTTCAAAGATTTGAGATGGCTAAAATACTAATTTATTTTATAATTACTAAAAATTGTATGAAAAATTTCAAAATTTAGGATAGCAAAAGTAAAATTATGTAAATTTTGAAAAGGTTGGAGTAAAGTTACATAAATTTTGAAGGGGACAAAATGTAAAATTCTTGTATAAATATTCAAAATTACATAATAAAAGTGTATTTTTTAAAAAAAATTGCTGAGTGATAGCCCTCACCCACCATCCATGTGTCCGTAATAATAGAATTCACATTCAAAAAAGATCTTAATTTATCGAAAAAAATTTATCTAATTCATTTTACAATTTATATGTTTCAAACTCTATTAATAAACGAAAAGATTAATCACTCAAATTAATCGATCTTACTACTACCGAATTTTAAAAATAAAATGTCAATGGTAACACACAGTGTATCTCACCAAAGAAGAAATCTGTTTGGCATTCTAATAATAGACCACATGTTCACTTCTCATATTGCCCTTTTACATCATTATTGTCATATTTTATTTAAGGGCTTTGATTTGTGGCACTAATTTGTTGAGCATTAATGGCACTAATTTCTATATCAGGTAAAGAAAAAAAAAAAAAAAAAAAACAAAGTTACCAAAACAGAAAATTAGTACCATTAGTGCCAACAGTTTTAGTGCCACAAATCATTTTTCTTTATTTAATTTTATCAAGACAGTGTACAAGCTGACAAAAGCACCCACATCATAAAAGACAGTGTATCCACCTTTTTGAAAAGGTAAAAGGCCAAAAAATATAAACAAAAATGACCAATAATCCGATCACGTTTTTTTATCATAATAATGTCTATAAACTATAATATCTCTCTTACATACTCATAAAATAAAACTTTTAGATTATGCCAGTAATGTACAACGTATGTTGAGCTAACACTCTTTGTCATGTTCAATCTTGTTTGACAAATATTAATGAGACTCGAATGAAAAACATTCTAACATCGAAATTCTCTCATATTATAAAACCAATTATTCTAATAATTTTATTAAGAAATGAAACAGGAATATATAACAAGTTGACATTCAATTTTATTGAAAAATATAAACAAGTCATATTTGAAATCTCCAATCTTAAGCTTGGCCCATTTCCAAGTTAATTATTAAATATTAATCTACCATTGGGGTGACCCAGTGGATTATGCATGTGCTTTCTACAAGGGCATGCAAGGGTCAGCTCCTAGGAGGCACAATTTGTTTTCAGATTTGTGCGTTATACTTCGATCGACATCCAGCCTCCTGCTATGGCGAGTAGATGAAGTCTATTATGTGCTCCAGTGGTGAGTCTCTTCCTTTGAGTTGGGTTGTATCTGGCCAACAACTGATTATTCCGAGATCAGATCCATGGATGCTCGAATATCCCCACAAAACGTCCTTTTTTGTAGTTCAAAAAAAAAAAAAAAAAAACTGATCTTCCCAAAAATATAACTACTGTTTTGTGAGTTATTTATTTATTTATTATAGTGTATCAAATACAAGAAACTCTCAAAATGTGGACATTTTAAAAACATTTCAGTGGAAAGAAAATGATAAAAATATTTTTTTTTATTTAAATGACTAACAAATTATGTATGCATATGTGTTATAAAAATTAAAATTTTGAAAGAACTAGTTATAATTATATTAAATTTGTGAGTGAGAGGGAGATTTATAATCTGGCTTTTGGGCCGTGGTAAATGCCGAACAGAAAGATGGCCGAGCTAACTTGATCCTGTCCAAAGTCGGTGTTGCTCGGTCGAGGCCCAGGTCGCATGCTTAGGCCGAGCTAACTTGGGCTTCTCCAGGAGTTGGTCTCGCTCGATTGAGGCCCAAGTCCCATGTTTGGGCCGAGTCAATTTGGCCAAGATGATCGTATGCTAATCCAGGTATCATGATTCGCACATTTAGCTCGGTGGGGAAGGTCTTCTAAATACCGGCTTAACCGGTCTGGAACTCGGTCTTACCGGAATGCTACTGAGCTCTAGTGTGATGGAGCTCGGCGAGCAGGGCCCTCGGACTCGTTACATAGCACGGTCGGAGGAGGCCGAGGTGATGCCGCCGGGCTGCCCCGTTCTCGCTAATGTTGTCTGGCGGTTTGATTAGGTGGTGTTAGCTGGATTCATGCTGACAGATAGGAGAGCAGCTCCACGTGTCAACAGACTAATGGGCGCAGAGCTGAGCGCAGAAAGTATATAAGCAAGACTGCGCCCCCCATGCTGGGGATGGAACATCATTTGGTGAGATAAACTTACATTCATTCAGCTTCTCTCTCCTTCTCCTTGAGTGTGTTCTAACTTAACTGTCGGAGGGGTTTTCCGGCAACACTCCGCTGGGTAGCTCACCGTCGTTGTGTTCTCAGGTTGATCGGATAGGTTCGGAGCTTGGACGAAAGGAGTACGAACAGCGACGAATATCTCTTCTCCGTACAATTGGCGTCATCTGTGGGAAGATTTTTACAGACACAACCTTGTCCTCCAAGCTCATCTGATCGCCTTCCATGGTGAACAACGACGAAATACCGTTGTCTGCCATTGACGGTGTTACCCCGGAGTCAGCCAGACGGAGAAACGGACTCCCCGCCGTTCCAAACATGGCAGACCTAGAGACTTCCCCAGGAGGACTTCCGAGAGATGCACGAGATAAGCGTGCCAGAAGTTTTGGTCGCTCACGAAGCCCAGACGAACACCGGCGGCGAAGAGAATCGCATGCTCGACGTCTGGAGCACAAGTTAAGGGACCAAGACACCGTCATCCAGAGAATGACGGTAGAGATGGAAGCTCTCAAACGACAGGTCAAAGGGAAGGGTGTTGCTGGGGTGGAAGACCACAGTGAGCGCACCCAACCCCGCCGCTCAGGCAGCCAGAGCCAGCGGCACACTCCCTCCCTTTCTATTACCAGAAGCTATAGAGTTGGGGACCTAGACGCGCCTGCAGAGAAGTCTAGTGCCCAAGATAGTACCTACCATCCCTCACTGCCGTTGACCACGTCAAGATATTCCTACTCCGTCCGTTCAGAGGATTTGAGGGATGTTTTGAAGGAGTGAGCTCGCTGACGGGAGGCTGAAAGGATGTCGGCGTTCCAGTGGTTATCTTACAGAGGTCACCATAGTGAGGAGGTTATGATGCCGCCGCCCCGTTTGGCCGTTCCAATTGCTTTGGACACTGACTTGGCGAGGCTAAACGCCTCCCCCTTCTCCCTTGAAATAGAGACCACGCCGCTCCCAGCGGGCTTTCACCAGCCCAAGTTTACACTTTATGACGGAAAAAGCGATCTGTACATGCATGTAAGTCACTTCTGGCAGGTCATAGCCAGACACAGGCGTAATGATGCTCTTATGTGCCTTATTTTCCCATCCAGCTTGGGCGAACTGGGCTTGAAATAGTTTGAGAGACTACCAGAAGAGAGCATTGAGAGGTGGCAGCAGTTGGCGGAAGCATTCGTGACTCGTTTCAAAACCAACACCAAAACGCCAAAGGAAGTGGACTACCTTCTAAGTGTCAAGATAGAGTCGAGTGATACCCTCAAGGCATACAACTCTAGGTACTGGGAAACCTTCAACGAGATCCTAGATTGCCCGATCAACCTGGCAATCATCCAATATAAGCGCGGTCTCCCAGTCGGGCATAGGCTGAAGGACTCGCTTACAATGAACTAGCCGACGTCGATGGGGCAACTAATGCAGCACATCAACAAGCACCTCCGAGTAAAGGATGATGCGGCGGCATCCACCGTGAAGACAAATCCGGTGGTAACAGACAAAATGGTGGCTGGCAAGGTACACCCGGTCGAACAGGAGACTAACCGTCCAAATGATCGTGTCGGGGAATCTGACCGTGGACCAAATCATCGAAATCGGGGTAGAGGTCGCCGCAATAACCGAGTACAATATCCCTGCGATGACGCGGCTGATGCTAACAGAAGGTTGAACGCCCAGACGGGCATCACCACGGTATTTAAGATTCCAATCTATCGCATACTTAGTGAAATCCATGACGAGGATTACGTCCGGTTTCCTGCTAAGTTAGGCGATGCGCAAAAGGGCTTTAATCTGCGGTACCGCTGCACATATCATAAGGAGCGAGGACACCGGACAGAGGACTGTTTTCCTTTGAAGCAACATTTGGAGGAGTTAGTCGCCGCTAGTCACTTAGACCTTTACATTGATGGGGGCGTCAAAGCCGCGCACCCTACCCCGGCTGATCCGAGTGGTTTGGATGACTTAGAGACGCCCCCGCAAGGAGTGGTCAATGTGATCTACGGCATAGTGGAGTCGGCGCGTGTGTGCGAACTCCAAGGAATGATCAAAAATGCGGAACATATGAGGAATGTTTTGTCAGTCCAGCCCGCGGTCAAAAAGGGAAAGACCGAGGAGAGAGATGTGATTAGTTTCTCAGCTAGGGACCTAGAGCACATTCAAACGCCACACAACGACGCCCTAGTGGTCACCCTTCGCGTCAGAGACTTCGATATCAAGCGCATCTTGATTGACCAGGGAAGCTCGATTGAGATTATGTACTACAATGCGTTCAAGCAACTTAAACTCCGGGATACAGACTTAGCTCCGGCAACTTCGCCACTAGTTGGTTTCAACTCGCAACCGGAGTGGCCTATGGGAAAGATAATTTTACCACTCAAAGCCGAATCCGTGGTCAAGCAGGTGGAGTTTGGGGTATTGAAGGTGCCGTCCGCATATAATCTAATCCTCGGTAGGGGATGGCTTCACGCTATGCAGGCTGTAGCGTCGACCTACCACCAGGTTATGAGATTCCCCTCGGCTATGGGGGAAGTTGAGGAAATTTGGGGCGACCAAGTCATGTCGAAGCAATGTTTTGTGGTAGCAAACAGGAACTGAGCTGCCAAAGGCTTCGTCCAAAAGATTGAAGGTCCAGAAGACTAGAGTGTCCTTGAAGATGTGGGCGCCAAGGCTGAGGACAAGGCTATTGAAGAATTTGTGGAAGTGCGGATCGACGCCGAAAGTCCAAACAAATTCTTTTTGCTAGGGTCAAGCTTGACCGCCCAAGAAAGGACCAAAATGGTAGATTTCTTGATGGCGAATATCGAAGTCTTCGCATGGACACCGTACGACATGCTCGGCATTGACCCAAGCTTTATTTGCCATCAACTCAATGTCTTCCTGGATGCACACCTTGTCATTCAAAGAACGACGAGATCGGCTCTTCATCATGCCGAGGTAGTCGCGGAGGAGGTAAGGAACCTGTTAGAAGCACGGGCGATCCAGGAAGTGCACTACCTTCGGTGGGTTTCAAATACGGTCGTGGTACCCAAGAAGAATGGGAAGTGGCGAGTTTGCGTTGACTACAAGACTGTCAACCGAGCTTGCCCTAAAGACTGTTTTCCTCTGCCCAGAATAGACCAGCTGGTGGATTTAACAGCCGGGCATAACAAGCTCAGTTTCTTGGATGCCTATCGCGGTTATCATCAGATCGCCATGCATGGCCCCGACCGCAAGATAACCTCTTTCACCACCCCAAGGGGACTCTTCTGCTATCGAGTCATGCCTTTTGGTTTGAAGAACGCCGGGGCAACTTTCCAAAGGATGGTGACCAAAATGTTCGCTCCTTTGCTAGGCCGGACGATGGAAGCTTATATCGATGACATGGTGGTCAAAAGCAGGCATCAGACAGACCACTTGTCATGACCCAAACCCGCCCCTATGGGTTTAACATCGCAATCGGCCAGTAATCCATGATTACCGAAGGCCTGCTTAATAGTAATGACAGTAATACAGAGTAAAGGGGCTGGCGGAAGGCAAACAGTAAATAAAAGATGTCCAATGAGCTGTGAAAATTTGAATGCGAAAAGACTTTTATGAATAAGCCACACTCATAAGCAAAACATATATACATACATCATAAACTCAAACATCATAGTTAGGGACTGTACAGTCAAGTCTTATTCAGTCAATACAAAAACAGAGACAAAAGGGTGCATCTGAAACACCCCAAAACAGCCTTAGCTTGAACGCACTCGGAACCTCGAAGTGAGGCACGATGATTGGCTTGAAAAAACGAGAGCTTAACTTGACGCTTTTAGCTTCGATCCGGTGCCTGGACACCTACATATAAATATAAACAGTGAGCTAAAGCCCAGTGAATAACATATGCGTAAAGGGGTTATCTTTTCATTAATTAAAACAGTCATTTGCATCAGTAAATCAGTTATTCAATCAGTGGCTCATGTTTCATGCCATATCAGTCATTTAGAAACCATAGTAGTCATATGTGGTACATCAAATAGCAAAACAATACAGTAGGTCTAAATAGACCGAACAGTCCGTTGATGGCCATCATAATAGTAAATAGTAGTAGTTCCAGACATGAGAACTGACAGAGATCTCTGTAACAGTAACAGTAATAGTACAGTAATAGTAAGTTGCTATGGATGCCACGAATACAGTTTACAAATAGGACAAACATTCATTCAGTAAGTAATGTCATTTCAGAAAAATGGTATAGTCAATCGTTCAGAAATAATTATAATTGAACGTATCTTTACAACATTGTTACTCACAGAGTACTAGGCTACAGATAGGCTAGTCAGCGTCCTCGAGTGCCAACCCTACACAGTTGCAGAACGAACACACACACTAAGTTATACACTTGGGATTAATAACTTAGCCCCTTAACTTGACTCGGTGTGGTTTTATAACAGTATCCTCATTAAGATGCCTTAAACTTAGCCTAGGAATGCCTAGGATAGGATGAGGATGCAAAAATTACACTTTAAAACACTTTTCAAAATTTGCTGAAACAGGGGTCCACACTCGAGCGTGGCTTTCTACGCTCGAGTGGACATGCAGATAATGAAGCTCCGCTCGAGCGTGACTTTCCCCTGCTCAAGCGGGCTGCAAACTCAAGAAAAGTACTAGTTGAATGATATTCATGCCCGATGAATGCTCGACCTCCGCTCGAGCGTGAGACTCAGACCCTCGCTCGAGCGTGAATTCTCTTGCTTGAGCGGACTGCAAAACACATGACCTTCTGGACATATGCATTTTATGCTCGAGCGTGACTTTCTTCGCTCGAGCGGAAGTGCATGTACTCAGAGTGTACGCTCGAGTGTGAAGTCCTTCGCTCGAGCGTGGATCCAAAATCTAGAATTTCCAGATTGATCCTCAAGCACAAAACTCAACTTTTAAAGCTTCAAACTCGATTCTTTTGGGCTAATTTTCTGGAAAACACTTAAAAACCCATAATACAACATGTTTCAAAGATCATTTTGTAAAATCGAGCCCAAAGGTGTGATAATTGAACACAATTTTGAATGAAACTTAATGAATATAGCAAGAACACAACATGCATGAGTTCTTATGAATTCCAATGCTCCAAAACATGGTCAAATGCAAGATTGAACTCTAAAACATAGTGAATTCATGGACTACAACCAAAACATGGACATGCATGTGGGAATTCTCATGTAATTGATCTCAAAACTCAATAATATGGACATGCATGCACACATTGCTACTCAAATCAACTCTTTAGGCTATAACTTGACTCTAGTCTCCAATTTACCATGAACCATGCAAGACACAACTTAAATTCAAGTTCAAGAGGGTGAATTTCCTACCTTAGGTCTTGAATTCCAAGTATGCTAGCTCAATTTTGCAAATCTCTTTAATTCCTCTAATTTTCCAAGCCAATTCTTGTTGAAATCAAGTTTTTCTCCTACTCTCCCTCTCTCTCTTGGTTTTGGTCTAGAAGATGAACAAAATGATGCATCAAATATGTATGAGGTGTAATAAGGGTTGGTCAATGAGTCAAGCCACTCAATGGCAAAAAGGTAATAAACCTAGGCCCAATTAATCTAGCATTATTTAATCTAATTCAATCATTCCAAATCAAGTTTTAATTAAACCTACCATAAAATTACATAAATCCTAACTAGCATATAACACTAATCAATTTTTGATTCGGTCACCGATAAGGCTTTCAATTTGCAATTCGAAGTCAGAATATGAACAGATCATTCAGTAATCAAACAAATAGAAATACATTTCAAACAATACACTCATGCAAACAAATTAGGATTTCATTCTAATCAATTACTCATCATGCTCAATCTGTCACGACCCCAACCTGCCCCTAGTAGGTCGGCGCCGAGATGGCCAGTAACCCGAGGTTACCAAAGGCCTCTTACAAGAATTCACACACAAATCAGAGTAAACATATGGGGCTTACGAATGCGGAAGCAATAAATTAACATACAAGCAGTCCATAAGAGCAGTGCTTAAGTTGAATGAAATGACATACATCTTTGATGGTTCCAATATAACAAAATAGAGTACAAAAATTACATCTTGACAAAAAGGCTTCTCGGCCTTCAAATACAAAATACAATGAAAGATCTAAGAAGCATGATCTTCAAGATGTTCACAAAAATGCGAATCAAAACACGTCGGCAAAATACTTCATCAAAACACCTCGGCTAAACACCTCGGCAAAACATACTTAGGCATCACCGCCCTGCTCATCACCTACATATATATAGAGAGGGTGAGCTTGGATACTCAGTGAATGGCATAAACAATAAAGGGTTTACATGAATGATATCCGAGGTCTTTTAACAAAACAATACAAGGCATAAATCAAGTTCTTATATCAAATCTGCCAAGCTTCATCAATCAAGTCTTTCAAGGCTTTCAAGTTCCAAGGGATGACATCAAGAGTTGTGCTACAAATGCTTATAGTCCCCTAGCACGCACGGACTTTCAAGAGTTGTGCTACAAATGCTTATAGTCCCCTAGCACGTACGGACTTTCAAGAGTTGTGCTACAAATGCTTATAGTCCCCTAGCACGTACGGACTTTCAAGAGTTGTGCTACAAATGCTTATAGTCCCCTAGCACGTACGGACTTTCAAGAGTTGTGCTACAAATGCTTATAGTCCCCTAGCACGTACGGACTTTCAACAAGGTATAATACTTGGCATACAAAGTAGGGATAGTCATTCATACTTGCAAATACTTTTCAAAACAAGGCAAAGTAAGACTTCTATCAAAAACACTTAAACATAGCTTTATTAAAATGCCACTCACATAGTTCTTCAGACGTCGGGGTCAAGGCAAGTCCAAGTCCTACAATCACATAACAAGTCTATTGAATGCACTTTCAAACAAGCTTCATATGCATGCAAATGACCTCGGCAGTCGCTCAAGCTAAGTCAAAACATATCAAACACTGCTTCTTACTTTGGGAAAACATGCTGGGCACCATCCAGGTCTTGGCCGAGGTTCCACACTCTCTCGCCGAGGTGTGGTCCCGAGGGCCACATTCAAGGATAAAGGAAGCCGGGGAAAACCTGGGTTTCTCTCTGCTCAAGAACATGAACAAGATGAATGCAAAGATCATAACTTACATTTATAAAGTCTGAGATTTCGTGCCATGAGTTTGAAAACATGGACCTGGGTACCCATGCTAGAAGACCTTGGTAAAACAAACACAAAAGCATGGATTTCAATGCAAGCTTTCGGATCAAATCAAGGCTTTTCCTCAAGAACACATAAATGTCTTATTTTCTTTCTAAAACCGACTTTAAATCTATGCATGGCACACAAACAAACTCGATCATGCAATGTGACTAGACAAACAATAAAAGTAATCAAAGGAGAACAAGAATCTGACCTCAGATTGCAAATCCAACGGATCAAACACCAAGAATCAAGCTTGCTATCTACTTCTCACTCTAGAACTCTTCCTAGAGCTTCTCTCTCCTCAAGAACAAGATTTGAGACAAGAATGATGTGTTTCTAAGTCTGTCGGCTACTTATCCTTCAGCTCGGACACGTGGCAACAGGTGGTTGGCTCTATTCAAAAAGGTGACTGATTGAAAGGACAAGACTCTGACAAAGCGTATCTAACAAGCTACCAAGTGAAACACTCCGGCGGGTAATGACATCGGCTAACAACGAGACTTCGGCAAGCAATAACATCGGCCAAAGGTAGGACTTCGGCTACAGGGTAACAAGGACATCGGCTAGGGAGGACGACACTTGACTAAGCTGTGCCACACCTTGGCCAGGGTGTGCCACACCTCGGCCTATGTCATACCATCCCGGGAACAAGGTCACTAATGCAACATACCTCGGCTAAGCAGAAACATCTCGGCTAGAATGCCGGGGTGAAGGTGAAGGTTAATCAAGTGGTTCTAACATGATTCTAAGCACAAGGGTTCAAAGGTGAACTAGTCCCAAGGTTACCTCGGCTACACACGTAATCCGTAAGGAACATAACACTCAAGTAATACTTATGCAAGACAAGTCAAAGATGCAAGGCAAGTCAAGATTCAAGATACAACTTAACAAAGCAAAAATCATATAAAATGCATATGAGTATGGCTAAGACAGTGGGAGGGTTATTACATCCTACCCCCCTTAAGGAAGTTTGGTCCCCAAACTTGAGTTACCTTGGTTCAGAAATAGTTCTGGATGTCGAATGTTCATTTCTTCTTCCATTTCCCATGTGGCATCCTTGCCGTAGTGTTCCTTCCATTCAACCTTTACCATTGGTATTGCCTTATTTCTCAATTGCCTTACTTGCCTATCAATAATACGCATTGGTCTCTCTTCATAACTCAATTCTTCATCAACCATAATCCCAAAATGATCAATCACATGCAGGGGATCCCGAATATACTTTCTCAACATTGAAATATGGAATACATTGTGTACTTGGCTCAATCCTGGTGGTAAAGCAAGTCTGTAGGCAGTCGTGTTAATCCTTTCAAGAATTTCGAATGGCCCGATGTAACGAGGTGCTAACTTACCTTTCTTCCCAAATCTAAAAACTCCTTTCCTTGGCGAAATCTTCAGAAATACATGATCCCCAACTTCAAACTCCAATTCTCTTCTCCTCTGGTCGGCGTAGCTCTTCTGCCGACTTTGGGCAGTTGTGATCCTCTGACGAATAAGCTTAATCTTCTCGGTTGTCACTTGAATCAGTTCGGGGCCGATCAAAACTTTGTCTCCTACTTCGGTCCAACATATCGGCGATCTGCACTTCCTTCCATACAAAGCTTCATACGGTGCCATGCCAATGCTGGCTTGATAACTGTTGTTGTAAGCGAACTCAACTAAAGGTAGATGTGCTTCCCAACTTCCTTTGAAATCCAGTGCGCATAGTCTGAGCATATCTTCAAGTGTTTGAATTGTTCTTTCTGTTTGCCCATCGGTTTGGGGGTGGAAAGCTGTGCTAAACCTCAACTCGGTTCCCAAGGCTCTTTGTAAACCCTGCCAAAATCTACAAACAAACTTCGGATCTCGGTCTGAAACAATAGACATCGGCACTCCATGAAGTCTCACAATCTCATTCATATACAGTACAGCTAGTCGGTCAGCATTGAATGTAGTCTGAACAGGCAAGAAGTGTGCTGACTTGGTTAATCTGTCAACTATGACCCAAATCGAATCCATTCCTTTCTGTGTCCTCGGCAACCCAATCACAAAATCCATGGAGACATGTTCCCATTTCCATTCAGGTATTGACAAGGGTTGAAGGAGTCCGGCTGGTCTCTGATGTTCTGTCTTCACTTGTTGACATTGCAAGCATCGAGATACAAACTCGGCTATTTCCCTCTTCATGTTCGGCCACCAAAAGGTCTGCTTGACATCGTGATACATTTTTGTGTTTCCTGGATGGACAGCAATTCTGGAACCATGAGATTATTGCAGAACCTTCCCTTTTAACTCTGGGATGTCGGCCACGCACAATCTTCCTTCGAACTTAAGTACTCCCTTTTCAAATGTGTAACCTGACCTCGGCTTGGTGATGATCTCGTCGGCTACCTTCTTCAGGAATTCGTCCTCCATTTGTCTGGCTTTCACTTCCCCAATAATAGTTGGCTCTGCCGAGGTTATGGCTAAGCACGCCAAGCTTCCCATTGACCTTCTGCTTAATGCGTCGGCTACTGAGTTGGCCTTGCCTGGGTGGTACTGAATCTGCATGTCATAGTCTTTCAATAATTCCAACCATCTTCTCTGCCTTAAATTTAGTTCCCTCTGAGTGAATAAGTACTTCAAACTCTTGTGGTCCGTGAAAACCTGACAAGAAGCTCCATACAAGTAATGACGCCAAATCTTCAAAGCAAATACCACGGCTGCTAGTTCTAGGTCATGGGTGGGATAATTCTTCTCATGAGGTTTCAACTGGCGAGATGCATATGCTATAACCTTACCCCCTTGCATCAACACACAACCCAAACCTTTATGTGAAGCATCACTATAAATCTGAAATTCTTCATTACCTGTTGGAAGTGCAAGAACTGGTGCTGTAACTAACCTTGTCTTCAATTCCTGGAAGGCTGACTCTCTACCTTCAGTCCATTCATATGTCACTCCCTTCTGAGTTAACTGTGTTAGTGGTATTGCGATCCTTGAGAAATCCTTTACAAACTTCCTGTAGTAACCTGCCAAACCCAGAAAACTACGGACCTCGGACACGTTGGTCGGCGTTGGCCAATTTACCACGGCTTCAATCTTACTAGGGTCAACGGAGATACCCTCTTCATCAATCACATGCCCCAAAAATGAAATACTGGAAAGCCAAAACTCACACTTACTCAGCTTAGCGTATAACTTCCTGTCCCTCAAAATCTGTAAGGCAAGTCTCAAGTGGTTTTCATGTTCAGTTTTACTCTTAGAATAGATCAGTATATCATCAATGAAGACAACTACAAACTCATCTAAATATGGCTTGAAGACTCTGTTCATTAAGTCCATAAATGCAGCAGGGGCATTGGTTACTCCAAAAGGCATTACTAAAAACTCGTAGTGACCATATCGGGTTCGGAAGGCCGTCTTCTCAACATCCTCGGCTCTAACTTTAAGCTGATGGTAACCCGACCTAAGGTCAATCTTGGAAAACACTCGTGCTCCTTGAAGTTGATCTAGCAAATCATCAATCCTAGGCAACGGGTACTTGTTCTTAATGGTTACCTTATTAAGTTCTCTATAGTCGATGCAAAGACGAAGTGTACCATCCTTTTTCTTAACAAATAACACTGGGGCTCCCCATGGTGAAGTGCTCGGCCTAACAAAACCCTTATCCAACAACTCTTGTAATTGCACCTTCAATTCCTTAAGCTCGGCTGGGGCCATTCTATAAGGTGTTTTGGAGATCGGCTGTGTTCCTGACGTGATGTCCACAGTAAATTCTATTTCCCTATCAACTAAGTGGCCAGGCAATTCATTTGGAAAGACATCGGGGAATTCGTTCACAACTGGGATGTCGGCTAGAGTAACCTTCCCATTCTGATCACTCAATATACTACACAAGTAGCCATGGCACCCTTTCTGAATTAGCTTATAAGCTTTAATGGATGAAATCAAGTAAGGCGGGGACACTACACCTCTACCCTGGAAAATAACCTCGGCTTGGCTTGGGGGTTTCAAAGTAACACTCTTAGAAACACAATCAATAGATGCATGATTCATCACTAACCAATCCATCCCTAGTATAACGTCAAAGTGAGTCATGTTCAATGGCATTAAGTCAACTAGTATTTCCACACCCTTAATCACAACAACACACTCCCTATAAATAGATACAACAATCATAGTTCTCCCAGATGGAGCAGATACATATAACACATAATCAAGAGGTTCCTGTGGTCTATTCATCTTCTCGGCAAACTTAACAGATACGAATGAATGCGTAGAGCCCGAATCAATCAATATGTATGCATCTTGAGAGCAGATTTGAAGTATACCTGACACTACTGCCTCAGTATTCTGGGTGTCTCCTGGCACTAGCGCAAAAACTCTGCCTTGCCTCATCTGTGTCCTTCCAACATCGTTTCCCTGTGCAGAGCCCGAGGTGCTCCCACTTTTCAAACCATCAGCAATCTTGGACTTCGGACAATCTTTCACACGATGACCCATTTCTCCACACTCAAAACAGGCACCTGACGCCCAGCGACAAACTCCGGAATGCGATTTTCCACAACTTGCACACATCGGCTTCGTAGTACCTTCCTGGTTCAGATTGCTGGAGCTGCCGACGTTCGTCTTCTTCTTGGCGTTGAACGGAACTCGGCGGTTATCATAGTTCGGCCTTTTCCTCTGGTTCTCTCCTGCATTCTGGTATCGGTTCAAGTTGGTTTCTGCAAGAATAGCCTTGTCCAAGACTCCAGCATAAGTCGGCATGTTGAGCATGTTGACTCTATCCTGTATCGGTGCACGCAACCCACTTTCAAACTTCCTAGCCTTCCTGTACTCATCGCTGACCATATGAGGCGCATACCTTGCTAATTCTGTGAAAGCACGATCGTATTCTGCTACTGTCTTGTTTCCTTGTGTCAAAGTCTGAAACTCCGTGATCTTGCGATCTCGGACACTAAGAGGAAAATGCTTGTCATAAAATAGTTCCAAGAATTTAACCCAAGTTAAGTCAGGGTTCCCTTCCCGTGTTATCATCCACCATCTTCGGGCATCGTCATCTAACGTAAATGCGGCCAATGCCACCTTCTGAGCATCTGTGCTGGGAAAGATCTCGAACAACTTCTCCATTCCTAAGACCCACGCTTCGGCTTTCATCGGTTCTACGCCCCCTTGGAATCTCGGCGGGTTCATCTTTTTGAACTCCTTAATCAAAGTCATAGTCTCATCCCCATACAAGGCTGGCTGCGAGGGTACTTGGGGCACTGGAGGAGGTGGAGGTGGAACTGCATGTCGGCCATTAGTCTGTTCGGCCTGAGTAGATGTGGCACTAACAGTCTGTTGTCTTATCTGCCTCAACTCCCGAGTTAATCCCTCAACTAGCCTTTCCAATCGACCCAATCTGTCTTCTGATTGATCTCGGCCAACTGGTGGTCTTCCTCTCCTCATAATGCTATGAGTATGTAAAATGTAACTTTAAAACAAAATGTGCAATAAAGCATGTATGCAAGCAACAAGCTGTTATGCCAAGATGATGCACACATTGTCAAGTAGCAAGCAACATGATGCAATCCTATCATCTTTCTAAGGGAAATCCTATGCTCTTTAGGACTCAAGGTGTGTGAATAACGTACTATGAGGAACTTGTGCTCTGATACCAATCTGTCACGACCCCAACCTGCCCCTAGTAGGTCGGCGCCGAGATGGCCAGTAACCCGAGGTTACCAAAGGCCTCTTACAAGAATTCACACACAAATCAGAGTAAACATATGGGGCTTACGAATGCGGAAGCAATAAATTAACATACAAGCAGTCCATAAGAGCAGTGCTTAAGTTGAATGAAATGACATACATCTTTGATGGTTCCAATATAACAAAATAGAGTACAAAAATTACATCTTGACAAAAAGGCTTCTCGGCCTTCAAATACAAAATACAATGAAAGATCTAAGAAGCATGATCTTCAAGATGTTCACAAAAATGCGAATCAAAACACGTCGGCAAAATACTTCATCAAAACACCTCGGCTAAACACCTCGGCAAAACATACTTAGGCATCACCGCCCTGCTCATCACCTACATATATATAGAGAGGGTGAGCTTGGATACTCAGTGAATGGCATAAACAATAAAGGGTTTACATGAATGATATCCGAGGTCTTTTAACAAAACAATACAAGGCATAAATCAAGTTCTTATATCAAATCTGCCAAGCTTCATCAATCAAGTCTTTCAAGGCTTTCAAGTTCCAAGGGATGACATCAAGAGTTGTGCTACAAATGCTTATAGTCCCCTAGCACGCACGGACTTTCAAGAGTTGTGCTACAAATGCTTATAGTCCCCTAGCACGCACGGACTTTCAAGAGTTGTGCTACAAATGCTTATAGTCCCCTAGCACGTACGGACTTTCAAGAGTTGTGCTACAAATGCTTTGTGCTACAAATGCTTATAGTCCCCTAGCACGTACGGACTTTCAAGAGTTGTGCTACAAATGCTTATAGTCCCCTAGCACGTACGGACTTTCAACAAGGTATAATACTTGGCATACAAAGTAGGGATAGTCATTCATACTTGCAAATACTTTTCAAAACAAGGCAAAGTAAGACTTCTATCAAAAACACTTAAACATAGCTTTATTAAAATGCCACTCACATAGTTCTTCAGACGTCGGGGTCAAGGCAAGTCCAAGTCCTACAATCACATAACAAGTCTATTGAATGCACTTTCAAACAAGCTTCATATGCATGCAAATGACCTCGGCAGTCGCTCAAGCTAAGTCAAAACATATCAAACACTGCTTCTTACTTTGGGAAAACATGCTGGGCACCATCCAGGTCTTGGCCGAGGTTCCACACTCTCTCGCCGAGGTGTGGTCCCGAGGGCCACATTCAAGGATAAAGGAAGCCGGGGAAAACCTGGGTTTCTCTCTGCTCAAGAACATGAACAAGATGAATGCAAAGATCATAACTTACATTTATAAAGTCTGAGATTTCGTGCCATGAGTTTGAAAACATGGACCTGGGTACCCATGCTAGAAGACCTTGGTAAAACAAACACAAAAGCATGGATTTCAATGCAAGCTTTCGGATCAAATCAAGGCTTTTCCTCAAGAACACATAAATGTCTTATTTTCTTTCTAAAACCGACTTTAAATCTATGCATGGCACACAAACAAACTCGATCATGCAATGTGACTAGACAAACAATAAAAGTAATCAAAGGAGAACAAGAATCTGACCTCAGATTGCAAATCCAACGGATCAAACACCAAGAATCAAGCTTGCTATCTACTTCTCACTCTAGAACTCTTCCTAGAGCTTCTCTCTCCTCAAGAACAAGATTTGAGACAAGAATGATGTGTTTCTAAGTCTGTCGGCTACTTATCCTTCAGCTCGGACACGTGGCAACAGGTGGTTGGCTCTATTCAAAAAGGTGACTGATTGAAAGGACAAGACTCTGACAAAGCGTATCTAACAAGCTACCAAGTGAAACACTCCGGCGGGTAATGACATCGGCTAACAACGAGACTTCGGCAAGCAATAACATCGGCCAAAGGTAGGACTTCGGCTACAGGGTAACAAGGACATCGGCTAGGGAGGACGACACTTGACTAAGCTGTGCCACACCTTGGCCAGGGTGTGCCACACCTCGGCCTATGTCATACCATCCCGGGAACAAGGTCACTAATGCAACATACCTCGGCTAAGCAGAAACATCTCGGCTAGAATGCCGGGGTGAAGGTGAAGGTTAATCAAGTGGTTCTAACATGATTCTAAGCACAAGGGTTCAAAGGTGAACTAGTCCCAAGGTTACCTCGGCTACACACATAATCCGTAAGGAACATAACACTCAAGTAATACTTATGCAAGACAAGTCAAAGATGCAAGGCAAGTCAAGATTCAAGATACAACTTAACAAAGCAAAAATCATATAAAATGCATATGAGTATGGCTAAGACAGTGGGAGGGTTATTACACAATCACAGTTTAACACTAATCAGAGGTGAGGGTTGTCACACCACTTGTTCGACCTAGCTGGGATGTTTGTCATTCTCAAACAGCACAAGCTACGCCTGAATGCGTCAAAGTGTGCCTTCGGCGCGGGATCCGGAAAATTCCTAGGCTTCCTAGTCACAAACCGAGGCATTGAGGTGGACCCCACACAAATCAAAGCCATACAAGAATTGAAGCAGCCCAACTCGGCGAAGGACGTGCAGCATCTGGCTGGAATAGCGGCCGCGCTTAACCGATTCATAAGCCGGTCATCAGATCGCTATCGCCCTTTCTTTCGAGCCTTGAAATCCAAGTTTTCATGGGACGAGGAATGTGACAGGGCTTTGGCCGAGCTCAAGGCGTATTTGTCTTGTGCTCCAGTATTGGTGACACCCAAGCCCGGCGAAAAACTCTACCTATATCTGGCAGTTTCTCAGCATGCAGTTAGCGTGGTGCTCGTCTGGTCAAAAGGTATCCAGCATTTCTCTATCTTTTACGTGAGCAAAACCTTGCTACCGGCCGAGTCGAGGTATTTGCCGCTGAAAAAACTTGCTTTGGCGTTGATGATGGCCTCTGGGAAATTGGCGCACTACTTTCACGCTCACACAATCATCGTGTTGACCGAATTCCCCCTCAAAGCCTTGTTTGAGCAGGCGGATTTCTACGGTCGAATCCTGAAATGGGCGGTCGAATTGAGACAGTTCGACGTCAAGTTTCAACCCCGAACGACCATAAAAGCACAAGCATTGGCAGATTTCGTTCCTGAATTCTTGCCTGGAATTCACCAAGTATGTCCGGTGGATCTCACCACGGTAGCCGAGGAGGCAAATGAAGGCTCAACGAAAATTGCACAACAGGGTGATGGTGGCAACGCAGAACTTGCGCGCCCGTCCATAGAACCTCCTGTCGGAATAATACTGCAGCCCGGCAATGCGACGATGGACGTGGGCATAACAGATCAACCTATTGGGTCCAGTGCTGCATTGCCGAGGGGGAATGAAGTGGAACCGAACAACAGCGAACCTGAAATCGAACAGCAGAGCGACCGTGATCCCATCAACCTTCAAGCCTCCCAGGACCCCTCAGAATGTTGGAACCTTTTCGTCGGTGAAATGTGAAAACTTTTTGTAGATGGAGCCTCAAATCATCATGGCGCCAGGCTGGGCATAGTTTTGATCTCACCAGATGGTTTGACCATCGAACACTCTATCACACTCGGATTCTCTGCGTCAAACAATGACGCTAAGTACAAGGCGCTATTGGCCGGGCTTAAGAGCGCGCTTCAGTTGCGCGCATCCGAGCTTATGATTTACAGTGACTCCCAATTTGTTGTCAACCAAGTGTCCGGGGCCTACGAAGCCAAAGACGACAGAATGGCCAAGTACCAAGCTCTGGTAAAAGAACACATCAAGCGATTCCAGGCAATTAGAGTCCAACAAATTGGTCGTGAAGAAAATGGCCGTACAGATGAATTAGCCGGTCTAGCTTCCATGGTCGACAGAACATCATTCAGTCATCTCCTGATTAAGTTTCTTCCAAGGCCTAGTATCGAGGAACCTGAGCAGACAGAAGTACTCTGCACCGAGCTTGGCCCTTCTTGGATGGACCCTATTATCCTCTTCTTGAAAGAGCGGACCCTTTCGGCCGATAAAAAGGAAGCGTATAAAGTCCGGGTGAAGTCAAAGCGGTTTTGGCTCTCTCCATCTGGCGCTTTATACAAAAAGTCATTCACCGGTCCTTACCTCAAGTGTGTACACCCAAACAACGTGGAAGCTTTTCTGTACAAGATTCATGAAGGCATATGCGGAAGTCACATCGGGGGAAGATCTTTGGCCTACCGAGCTATCTCGCAAGGATATTGGTGGCCATGTATGCAAGCGGACGCTCAAAAATATGTTAGAAAATGTGAGAAGTGCCAGAAGTTCGCCCACCAAATTCACCAGCCGGCCAGAGAACTTCTTCCCCTCACAAGCCCTTGGCCTTTTGCGATATGGGGGCTAGACATAGTGGGACCACTCCCGACGGCACCAGGCAACCGGAAGTTCTTCATTGCGGCTACGGATTACTTCACCAAATGGGTTGAAGCTGAGCCCTTAACGACTATCGAGGAGAAAGACGTCAAACGGTTTGTCTGGCAGAATGTGGTAATACGGTTTGGCGTCCCCAAGATTCTAATTTCTGATAATGGCACCCAATTTGACGGGCGCTTATTCAGAGGATTTTGTGAGGAATTGAAGATCGAATTCTACAACTCCACTCCGGCTTACCCGCAGTCCAACGGCCAAGCCGAAGCATCAAACAAGACCATTCTTGATGGGTTGAAGAAAAGACTTGAGAAAGCCAAAGAAAAATGGGCCAAGGAACTCCCAAGTGTCCTTTGGGCATATCGAACGACCCCGAGGCGATCTACCGGGGAAACTCTTTTTGCCCTAGCATACGGCATGGAGGCAATCATCCCATTGGAAATCGGCATGCCCACCATCTGCAGTGAAAATTTTGAGCCCGAAATGAACTCTGAAGCAGTCGCCCTGGAATTGAACCTAGCTGATGAGCGCTGAGAAAAAGCTTTGATCCACGTGGCCGCATACCAACAAGAATTGTCCAGGAAATACAACAAAACCGTGCACCCCAGACCGTTTAAAGTGGGCGACTGGGTTTTAAGGAAGGTCATGGGCAACACACTGGTGTCGGGCGAAGGCGAGCTAAGGGCAAACTGGGAAGGGCCCTACAAGGTAACCGGTCTGGCGGGCAAGGGGGCATACCATTTAGAGGATTTGGATGGCAAAGGCGTACCCCGGCCGTGGAATGTGGCTAATCTCAAACTGTACACTATTTTTAGTATTTGTCGTTCTCTTGTAATTTTTTGAGGAATGACTTGTTTTCCCTACACTTCCGAATATAACACTCTTTTTGTCAATATAATAGAAGTGAATTATCTTTGCTGAAGCAGTTTGTTGTTTTCAGGGCCTACTCTTGTGTTTTAGCCGAGATGATCTACCCCGGCTAACAGAGCTGGTGATTTGCCAAACTCAAGGGCTCCAGCCGAGATGATTTACCCCGGCCAAAAAAGTTGGTGATTTGTTCAACTTAAAGGAATTGTTTCTGTTTAGGAACTTGGTTGTGTTTAAAGTAATGAAGTACACGAGAAGTGAACACCTCTAAAGCCAAGATGATTTACTTCGGCTAAATGAGTTGATGATTTACTCAACTCTGAGGTTTCAGCCAAGATGATTTACTTCGGCTAAGTGAGTTGATGATTTACTCAACTCTGAGGTTTCGGCCGAGATGATGTACCCCGGCTAAGTGAGTTGATGTTTTACTCAAGGCTTTAGCCGAGATGCTTTATCCTGGCTAAAAGAGTTGGTGATTTGCCCAACTAAAAGGCTCTAGCCAAAGTGCTCTACCCGGCTAAATGAATTGATGATTTACTCAACTCTGAGGTTTCAGCCGAGATGATGTACCCCGGCTAAGTGAGCTGATGTTTTACTCAAGGCTTTAGCCGAGATGCTTTATCCCGGCTAAAAGAGTTGGTGATTTGCCCAACTCAGAGGCCCTGGCCGAGGTACTCCACCCCGGCTAAAGGAGTTGATGTTTTGCTTAGGTCAAAGGTTCCTGCCGAGATGATGAAACATAGTATAACAAGCAGTGCAACAGTTCACAAATTGAGAACATTTTCATTACTGATAAACTATAGTACATAAGGTGGGGCAGGCAACCTGGTTACATTCTCAAAAAAAAAAAAAAAAAAACAGAGCTAAACTAAGGGGGAAAGGTCAGCGAAGTCGTCCCCGGTTGCAACTGCCTCCAGGTCGACCGTAGTTGTGGTTCCTCGGGCGCCGGACTCAACCTGGTCGACCTCCTTATTGTGGTTTTCTCCCTCTGCATCGTCCTAGGCGTTGTCCCCGCCCTCTTCCTCGGCCTCAGCTTGCAAGGCACTGAAGACATCGTTTGCATATGGCCCCATATAGGCCGGCAGAAAGGCAGCAAGGGGAGAAGCAAACACGTCGGTCCCAGATCCTTGGTCGAGCTGTTCGCAAGCAGCCTTCCAGCCGGACTTAAAGAATATGTCCTTGGTGGCCTCGACTTGCTTGGTGTAGCTTTCTTCGGCCTCCTTGAAACCTTCATTGTTTGCCTCATCCACTTTGTCTTTCCTTGATTGCTTCAATGCTGTCAGCTCGGCCTGGAGAGCGTCCCTTTCCTTTTCAACGGCTCCAAGTTGGCCGAGCAATTTGGAGTTGTCGGTATTTGCAATCTCCAAATAAGCCTTCGACCGCCCCATCTCGGTTTGAAGGTGCTCGACTTGGCTGGCGGCGTCGGTCGCCTTTTGCCGGAGTCTATGAATCCGCTCCATCACAAGATGTTGTTTCTGGATGGCCTGCAAGAAGAGAGTTTCAATAAAGAAAGCCAACCGTGCAGACACTTGAAAAAATTTGAATAAAATAAGCGGAATTCTTACCCGGGTCATAGACTTGACCGAGGATTTCACGAGCCGGGTATCGGGCACGTGGTCACTGCCGGTCACGTCGCTCTGCAGGAGTAGGGCTCTTGTCAGGTCGAAGGCTAGGAGGCGTTCTTTGTCGCCTTTGACCGAAGCGTTAGCCGAGATCTCCTTACCCCGGTGCTTCAACTGAGGCTTCCAAGGTGGTGTTGGCTCAAATGCGACTGTGGGTTGCTCAGTGCCCAGCTCCGCAACAAGCTCGGCTGTAGGATCGGTGGTCCTAGGCCTTTTCTCGGCTCGGCGGCTGTCGTTGTTGGTCTGCACCATAGCAGTTGATGCCAACGCAACCACGGCCCTATTCATTTGACCGACAGCAGCTGCGCGAGAAGGGATGCTCAGCAGCTCGGTGGATGTGGCGGTGATGAGATTTTTGATGCGGCTTCGTTTGGCCATCTCCTCTTCTTCGGTCAGCCGGATTAGGGGCACATCCGGGAGTGTTGGATCGAGTGGTGAAGATGGTGCTCGGAGAAAGTCGGTGACTCTACTTCTGCGTGGAGCCGAGTAGCGGTAGCTCGGTATGGAACCGAGAAGTTCGTGGCAGTCTCGGTGGCTATACCTCAGCGCGGCTCTGATGGCAGCCTCG
This sequence comes from Camellia granthamiana, assembly GCA_036172215.1. Taxonomy (NCBI): domain Eukaryota; kingdom Viridiplantae; phylum Streptophyta; class Magnoliopsida; order Ericales; family Theaceae; genus Camellia; species Camellia granthamiana. Next base: position 49,613,391 of record CM069912.1, on the reverse strand, counting down.
TTTGGGTTGTAGTAGTTTGCCCTCAAGGCTTCGATAGCTGCAAAGTGGGAAAGAAGAAAAAGGCATTAGTATAACAATGAAGGAAAATAGGTTGACCGAGCAGTAAGCATGGCTTACATGTCGAACCGAAGTTCTTGCTGATGTACCAGCCAGGCACGTCGGCTGTCTCATAATTACCAGACACCCAGAAAAAGTCATCGTCGTGCATATCCTTATCTATGGTGTCGGTCACAAGTTTTTCTTTGCCCGGTCTAATCTTTAAATAATAATTAAGCCCGTCGGCAGTATGGCCCAGGGTGTTTTGGTGCAGAATCTCGGCTAGCCCAAGGTTCAAACCGAGCCAGTTATTTAGTTTGGCCACACCGTTTATTATTCTGAATGTGTTGGTGGAGACTTGTGTTGGTGCTAGCCCGATACGCCTCAGGAACTCACATATTCGAGGCTGGACCGGGAAGCGTAAACCTCCCTCGATTATGGACAGCATGGTGAAGGGGCATTCATCCAGTCTACCCTATGGGGTGGTGTCCTCGGTGCCGAGCTCGAGATGCACGTCTGCGGGGATGCCGTATTCTTCCTAGAACGCAGCTAGTGCGACCGGCGTGTCAACCAAGAAGCGGTAACGCCCCATGTGAAGCCGGCTGGTTTTAACACGGCTGTGGTGGTTTGGCAAAGTTTCGTTTAATGGCTGCTCGGCCTTTGAGAGCCTTAGTGTTGGTGCTTGGTCCCCTTGGACTCTGTAGTAAAAGGAAGTCTGAGTGTAAGTGGGAGCGCGGTCGCGCAAAACGAGCTCGACTTTAGCTCGATCAGATGGAGTGCCAGACCACCTTGGTCACAGAGGTAAACCCAGAAGCTCGGCCACTCAAGCGGACTAGATATTACCCCGGTTGAGCGGTCCAACACTCTATGACCTCGGTTCTTACACGAGTTTTGCAAACTCGCAACTTGCTCAGTTTTGGTGTTTTTTGGGATCAAAAGAAGACCTAGAGCCCGGTCCGCCCCAGATCCTCGCGTGTTCGTCACTTAGGTTGAAGAGCAGTTGAGAGAGAAGGGGAAGGGGTGGTTTTTGGGGAGCTACATCCTAAAACCTATGGCTTTTGTGCCCTAAAATGTGAATATCAAATGAAAAGCAATGAAGAGATTCGAAGAACTTACCAGTTTAAGGGTGTAAGTCGAATCTTTGAGCACGAAGTCAGTCCAGGGCAAGAATGGGGTTTGGTGGAGACGAGGGCACTGCAGCGTTGGGTTGTCTGGAATGGAAGAGCAACAGTAAGAAAGAATTGTGAAGGGGTAAGAAGCGTGTTTATAGGAGGAAAAGAACCACAAAAATTCGAATACGAGAGGCGGCGGCGTTAGCTGTTCAAGGCCAATGAGTGAAGGATGCGTGTCCCTATTGACAGCGACGTCAGTATTGAAGAGACAGGGTAACTAGTTGAGGCATCGACCGAGCAAATCAAGAAACCGACCATGGGGATTAGCGCGGTTGACGTCTTACGGATTAAGGACCGGGGGAGAATCTACCCCGGTCAGATCATGTAATCCCGGTCACGCTTACGCGGACGGAATTAAGGAGCAATTGAGAGGGAGATTTATAATCTGGCTTTTGGGCCGTGGTAGATGCCGAACATAAAGATGGTCGAGCTAACTTGATCCTGTCCAGAGTCGGTGTTGCTCGGTCGAGGCCCAGGTCGTATGCCTAGGCCGAGCTAACTTGGGCTTCTCAAGGAGTTGGTCTTGCTCGGTCGAGGCCCAAGTCCCATGTTTGGGCCGAGCTAATTTGGCCGAGATGATCGTATGCTAATCCAGGTATCGTGATTCGCACATTTAGCTCGGCGGGGAAGGTTTTCTAAATACCGGCTTAACCGGTCTGGAACTCGGTCTTACCGGAATGCTACCAAGCTCTGGTGTGATGGAGCTCGACGAGCAGCGCTCTCGGACTCGTTACGTAGCACGGTCGGAGGAGGCCGAGGTGATGCCGCCGGGTTGCCCTGTTCCCGCTAATGTTGTTTGGCGGTTTGATTAGGTGGTGTCAGCTGGATTCATGCTGACAGATGGGAGAGTAGCTCCACGTGTCAATAGACTAATGGGCGCAGAGCTGAGCGCATAAAGTATATAAGCATGACTGCGCCCCCCGTGCTGGGGATGGAACATCATTTGGTGAGATAAACTTACATTCATTCAACTTCTCTCTCCTTCTCCCTGAGTGTGTGCTAACTTAACTGTCGGAGGGGTTTTCCGGCAACACTCCGCCGGGTAGCTCACCGCCGTTGTGTTCTCAGGTTGATCGGATAGGTTTGGACAGCGACGAATATCTCTTCCCCGTACAGTGAGGTTGAAGGTATTTTCTTCAAAGTCCAAAAAGAAAGGTTGATGTAATCTACCAATAAAAAAGAAGAGGAAGAAGAAGAAGGAGAAAGTGAATAAAGATGATCAATAACAAGAGCATGGATTATGGCCTTTGTCTTTTTGCAATTAAAATAAAAAATAAAAAAAAGGGCCAATTATAATAATAGTCCTTATAATATGAGATTTGTGTCACTTGAGTTCCGAACTTTTCAATTATAATACATTTGATCTTAAATTTTGAATTTTATTTCAAATAAAGACAATCAAATATATTTCATTTGCAAACGGTCTATTTTAAGAGTAAAATCATCATACGACTTATTTTATATTGGTTAACTTCTATGTTGTTTGAAATGTAATGGTCTTTTTTTTTTTTTTTTTAATGAATAATGTTGGAACTTTCCTAGTTATAAAGTTATGTTTAGTTTGGTTTTCAGAATCTATTTTCAGAAATTTTTTCTAAGAAACTAAAAATTAAATTGATGAAAAAAAATTAAAAATGATGTTACTGATAGTCCTGGTGAATGGGCTAGACCGATCCAAGCTCCTCAAGCCCACTGGATAACCTGCAAACAAGTTCAGCGGGGAACGGGGTAGTCCCCCGGCGAACCCTCCGGTGTATGAATTAGAAGAGGTGATAGACAATGTAGCAAGAGAGAGAGAGAGAGAGAGATAAAAAACTTAACCTTCTTCTTGTCTTCAAGCTTTGCTTATATCCTTTGGTAATCATTTCGCTGTCTCTGCCGTTCTGACCTCCTCGCCGAAAGCTTATGCCGTGGTTCGTCTTGTTCAGGGTGAGGGGGTGCCATTCCGGCTGAGAGGTGTTGTCGCAATAAATGCTGTGATGGGCTGCATTAATGGTGATGTGCTGTGGCAATAACTTTGTAGATCTTTGTCTGCTGACGTGGCCTATTCTGCACCTGCCACGTGTCCCAGCATCATTGACCTTCTCTGCCCAGTTGGCCTCCAGCTGTGCTGGGTCTTACTAGCCGGGTTGTGCAACGGGGTCTAAATTGTGGGCCTGGGTTTACTCACGGTGGGCTGTGGTCCTTATGGGCCTATCCGTGTCAAAAAACACATCATTTTTATATAATTTTATCTTTTCCGAGGGTAGAAATAAATTTTTTAAATAATTTTTTTTGGTATTTATTTTCATTAAATTAGTTTCTATTTTTTCAAAAGTCAAATATGGCGACAATTTTGATGTTATTATTAAATCAATCTATTAAATCAAAAAATCCAAAACTTGTGGGTGCTGATTTATGATTGCACAACTAAACAGATCTCTCTACAGAGATCGAGGGAATTTAACTAGAGAGCACGTGACAAAATAAATTAAGCCAACACCTGCACACAAGAAAACAACAAACACCACGGTGGCTCATCCACCCAAGGACACTCCAACGATCAAGTCAATCAACTTATCTCTCAAATATATCAATACAAAATAACACTAGTTGAGAACATACCTTAGACCTATAGGAGTGCTCTCTTTATATGATGATCAATGTCCAACTTCATTTAGAAGTCTTATTTTCTGGGACTCTATCTTTTATAAGGATATCATTTATTCAAGACTCGTCTTATTTAGATTAGGATTAACTATCCTAGGAGTTCAATCTTACCTAAATAAGTAGTCTAACGTCTTCTAGAACTCTTATCCTCTATATCTCGGATTCAGATATGATCACATCATATCTCGGCAACTTGGAAGTCCACTTCGACGGTTACCATTGAGAAGTAAAAATAGAGGAGAAGGCCCCAGCATGATGGACCCAGACTCAGATAAAAAAAACTAGTTTATTTACTTCTTGTTTCCTTCCAGTTCTTTACATTTTCAGCACTTCAATTCATGTACTGCACTTCATTTTCCAGGAGTAGTTTCAAGTAGTCGTTTTTGTAAACATTTTCAAGGCTGGGTTATTTCATTGTAAGTTCCTATTTACTTAATGAAATTTAGTTTCTGAATTATTCTGTACTTTGTTATTTCTTATAAATTTCTACTAAAATAAGCCACCAGTAAAAGTCCTCTTCATTGAGGTTGAAAGAACTTCAACACAATCGTCTGATAACTGGTTAGCAATTAAAAATTCTGTAAGGACTAATTGATCTTTACTGGCACGCTTAAATTACACTATTAATCCTTGAAAGCCAAAAAAACCAACAAAGATGAACAGTTTAATTTATCATTGTGAGCCTAGAATGGAATCCAAAAATAAAGTATAGAGAAGTATGAAGAATAAGATATGAAGGGGAGTCATACCTCTTCCTTTTCTGTTCCCTTTTAAAATTCCTACATAAATTCAAGATTTCTTTTCACTATCTCCCTCCCCATTCACAGATCCCAAAAAATAATAATAAAAAAAAAAATCTTCCTTATATGGCCAAACTCATTAGGTGTTTGGCATGCACTAAAAAAGTATACTTTTTTTTTTATATACATATACTTATTTGGGTCACATCAATCAACATCTATCAACATCTTCTACCTCCTTTCTTTACTTTTTTACACATTTTTTTTTTATTATAAAAAGTCAAAAAAATAGACTTATTTAGAACATTCCAAACCACCCCTCAATGATTATTTGAAAATCTTCCTTCCTCCATTCATCAAGGTGCTTGAAATGATAGTTGTAACAACCCCGACCCATGATTAACATTAATCCATGCTTAATTATGCCTAATAAGTAATTAAAGTGAAATTTTGCATCATATGTTGCCTTATTTGTATTTTTATTTATTTGACGTAAAAAGATCTTTTCATGTTTCCGTTTCGGTTTGTGAATTGAAGGCCTTATCGGTATCCGATTCAAAGATTGACTTGATTTATGTGTTATTTGGGATTTTTAGAAATTTATGGTAGGTTCAATTGAAATTTGATTCGAAACAAAATTATTAGATTAATTAATGTTCATTAGCTTAGCTTAAGCTAAGATTAATTATATCAATTTCATGAAGCTTATATAAGACCACTTGACTTCACTAGTTCATTTGGCTCACTCATTGTCACGACCCAAACCCCGCCCCTATGGGTTTAGTACCGTAACGAAGGCCTGCTTAACAGTAATACAGTAATACAGAGTACAGGGGCTGGCGGAAGCCAATACAGTAATTAAACAATGTCCAATGAGCTATGACAGTCTGTATGCAAAAAGACTTTCATGCACATATATACAGTCAGTGACAAAACGGTATGTACATTATATACAATCATTCAGAGCAGGGACTTAATCCCTATTAAACAGTACAGCACAGTTTATCAGTCTAAGCGGTTATTACAAAAACATATACAGAGACAGACGGGGGAAATTAAAACACCCCCAAGCCAAAGCTTGACAAGCTCGGAACCTCGCAGTGAGGCACATAGGTTGGCTTGACAAAACTGGAGTTTACCCCGACGCTTCTAGCCGCAGTCTGGTGCCTGTACACCTACATATATATATGAGCAATGAACTAAAGCCCAGTGAATAAAATTAATGCGTAAAGAGGTTAAGAATGAATGTCCTTACAGTAATGAAAACAGTTCATTAAATCAGTATTTCAATTGTTCAGTCATAACCGTCATATGTGGTACATCCGTTAGCATAGCAGTACAGTAAACAGTAGGTCTTAAAGACCGAACAGTAAATGATGGCTATCATACCGGTAAACAGTAGTGGTTCCAACATGGGAACCAACAGAGATCTCTGTAGCAGTAACAGTCAGTAACAGTAGTTGCTAAGGATGCCACAATACAGCTCAGAATATAGGACATACATTCATTCAATTAATAGTTTCAGTTCAGAAAGCAGTTCAGTTAAACAGTCAGAAATATTCACAGTTGAACATATCTTTACACAATTTGTTACTCACAGAGTTCTTGGCTACAATAAGCTAGAGCGCGTCTCCAGTCGCCAACCCTACACAGTTAACAGATCGAATACACACTAAGCTACACAGTTTGGGAGAGATAATAACTTAATCCCTAATTTGCCTCGGTGTGTTCTACATCTATATTCTTATTAAGATGTCTTAAACTAGGCCTAAGAATGCCTAGGATGGAATGAGGATGCAAAGATACACTTTAAAAGCATTTTCAGAATTTTCAGAAAAACAGAGTCCCGCTCGAGCATGGGTTTCCCCGCTCGAGCGTACATGCAGACAAAGGGATACGCTCGAGCGTGGACTTCCCCGCTCGAGCATTCTGCAAGACAGGTCAAAAGTACTGGATGTGTGAAAATCACGCTCGATAGGGCGCTCGATAACCGCTCGAGCGTAAGACAAAAGGTCCCGCTCGAGCGTCCAATACCCCGCTCGAGCGGACTGCAAAACATAACAAAGTACTGGATGCTCGAATTCCCCGCTCGAGCGCCACTTTCCCCGCTCGAGCGGGAGTGCAAAATCTGGAAAACCCAGATTGCACCTTCAAGTTTAAAACCAAGTTCTAATGCACTAAAATCGATCCTCTTGGGCTGAAAACCTGGAAAACACTTGTAAAAACATAGTATGACATGTTTTAAAGCTCAATTTGAGAAATCAAAGCCCAATAGTAGTTCAATTGAACTCATTTTCAAACCAAATTTCATGAACAAGATGAACATGCAAACATGCATGAATCAAACTCAATTTTCAAGCTTCAAAACATGCTCTAATGAGCCAATTCTTCCAAGAACAAGATGAAATCATGGATTATGATCAAAAGATGGACATGCATGCAAGATTTCCATGAAATCAAACTCAAGACTCTTCAATGTACACATGCACGCATGATTCAAGCTACAATTCAACATTATTAGACCAAATCTTGACTTAGATTACTAGAGGCTCATGAATCATGTAGGAACAAGCTTTGAATACACAATTAAAAGGATAGATTCCTTACCTAGGTCCTCAAAAGCTCAATTAAACAATTATCCTCAAGATTCCAAGCAAATCCCTCAAGAACACATCAATTCTCTCACTCCCTCTCTCTCTAGATCGACAAGAACAAGGAAGATGGCTGATGAAATGTTTGTGTTCAATGTAATAAGGCTTCTAATTGTGTTGGCTAAGTGGGCCACTAAGTGGCACTAATGTAAATAAGTCCAACTCTTGCCAGTTAGCTTAATTTAATCTAGTTTAATCATACCAAATCAATTTTCAGATAAATATACCATAAAATCACATAAATTATGACGATCATAAAACACTAATCGATTTCCGGTTCGGCCGCCGATAAGGCCTTCAATTAGCTATTTAAACACAAAGACATGAACAGATAATTTAACGATCGAACAGATAGAATACAATTCAAACAGATATACTCGATCAATCAGTTTTAGATTTCAGTCAGTTAGTTCAGTATTTTTATCAGTTCAATTACTTATCATAATCAGTCTCAATTGAGCAGTAATCAGTAATTAATCGGTAAGCAGTGATGAGGGTTATTACACTCATCACTCAATTTCATGCTCTAAACGTGGGAGTAAGAGAGAGAGTAGAAAGAGTTGACTCTAAGCTTGAGAATTGGAGAGCCTTGGAAGAGAGTTGAAGGAATTAACTTGCGAGCTCAAACATTCACACATCTAAGCTAGAATTGGGGCCCCTAAGATAAGAAATCAAGTTTTTTTAGTTGTGTAATTGGAATACTTACCACATGAATTCAAAAGAACTAAGTGAATTGAAGCAAGAATTAAGTGAATTGAAGTAGAAAAGAAGATACATGCATGAATGTGCATCTCATGTCAATTAGAGCATATTGTCTATGAATTTATCTCAGGCATGTTCATATTTTGGTTATGGTCTTAGAATTCAACAAGTTTTTGGAGTTAAACATCTCATGTGATCAAGTTTTGAAAGCTTTGGAGTTAAGATACTTCATGCATGTTATGTTTTCAAAGAGTTGAGTGTTGTTTTACAGAATTGGCAAACTTTTGGGGCTTGATTTTGTGAAATGATTTAGAATTCTCAATGTTTTCCAAGTTCACATATGATTCCTCAAGTTTTTGGCCCAAAAGGATGAGTTTTGGAGAATTTGATTTAAGTTTGGAAACTTGGAGGTGAATTTGGAAATTCCAGAATTCGACCGCTCCGCTCGAACGGAAGATTCTGCGCTCGAGCGGACACCTTTGTTTTAGTATCTCCACTCGAGCGACTAAAAGTTGGCTCTTCCAGAAGTTCTTACATTTTGCAGGCCGCTTGAGCGACAAAAGTTGCGCTCGAACGAAGGTATGTCTCTCACGCTCGAGCGAGCGTTGAGCGAGCATCGAGCGAAAAAATCAAGCAACCAGCACTTTTACAAAAGTTTACAGACTGCTTGAGCGACAGATTTTGCGCTCGAGCGACCACTCACATTTTTCATGTCCGCGGGGAGCCTATTTTCAGCAAGTTTTGTTAAGTGTTTTCAAGTGCATTTCAGCATCCTCATTGCATCCTGGGCATTCCTAGGTCAAGATTAAGACACCATAATGAGGATAAAGAAGTACAAAAACACCAAGTCAAGAAAGAACAAAGTTAATGTTTTCTGGGTATATAATTCAATATGTATTCATTCTATACCGTGTAAGGCACGCGCCACAAGATATCTGAATTGCCTACTCTGTTCGTTTACTTGGAGCCATCTGTTATCTCTGAGTAATAACTTAGTAAATCTATGTTCAAGTTAAATTATTTTCTGTATATGCAATAAGATCTGTTTTACGAAATGTTATGTTCTGTGATCTGAATGATTGTCCAATTTTCAATAAGTATTGGTGACGTAAGTACGTTATCTGTTCCTGGTCTGAAGGTTCCTTTATGGAACTGACAAGTTATTTGCACTCGGCTAGATGGAACTGACAAATTATCCGTTCCCAGTCTGGAGGTTCCTTTATGAAACTGACAAGTTATTTGTACCCAGTCGGAGGTTTCTCTATGGAATTGACGAGTACGATTTTTGACATTCTTTATGTGATCTGTTAGCGCTAACGGATAAACCATGTAAGATCAAGCATGAATTTTTTATTTCTGTCAATGACTCAACAAGATTACGAATATGAATCTGTTTCTATATATGAACTTAGTTGTGGGACATCATTCAGTTAACCCCTTACTCTGTTATTATTCATAGGGCTCTGATTTACTATTTATATTATGTATGTAAGTGATCAGGCACGTGACCAGGCTCAGAGTTAAGGACCTAGCGTCTCGTTTTTGTCAGCCAGCTATTGTGCCTCCGAGGAGGTTTCCCTTTATAAGCAAGTCAAATCTAAATGGCTTAAGTTTAAGACTTTGCTTTCTTTTGAATTTGGGACAAGTTCTGTTCATCTATACACTGGGCTAAGTCCCACTTTTGTTTTATCTGTACTTGTGAATGATGCTTGACTAATATATATATGTGTATATACAAATGATGTTACATGTCATATGTATGTTATCAAAGTTTTAAATTTATGTCCCATATACGTCAACACAGTATGGACTATATATGTTTCTATTTGCTTCCGCAGCCCCTAATCATGAATCAATCTATTAAGAGACCTTTGGTAATCCAAGGGTTACTGGCCAGTTGCGACGCTAAACCTATAGGGGCGGGTTTGGGTCGTGACAATAATACTTGGATATCCAAGGTAAAAGGTAATATGGGGTAACCTTAGATCTTATTAGAATCTAACCTAACATAAAAGGGATTGTCAAACTCATGAGGATTTGATACAAGATATATATATATATATTATTTCCCACTACAACTCTCCCCCACCAGAGGAGCTCAATGGGGACTACTTCTGAAACTCCCACTACCATTTCCTCTTGTGATGGTTAACAAGGACTATAACAACCCCACTCTGTGTTATGCTAATTAATCTTCGTTATGCTTATAATTATATGTTTGATATGACTTTGAGTGCTAATTATATGACTATATGTGTGTTCTCGAATTTTGATCTGTTTACCATAGGAAAATCTGTTTAATTTTCTGTTATAAAATTTAAATTGAAGGCCGTAGAGGCAACATAAACCAAAATTGACTGTACTAATGGGATTAGCATAATTTTTAGAGTCTATGGTGAAATTTAATTAAAAATTGATTCGGATAAAAATAATTAGATTAATTTGACTTAATTATGTTCAAATTGATTAGGCCTAAGCCTTAATTAGCCAATATGATTAGTGAGACATATATATATATGCTAATCAAGGGCCTAACTCACATTTATGAGCTCATCTTTATCACCTCTTGGCTGAGTTATACATTTTAGAGAGAGAGAACACTTGCTTAGAGAGGGAAATGAGAGAATTGTGAAAGAATTGAAGGAGATTTGGAGAATTGGGCTAGACTACACTTAAATTCAAGCCATAAGTATGATTGTCAACCTTGATTCTTGTAATTAGAACATGTAGAAGTTGAATTCACCTAATTCTTGAGTTCATTTGCATGTAATTGTATAAATGAAGTATGAATTTCTTTGAAATGGAAGAATTGAGTTGAATTGTGTACATGCATGCATGAATCACCAAGTTGAGCTTGAATTTCATAGAATTTTCCATATGCATGAAGCTACATCTGACATTTTTGGTGATGTTCCATAATTTTACCACTTTTCATCTCATGCATGAGAGTATTGGAGAGGTTTGAAAAGAAGAGAGTACAATTCATATCATACATGGTTTCAACTTCACGTTTTGAGTTTGAATTTGGAACAATGGTTCATGATTTTGAGTAGTTGGTCTCAAATTACCTATGTTCCCATGTCATGTAATGTTTTCCATGTTTTTGTACCAAGAACACAAGCTTTGAACCTTTGAACCTTTGAACATCAAGTTTGAACTTTAAATACAGTTCTGGAAATTCCAGAATTCGTCATGTCCGCTCGAGTGGGGAAAGTGCCACTCGAGCGTAAAATGCTAGCCCCTAGAAGTTTTGCAGACATTGATGTCTGCTCAAGCAAGAATAATCAGGCTCGAGCACTCACTCACATGTTTTGACTCTTGGCTCGAGCGACCAAAGTCACGCTCGAGTGCAAAAAAGAGGCAGCCAATAATTTTGCCGCTCGAGCGGAGAGCCTTATTTCAGAAATTTTGAGAAGTTATTTTATGCTTCGTTTTCCATTTTCTTTCATTTCTAAGCACTCTCAGGCATGCATTGAACATCCTAAATGAATTAAAGGACACGAAAGAAGCCTAAAAACATTAAGTAAACTAAAGAACAGATTGAATGGCATTATGACCCAATGTGTTATGAATTATGTAAGATCAAGTGCAATAACGAATCAAGCATCGCAACACTGTGAGTAATATCTTAGCAAAGATATTTTTGTATATGCATTATTTTCTAAACGATGCCTATGTGGTAAGGTTCTAAACCTTTGATGTGATATCATGAATGAGTAATCAAATCACTCAATTCGGAATGAAATATATGAAGTGTTCAATGCACGAGTATGAAATGGGCCTAAAGCCGTTCAGAACATTAAGTAAGAGTGTGAGTTAGGCCTAAGTTCGTTTTGTATGATTGTTAAATGGGCCGAAGGCCGTTCAGGACGAGGAATTGAATGGACCTAAGGTTGTTTTGGATACAAGAATGAATACGTATATGACCATGGATTTAAATGTGTTCACACAAATGTGCAATGGACCCAAGGTCGTTTTGTGTGTAAAGGACCTAAGGTCGTTCTGTGTGTGATGGACTCAAGGTTGTTCTGTGAGTAAGTTGGACCCAAGGTCGTTATGTATGCTACATGGACGAGGTCATTTTGCTTTATTATTGATTTCCAAGCGTAATAGTGAATTATGATTGTAAGAATTTTGTTCATGAACTCTTTTGCTTTGGTATCATTCACTGGGCGTTAGCTCACCCATTACTTATATGAATGTAGGTGAGCAGCGGGATGTCCAACCTCAACCCAGTGAGCAGTGAGAAACCCAGTTTGAGGAGTCAACCAAGGTCGCCTCACGCAAGAGGCCTTACCTTTGTTTTGCTTTTCCTTTTGTTCTTTTGTGGTCATGTGTGACTAATCCTGTGTATAACCTTGGTTTTTATTACTACTGGTTTGAATGATCCTGGACGTATGCAATACATACATAATACGACTGTTTGTATGGTATGAGTTATTATATAAATATGAGAATGTTTTGATTAAGCCATGTATGCACAGCTTATTGGACAATCCTTGTAAATCTTGCTTTCGCAATTTGGCCCCTATTACTAAATATGATTCGATTTCTGACTGAGGCCGCAGGTAATCTCGTGATTATTGGCCGGTTATGACTCTAATCCATAGGGACAAATTGAGGGTCATGACAAGGACTCTTTGTCACCACACACATGTTCATACTTTTCACATTAATTTGACAAGAATTACTATTAAATTAATCAATGAGAATTTTTTAAACGGAAAAAATGGCATTGGATTCAAATTTTCCTTAGCTAAAATAAAATGTAGGAGTTTTTCTAATCTCAAATATCTTACCCAAAATCACTTACAAATCATAAATATCGATTGAGTTTCATTTGAATTTTTATTATTTTTAGAAAATCTTGTGCCAGTTTTTCATTTTAAAAACCTTCTAATTTCTTAACTCTCTCATTAATTCTCAACCACACTTTTCCTTGTCTCTTACAAGCATTTGAAAATGGAATTATCTGATTGGAATGCACGAGTAAATTACTCTGAGCCATATGCATTGCACACATAAAAATTTTCCAAAAAAATATAAAAAATAAACAAAGTTTTATTTGGGTTTTATTTAGATTCAGTTAAAAAAAAAAAAAAGAATTTTTTTAAGATTCCTAATATTAAGATTTTATAAGATAAATAACACATAATATTTTTATAATAGTTAAAATTTCTTAACATTCTTACAGAGAAAATTCGACTTAGAGAAATTTCAAAATTTCTTTATAAATTTCTCTGTAATCATACTAGAGAAATTTCAAAATTTCTCTGAATCGAGTGAAATTTCTCAAAATCGGACAAAATTTCTCTGAGTCAAATTTTCTCTATGAAAATATTGAGAGACCTTAGCTAATAAAAAACAATATCTTAGATCTCTCTTACTACACAAAGTTTGAGAGGGATGCTTTACAAATTTTTTCAAAAAATAAAAAAGCACCTTTGACTATTTAATAGTGAAAAATATTTTAATTGTTTCGTTTCAACTTATTTAATAATAAAAAATTGAAAAAAAATTAATTTTTAGATAAATTACACTAGTCTGTTTTGATTATTTTTCAAATTACAGGTGTTCCACTATGAGAAAACAATTTTATTTCATACACTAAAATTTGTTCATTTTCTTGTAATTCATTTCTACCTGGCAACAATGGTTGATACACTGCTCTACAAAGCAGACAAAATTGAAATGACTACCCTAAGATTGTGACATGTGAGAGTGAGAGTGAGAGTGAGAGTGCTCTTCTAATCTTTTCAACTTTTTACTTTTTCTCAAGGAAAATGGTAGTTCCTCCAAATATTTTATAAATTTTTTTACCAAACACTAGTATAAATATGATATTCAAGGAGTCACATTATTTGATAGAATATTTAAGATCTTCAATATTATTACTAAAGTTATCAATGATAGAAAATTCTAAATGCTAAAATTCAAAATGAATCACAAAATTATTTACATAAAATATAGTGGACAATTAAACCCAACTATAATAAACAGCCAAAAATGATTTGTGACACTAAAAAGTTGGGCACTAATGCCCTTAATTTTCATTTTGGGTAACTGTTTTGTTTTTTTTTTGCCTTATATGGAAATTAGGGGCATTAGTGCCCAACTTTTTAGTGCCACAAATCAAAACCCATAAACAGCAATGGATGGAGAAATTGTGCAAATGGGGACTTAAAAGTAAAATTATTTAGATTTTAAGGAATTAAAGTAAGATTATATAAATTTTAAAAGCCAAAATATTAATTTATTTTATAAATATTTAAAATTACATTAAAGTAGTGAGACTTTTCAAAGATTTTTTTCCGATAATCGGGTGTCTGGACCAGCTTACGAGCACCTCGATTAATTCTGGGGTTCTGAAGTTAACGATCAGACAAACTTCTAGTGACACCAAAATTTGAAATGCTTAGCCTTTGTGGGAGTCAAACCTCTGACCTCTTTGGTAGTAAGCTCTTTGGGTGAGATTTTTCAAAGATTTGAGATGGCTAAAATACTAATTTATTTTATAATTACTAAAAATTGTATGAAAATTTTCAAAATTTAGGATAGCAAAAGTGAAATTATTTAGATTTTGAAAAGGTTGGAGTAAAGTTACATAAATTTTGAAGGGGACAAAATGTAAAATTCTTGTATAAATATTCAAAGTTATATAATAAAAGTGTAGTTTTTTCAAAATTTGGTGGGTGATAACCCTCACCCACCATTCATGTGTCCATGATAACAGAATTTACATTCAAAAAAGATCTTAATTTATCAAAAAAAATTATCTAATTCATTTTACCATTTATATGTTTGAGACCCTATTAATAAACGACAAGATTAATCTCCCAAATTAATCCATCTTAGTACTACAGAATTTTAAAAATGAAGTGTCAATGGTGACTGTGGGTTGTTTTGGGAAATTGGTAAAAAGTTAGTTTTTGGCTTTTTACCAAATTTTTTGGCTTTTTTGGAAGTGATTTGGGAAGTTGGTAAAAAGCTGACTTTTTGCTTTTTAGTTTAATATTTATTTATAGTGTTAAATCAAATTAAAATGATCAAAATATCCTTAACCAACATAAGAGATTTATTTTTTTATTTTTTTTTCATAGGGCCTAATTTGTAATTTTACAGCTGTATTTTTGGCACTTGCCAAATAACTTTTCTGACATTTTTAACAGTCACGTTTTTAAATATTTTATCCAAAAACGTGACTTTTTATCATATTCTCAAAATGGCACACAGAGTGTATCTCACCAAAGAAGAAATCTGTTTGGCATTCTAATAATAGACCACATGTTCACTGCTCATATTACCCTTTCACATCATTATTGTCATATTTCATTTAATTTTATCAAAGACAGTGTACAAGCTGACAAGCACCCACATCATAACAGACAGTGTATCTACCTTTTTGAAAAGGTAAAAGGCCAAAATAATAAAAACAAAAATTACCAATAATCCGATCACCTTTTTTTTATCATAATAATGTCTACAACAATTATTCATCCCATTAAAAATATTACCACTAATAACATTAATGTATTAAAAAAATAAAAAAATACAACTCCAAGACCAAAATATCATATCATTACTGGTGGGACTCACTGCCACCTAATTAGTAGAAACACTAATTAATGCTCCCACCCATTTTCCTAATGTCTCTAAACTGTAATATCTCTCTTACATACTCATAAAATAAAACTTTTAGATTATGCCAGT
Organism: Camellia granthamiana; assembly: GCA_036172215.1. Classification (NCBI taxonomy): domain Eukaryota; kingdom Viridiplantae; phylum Streptophyta; class Magnoliopsida; order Ericales; family Theaceae; genus Camellia; species Camellia granthamiana. The sequence continues at coordinate 49,597,731 of CM069912.1, read as the reverse complement.
AATGTACAACATATATTGAGCTAACACTCATTGTCATGTTCAATCTTGTTTGACAAATATTAATGAGACTCGAATGAAAAACATTCTTACATCCAAATTCTCTCATTTTATAAAACCAATTATTCTAATAATTTTATTATGAAATGAAACAGGAATATATGACAAGTTGACATCCAATTTTATTGAAAAATATAAACAAGTCATATTTGAAATCTCCAGTCTTAAGCTTGGCCCATTTCCAAGTTAACTATTAAATATTAATCTACCATCTGGGTGACCCAATGGATTATGCATTTGCTTTCTACAAGGGCGTGCAGGGGTCCACTCTTAGAAGACACAATTTGTATTCGGATTTGTGCGCTATACTCCGATCGACACTGCCTCCTACTATGGTGAGTAGATGAAGTCTATTATGCGCTCCAGTGGTGAATCTCTTCCTTTGAGTTGGGTTGTATCTGGCCAACAACCGATTATTCGGAGATCAGGATCCATGGATGCTATGATATCCCCACAAAACGTTCTTTTTTCTAGTTCAAATATATATATATATATATTAATCTTCCAAAAATATAACTACTGTTTTGTGAGTTATTTATTTATTTGTTATAATGTATCAAATACAAGAAACTCTCAAAATGTAGACACAAAGATTTTTTGTTTTTAAATACATTTCAGTGGAAAGAAAATGATAATAATATATATATATATATATTTATTTAAATGGCTAACAAATTACTTATGCATATGTGTTAAAAAAATTAAAATTTTAAAAGAACTAATTATAATTATATTAAATTTGTGAGGTTGAAGGTATTTTCTTTAAAGTCCAAAAGAAAGGTTGATGTAATCTACCCAAAAAAAAAAAAAAAAAAAAGAGAGAAGAAGAAGCCGAAGAAGAAAAAGAAAGTGGATAAAGATGTATCAACAATAGAAGGATGGATTATGGCCTTTGTCTTTTTGCAATTAAAAAAAAAAAAAGATTGAATTATACTAACAATCCTTATAATTTAAAACTTGTGTTATTTTGATTTTTAACTTTTCAATTGTAATATATTTGACCTTAAATTTTAAACCTTGTTCCAAAATAAAGACAATCAAAGATGTTTTCTTTATAAACAGTCCATTTCAAAAGTAAAATCGTCATACAATTTATTTTATAGTGGTTAACTTGTATATTGTTTAAAATGTAATGGTCTTTTTTTAATAAATAATGTTGGAACTTTTCTAGTTACAAAGTTATGTTTAGTTTGGTTTTCAAAATCTATGTTCAGAAATTTTTTTCTAAGAAACTAAAAATTAAATTAATGAAAAAAATTAAAAACACATTATTTTTATATAATTTTATCTTTTGGGAGGGTAGAAATAATTTTTTTTGATATTTATTTTCATTAAATTAATTTTTATTTTTTCAAAAGTCAAACATGGTGACAATTTTAATATCATTATTAAACCAATCCATTAAATCAACAGATCCAAAAATTGTTGGTGTTAATTTCTGACTTCACAACCAAACAGATCTCTCTGCAGAGATCTAGGGAACTTAGCTATATAGCACATGGTAGAATAGATTAAATCAACACCGGCACACAAGAAGACAACAAACACCACGGTGGTTCGTCCACCCAGGGATACTTCGAACGATCAAGTCAGTCAAGTTATCTTTCAAAGATATCAATACAAAATAACACTAGTTGAAAACATACTTCACACCCAAGGGGGTGCCCTCTTTATTTAATGATCAATGTCCAATTTCCTCTAAAAGTTTTATTTTATGGGACTCTATCCTTTATAAGGATATCATTTATCCAAGACTCCTTTTATTTAGATTAGGATCAACTCTCCTAGGAGTCCAACCTTACCCAAATAAGTAGTCTAACATCTTTTAGGACTCTTATTCTCTATCCGAATATTTTGAATTCAGACATGATCACATCATATCTCGGCGACTTGGTCCATCCACGTAGCATCTCGGCTAACAATCTCAACCACGTGGATAACCAAAAAATGTGTAACCACAACTGCCCTCTAAGTTCTATTACCTCAGTAACTTGAGGTAATGGAACTATATCGTTTGATCTCTTAACATGTCGGCTAAACAACATACTAGAGGTACTTTTCCGACCGAGATCATGACTCGTCGACTTCAAGAAATAAGGACTCAAATGTCCACTCGTCAAAAACCAAGAATCAAGATGATCTTTCTCAGCCTCCTTGCTCAATGTTGGCCATTTATTCCTACTAAGTTCCAACAGACGACGTCAAATTGTGGGCATTGATTTCTGACTTCACAACCAAATAGATCTTTCTGCACAAATCTAAGGAACTTAGCTAGAAGGTACGCGGCAAAATAGATTAAGCCAACACCTGTACACAAGAAAACAACAAACACCACGGTGGCTCATCCACCCGAGGACACTCTGACGATTAAGTCAGTCAACTTATCTCTAAAAGATATCAACACAAAATAAAGTAGTTCAGAACATAGGTTAGACCCACGGGGGTGTCCTTTTTATATAATAATAAATGTCCAACTTCATATTATTTATCCAAGACTCCTCTTACTTAGATTAGGATCAACTCTTCTAAGAGTCCAACCTTACCCAAATAAGTAGTCTAACATCTTCTAGGACTTTTGCTCTCTATCCGAATATCTTGGATTCGGATATGATCACATTATATCTCGGTGACTTAGTCCATCCATGTGACACCTTGGCTAACAACCTCAGCCACATGAATAACCAAAAAATATGTCCACAAAAAATATTTCATATATTAAACATATCAATTACACATTAAAAACTTAAAAACTTAATAACCATCCATTACATAATAATCATAAAAAAATGTCTGCTAGTAACAAATACAGCCATCTATTACATAATAACTATCCAAAAATATTAACAAAAACAACCACCCATTACATGATCATCATCCAAATACATACTAAATTTTTTTATCTTTAGTAGATAGAAATAATTTTAAAAATTTTTTTAAAAAAATTGACATATACTTTTGTCAAACTAGTTTATATTTTCTCAAATTAATGACTTTGTCCTTGAAATGGAGTAATTGTATCTTCAATTGTCTTTATTTAGAATGAGATTTAAAATTTATGATCAAATATATCACAATTGAAAGGTTAGGAATCAAAATAATACGAATCTCAAACTATAGGGATTGTTAGTGTAATTCACTCTAAAAAAATATTGATTTTAACTTTAAAAGTTAGCTTTTAAAAGAAATAATATAAGTTGTGTTTAGAATTGACTTATTAATGACTTTTTTATTAATTTTTTAGTGATTTTTTTTAAAAAAAAAATAATTCAGAAAGCTTTAGGTTTTTAGGTTTTACTTGACTAGAAAGTTAAAAAATAAAATAAAATAATTGAAAAAAAAATATGCACGAAAGATTTTTTAAAAAGAGTAAAAAAAAAAAAAAAAAAAATGGACCTCTTTTGTCTTTAGTTAAAAGAAAAATCAATTATTTTAATTTTTAAATCGGCGAATTACACTAACAGTCCTTATAGTTTAAGACTCGTGTCATTGTAGTCTCTAACTTTTCAATTGTGACACATTTAACCTTGAATTTTGAATATTGTTCCAAATAAGAACAATTGAAGATAACATTGCTTAATTTCAAGGGCAAAATCGTCAAATTGATAAAACATAAACTAATTTGACAAAATATATGTCAAAAAAATAATTTTAAATTTATAAAAATTATTTCTACCCACCAAAGATAAAATTATATAAAAATGATAAATCTTTTAGATATTTATTTATTATTTTTTTACCAAATTAATTTTTATTATGTGTTTAGATGATAATCACATAATGGGTAGTTGTTATGATTTTAACATGTAATCGATATATTTAATATATGAAATATTTTTAGTTTTAGATTTTTTGATTTAATAGATTAGTTTAATAATGAATTAAAGTTGTCGCCATATTTAACTTTTGGAAAAATATAAACTAATTTAATGAAAATAAAAACAGCCACCCATTATATGATCATCTAAACACATACTAAAAATTAATTTGATAAAAAAAATGTCTAAAAGATTTATCAATTTTACATAATTTTATCTATAATGGATAGAAATAATTTTTAAAAATTCAAAAATATTTTTTTGACATTTATTTTTGTCAAATTAATTTATATTTTACCAAATCGATAATTTTCCCTTGAAATTAAACAGTGGTATCTTCGATTGTCTTTATTTGGAACAAGATTCAAAATTCAGGATCAAATGTATTACAATTAAAAAGTCAAAAACTAAAGTGGCATAAGCCCCAAACTATAGGGACTGTTAGTGTAATTCACTATTTTAAAATTTTTCCACGCTAAACAAACAAGAAAGAAGTCGTTTGGGAGGATTCGAGATAGCTGTTGTGAGGCGATTTGGGCTCTTTTCAAGATTTATTTTGATAATTCGAATTATTTATTTTTTATGGCACACCAAATACAACTTATTTGCAAAAACTTAAGTTGGTCGGATATCGGTAACACTTTTATCAAATCACATTTATATATGAAAAAATGAATAGTAGGTATGATTTTAAGAAATGAAGTTGAATACAAATATGATTTGATAAAAAGGCTACATATCCGATTAATTTAATGTTTTACAAGTACGTTATATTTAATATACCCTAAAAATGAAAATTTTAAATTATCAAAATAGAATCCGAAATAAGTTGAAATAGCCATATAACAGTGACTATTATGCAGTGTGCACAACAGTCATTTTGATTCTTGTTTGGGATTAGTTTTTTTTTAATGATTTTTTTGTCGACGTCTTTTTTATATTTAGTAAACTTTTTTTTTTTATAAAATATGTTTTTTTTAATTCTTTTAGATTGTTTTATATTAAATAGATCGGAAAAGTTTTAAAAAAAATTGACACATTTAAAAAATATATTTAAAAAAATTAATTAAATGTCTAACGACGCCCATGTGACTCCCACGCAAATGAATAATTTGGATTGTTTTGGGCAATGTCATACGGGCATGAAATATTTTTTCTAGAAGGATGGAGCACATTTTCTTTGTTGGCAAATCATTTTCTAGGATCAGATCAGCTATATCGTTTTATTTTTTATTTTTATTCAAAAGCTATATCATCTTTGGTTTCTCGCCCATATGTCTTTTCTTCTTTTTAATGCATCCTTCTACTGTATTGTGGGCACCAACAGATGGTGTTTATAGCATGTTGGGTTTGATAGGACGGGCTGGATAAGGAGAAATTAGAATTTATCAGACTTAAATCTTAGAACTATAAATTCTTGAGATTATTTGGTTGGATTGGATATGTATCCCGTATTTATTTTTTTATGGGATTAGATGTATAGAAAGGATTTTTAGTGAATCTAATATTTGGTTGGACGGGCTGGATATAATAAATTAACAAAAGACTATTTTACCTTTTTTTCAATTATTTACTAAGTAATAAAAATATTAAATATATCTTTAATATTTTAATTATTTTTAGCTAGATTAAATAAAATTTTATTTTATTTTATTTTTTACACAATTAAATAAATTTATTTTTTAAAAAATAAATAAATAAAATATCAATAAAAATATATGTTATTTTTTTAATTAAAATTTTAAATAAATTTATTTTTAAAAATAATAATAATTAAACAATGAAATTAAATAAAACATCTATTAAAATTTAAATAATGAAATTAAATAAAATATAAACAAAATTTTAAAATAAAACACATCAATAAAATATCTATAAAAAATTATTTTAAAAAATTACATAAATAAAACATCAATAAAAAGTTAAACAAAATTATTTTATTTTTACATTGAGACATTTAAATTTTATTAAATATAATACATAATTAAATAGTAGAGGATCAAAATGGTCATTTCACATTCTAATCCCAATAGTAAATAGTCCAATGAAAATTGTCTCATACCCTCTCTAAGATAGTATAATCCCCCATATGGGGGATAAGAAGTCCGGCATGTCCGACAAACTAAAAAAAAACCAAGCACTAGATAAAAAGTTTTTCTTGGATTACAATCTCAATAGTGGATAGCCCCCCCCTTATCCCTCCAATCAAATGCACCCTTGAATCTTATTATGGCCTATTTTGGTTATTGGATTAAAAATTAATTTTTTGATTTTTTAATTTTTTTAAATCATATCACTTCTTTATTTTTTATATTTTTTTTAAAAAAAAATTTAAAAAAACTACCTACTTTTCAAAATAAGCCTATGTATTTTTATAATAAATATTACATATTTTTTTTAAATATTACATTTTTTTAAAAAAAATTATGATAATTTGTAATTCAAGAATAAAATTATGCATTTCGTGGTAGCATTACACATTTTTGTGGTAACAGTTCACATTTTTTTATCCAAACATTTTCTAAATATAAAATGTATAATGATACCACAAAAATGTATAATTTCATTTTTAAATTACAAATTTTTATAACTTCTACTAAAAAGAATGTAACATATATTAAATAATATATACATATGTTATACACTCTAAAAGAATGTGTATTATAAATTTTTCTCTAATGGTATTATCAAATTTATATCTAACCAATTAAAATAAAACAACACACATTAATGCATACTTGTATTATTAATTACTTGAATGATGTGATACGTGCTACAATTTCATATCACATTACGATTCAACGCATACTCCACCGATGAATTTATTTTTACCTTCACCTTTCATACTATTAATAATTATAAAAATTTTAAAACTATCAATCACAGCTATCACTAATGAATTATATTCTCAAAATATTTTATAAAAGAAAATCAAATCCAAATAAACTTGTAAGAAAAACTCTCTCTCACACTCTTTTTTGCTATATGAAACTGTCATGAATCTAATTTGGGTGAAAGAAATTTGAAAAAAAAAAAAAAAAGTTTAAAAACAAATTGTTGGATTTTAGGCCTCGATTGAGAACAGACTATTTTAGTGACTTTTTAACTTTTTACGAAAAGATATGTAGAAAAGTAGAGAGAGTGACGTGATAACTTATAGTGACTTTTTGATATTTTGACTAAAATATATAATTGACAAATAAACCCTAAGACACAAGATTGAAACCAGAAAACATATCTGGACCATGACAAATCCTATAACAAATATATTTGGAAGTACTCATATAGAAACAAATCTTAAACATTATCTTTAGTTACAAATTATGAATGGGATGGACTTTAGATGAAAGGATGAAGAAGGTTAGAAGTGATTTTGACACCATCATTATTTATGGAGAGACTACTAATCATAATTCATAATCTTCTTCTCCACGCAAAGTTGCCTGCGCAATTATTTCTTTAAACATTAGGCAAAGCGAAATTGACAGCTAAGTTTGATAGTCAAAACTCCCAATCCAAATAAAAAAAATTTAAAAAAAATTCCATTTGTTTCTTCACGTTTCGTACAAAAAATAAAAATAAAAAACAAAAATTTAGGTGGAATTGCCTTGTTTGGGATGCAATTTTTTAGTTAAAATAGTCAATAAAATAAATAAAAAGGTTAAAATAACTAATAAGATAAAATATCATATCCAAATTAATATCATTTTAATTTTTTTTTCACGACCATCAATTCGAATACAAAAAAAATAAATAAATCAAAATTCATCTCAAACAAAACTTTTTTTAGTCAAGTTAAAAAGCCAAATAATCAAAAAATTAGACTAAAAAAGTCCATCTCAAACTAGTGTAATTTAACTGTTCAAAAAAAAAAAAAAAACTAGTGTAATTTAAAATTTTACTAATATTATCACACTATTATCACTATTATTACCGCTGCCAGAAGTGGAGGGAGCCCGGTAGCATGTCTCTCCCCAACTTTCTAAATTTTATGTTTTATTATAAAATAATTATTTAATTTGCCTCCCCTATTTTTTCTTTTTTAAAAAAAAAATCCTATAACTTGCACCATTTAAACATTTATTTTATAACAAAATCTCTCTCATGTTGTAAGTCTACCTTTAAATATTTATTTTTTATTATTTCTAATAATGCTTGTTAGTATATTTTTATTGATATTTTGTTTTATATGTAATAAATATATTTACAAATATAGAGAATGATTACTTTTTATTTTTTGATGAAATACTTGCTTTTCTTTAGGAATGACCATTCCAGTAAGTCAAAATCCTAATTCCGTCACTGACCACCACTAGGGTCGGTCCTGAGCTAAGGCAGGTCTCGGGCTCCCAAATTCTATCTAAAAAATAAGGTACCGAAATAATTTCGATCTGAAGTTATTTCGGTCTTTAGTTATGTTTGGTTTATTAAAATAAAGTTGAATGGAATAATCATTCCATCATAATATCTATTTTCATGTTTAATTTATTAAAAAAAATTACAAATGAAATCATTATTTACCATTTTGAGGGAATAGTAATTTTAGAGACTAAGGAATGACCATTTCATTCAATTTAATTTCATTTCAGTGAACCAAACACTACATTATAGTATTAGTAATTTAAAAATGAAGGTTTAAAAATAATGAATGGCTGCTTCCCAAATTTATGAATTATTTATTGGACAAATACTTTTTAAAAAAAGTTGAAGTTAATCAAATTTTACAATTTAATTTACTGCGTCAAAAAAAAATGTGAATAAATTAATAGTGTTAACAATAAAAAATGTTCAAACTTTATCATGATAATTATGATTTATTTCAATAATTACATATACCATATGCAACAAATTTATAGAAGGAACAAACAAAAAATTAAAATAAATGGAAGATTGTTACTATTTTACCCATATATATATATTTCAATATGTATGAGAATCAGAACTTCATCTTTTAAGTTTGCCTTAGGCCTTTAAAAACTCAAGGCCGGCCTTGATTGGCACCAATACCATTAAATTTTAAAGCCATAATTAAAAATAATAGAATTTATTTTTTATGGAAAAAAAAAAAAAGACACTCAGTCCAACCGTCTAATTTTGAATTTTGTGAGTCTATAGGTCCACCCTCTAAATTACTCTGTTCATAAAGACATATTTTTAAAAAATGACCAAACTACCCATTCTTCCTGTTATCAAGTCAGACTTTGTACAAATTAAATTTGTAGAGAGAGAAACAACGGAGCCAAGACCATCCATTTTCTTTCTACCTATTCAACTTCTCTCTCAACTCTCTCTTCTTTTCTCTCTCAACCCCCCTTAATTTCTTTTTCTCTAAAAATCTCAACATCATTAGAGAGATAATAGATCAAATTGTGGCGATCGGAGAGTTAGTAGATCTACAACAGACCGTTCTGGCTTCGATCCCTTAAACCGGTGCCAACTCACTCTCTACACTGCTTGATTCAGGATCGCTGCCTAGCCCTTCGCCATTGCCGGAACCTACTTCTCTTTCGGCTCCGCCATTGAATCTCACTCATGACTTGTCCTCCAAAACTAATAAAATGACTTCTTACCAAACTATGGCCTTATTTAGCCTAGTAAAAGGCAAAATAGACTAAGGGCTAGTTTGGCATGTTATAAAAAAAACAAAAAATTAAAAAGTTATTAAAAAAGTCAAAAAGTTATCATTATTCACAAAAATATATATATATAAAAAAAAAATACAAGCCAACTTTTTATAACATGACAATGGTACAATTTGAAGTGATGTCTACTCAAAAAAAAAAAAAAAAAAAAAAAAAGAAGTCTCAAATGATGGTACAAATTACACAGGTAGTGCACAACACATAATGGTGTTGTTCGGCTAGTGGGGGCTCATCACGGGACCCGTTTTGATAATCTAAACCGTTCAATGTGTAAAACTCGTTGATTACTATATTTCCGTACAAAATTAGGTTAATCAGATATTGATAACTATATGATCAAATCAGTTTTGTATAAAAAAAATAGACGTTGAACAAAGTACGATTGACAAAAAAACTAATCCGATCAGATAGCTATCGATATCTGATCAACGTGATTTTTTACAAGAAAATATTACTCAACGAGTTTTACATATTGAACGGTTCCGATTATCAAAATAGAACCCGTGGTGGGTCCCTACGGACCGAACAGCACCGTCCTGTGTTGTGCTCAGATTGGAGGCACCGTCCAGTTCTGAAGTATGCATCATATAGTACTGGCTTCATGGTACAAGGGATGTTAGTATGCATTTATATATTTAGGGGTAATATGGTAATTTTGTTATTTTATACAATATTTTAATATACATTTTTTCGTAAAAAGATAAAAAAGTTATCCCAAACAATTATTTTTTTTCTCCTCTATTTTTTTATCCAAAAATTTAAAAAGTGCAATTATTTAGTTCATTCCAAACAACCCCTAAAATAATTAATAAGACAAAATGTCATATTTAATTCATAATTATTTCACTTTTTTACCCCCAACAATCAAATAAAAAAAAAAAAAAACAACAACAACTTTCTAAACACAACTTTTTTAGCTAACTTAAAATAGTCAAAAAGTCAACTAAAATAACTAACTTCTCAAACAAGACTTATTTCACAAAAGATGAATCTTTTACTAATAAAATTTTTTTACTAAAATCTAGTACCCTATATCCTCATTACTTTAGACTTTTTACTAATTAATCCAAAAAAAATAGTGTGTAAAGTGTCTTCTGGTATTTCAGAAAGCTTTAAACCAGGGGGAACTCGCACACAGATTAATTGATTATTTCATTGTTTGTTGTCTGGCCGGACACATCCCACCAGCCACCTTTTCAATAGTGTTTGGATATGCATTTGTCAAAAAAATAAATAAATAATTTATATTATATAAAATAATATGGTAGGTATGATATCAGGGAATCATCTTACATTGACCTTACTATATTTTAAAGAAACAATTTCATATATTTTTCATGACGTCGAATCAAAATACATTATTCCTATCCAAAAAGAATCTTGATACATTATTTATTTATTTATTTAGAGTAAAACAATCATTTAGACGATGGTAATTTTGAACGAATATATAATTTGGTTTCTAAAACATTACCTGACAGGGAGAGAAACTGAAAAACAAATAAATAAAAACAAGGGCAATTTTTGGATGGGTTCGGTGGGGATTTGGATTTGGTGTTTTTTTTATTTTTTTTTATTTTTTAGTTTGTTGGTAGAATAATTCTTTCTGTGTGGAGGTTTGTTTCCCTCGCTTGTGAGGCATTTTCTCCTCCTCTTTAAATGTTTGGATCGTTCATTTATGCAAGTTGTTTATTTCTTTTTGAGACCTTATGATACCATTTAATTAGACTTTTTTTATCGATTTTGCAATGAAATTTTTTTTTCCCGATCTAGAAAAAAAAAAAAAGAAGGGCAAATTACACCAATCTCCATTTGAGGTTTGAAAAAAAAAATACAACATCCCTCAAAATTTTGAATTCACATTTTAAGATAATATTACGGGTATTATATGTAAGTTATGCCATTTTTTAGTTTAATTATTACAAATGACATAACTCAATACTATAGTTGGGATGAGCATGATTCAGATTAGTTTGATTTGGGTAAAATTAGGATCAATTCGTTGTCTACGATTTCATAAAAATTGAAACCAAGCCAAAACATTTAATTATGGAATCAATCCAAACCAAACAATTTAAACACAGTTCAATTTAGTTTGGAACTACGGTTTTACATAATCTGTTCACAAGAAAAATCATATAACATTTTCGAAAAAAATCAACCTATCATAAATTTTGAAAATAATAATAACATATCTACTAAACAAAAATATAACATTAAGCAAATGTTGTTCAACATTAATCTACTCATATTTTTTTCGAAATATAATTTAAACAAACATAATATTTACTAGTAAATAAATTTATTATTCAACATGTAGCAAGTATAAAATTTCTACTAAACAAATATTTTATTGTGATAATAGCAATTATAAAATTAAAATCATGCTAAATAATTATTAAAGAAAAAAGAAAGAAAAAAAAAAAAAAAGAAGAGTAACGAGAATAACAGTAAGAACAACAATAAGAGCAACAGCCCATCACAACAACATTTTGTCAGGGTGTATGGTACGTATATGTTGGGATGGGTTTTAATTCCGAACCGTAAATTTAAATTCAGAATTAATTTGTGAAAATTAGTTTTTTAATTTTTCAAGTCAAAACCGAATTATAGATTTAAAAAATCAATCAAAAATCTCTTGGTTTGGACTGGACTATACTGGTTCGGCGGATTTTTTAGTTTTTTTACCCAGTCCTCTATTATAGGAGTTATAATTAAAAAAAAAAAAGAAAAAGAGTTATAACCAAACAACATATAAAGTATAACAAAAAATTCTTAGATCATAACTAAAATAATATCATAATCAACATTGCAATGAATCATAAATAACAACACAATAGATCATAATCAAAGACTATAAAAATTGTAATTAAATATGCGCATCCTAATATATATATATTTGTTTGTATTTGTGTTTTTATACTATATGCGTTAGTTTTGGTCTATTTAACTTCATTAAAAAAGAAGTTAACGTATTTATTTTAAAATTGTAAAAATTATTTTACTTTTTCTAATGTTAAGGTATAAGTTAAAGGATTTGACTCTACTTATATTAACTAATTTTTAAATATTCAATTTAAAATCAATTGATGACTAGTGTAGGAGCTATCAAATACATTAAGGTCAAGTTTGGCATACACAAAATAATCCATCTTTTTATCTTTTTTTCATCACATCACCTCTCTACTTTTCTGCACATCTTTTCATAAAAAGATAAAAAGTACACTTATTTAGGTTATCCTAAACAACCCCTAACCGATAGTTTAGATAGCTTAAAAAGACAATATGGGATAAGTCTAACAAAATATATATTGAAGGGATAAACTATATAACTTTTTATTGCTATTTTTTTTTATTTTTTAAGTATGTGATTTGCTAGTCAAACTTGGACCAACATTTATAGGAACAAAAACATGTAGCAAACTACAAATTGGGTTATCCATCCTAAACGAAGAATACCGCTTTGACTACGCTTTTACCGAATCTATCCAAATTTTTTTTGGGTGATTGATTAATGAATCTCATATTTTGGATTTATGATTTATATAGTTTTTTTTTTTTTTTTTTTTTGTATGTGTGTATGTGATCTATTTAGTCATTTTGGATATATATGATTCATATGCCCGTCACATTGTAGTGTTACAGTTGAGAAGTTATGTTGGAATATAAGTTTACGAAAAGTACACTAAAGAGTTTTTTTAGTATATTACATTAAAGTATTGAAGTGTTAGGTTTCCGAAAATTACACTAAGGAAATTTTTGAAATGTTATCTTGGAGTGTTACGTTTGGAAAAGTACATTAAGGAGTTTTTTTAGAGTGTTACGTTTGAGAAAAGTATACTAATATTTTTTTTAGTGTTGGACTATTACCTTAGAGTGTTACGTTTGAGAAATGTACACTAAGAAATTTTTTAGTGTGTTACATTTAGAAAAAATACATTAAATAATTTATTTTTAAAGTGTTACGTTGGAATGTTACATTGAAGTGTTACCTTGAAGTGATGGAAACGCGATTAAAAATTGGATCCAAATTCCCTAAGATGATGTCCCCCAATGAAGAAGGATAGAAACATCTATAAAATCATACCAAACTTTAAAATAGAAATTCACAGTAAAGTTGTCAACACAAAAAGGACCTATCAGTAGATTAGAAATTTTTGAGACTGATTGCAATAACTGATTTCTATAAGAGACTTTCTGATAATTTTTCCTATATTTTTTCAAAAAATATTTTTTATTATGTTGTTGTTGCCTCCCACACCTTATTTATAATGGAAAATTTCAATACAGGGCATGTTTTGAAAAATTATTACAAATAAATGTTAAATTGCATAAGTTTTAATAATTAAATTATAAATCTTCCCGTGAATCTATATTAAGTTTATGAAATTATCACTGAAGGGTAATTCTTTCAATTTATAGTGAATTTTTAGTGAAATTTAAATTCGGCATTAATGATATATATATATATGTTAATAGATAGAAAAGTAATTACATTATGAGAAATATTTGCATCATTAAATAGTTCAATAGTCACAATACTTTGAAAGTCAATAAAGTCTAATAATCTTTATAAAAAAAAACAAAAAACAAAAACAAAGTTTAATAATCGATCCACCAAACCTATAAGCCCACTAAGCAAAGTCCAATAACAAATATTAATCACATACAACCCCATAATGGGGAATACACAACCTTTAAGCCAACTCCCTGTCACGACCCAAACCCGGCCCTATGGGTTTAGCACTGTAACTGGCCAGTAATCTGAGATTACCGAAGGCCTGCTGAACAGTTATACAGTAAAACAGAGTACAGGGCCTGGCGGAAGCCAATACAGTAAGTAACTAGTGTCCATTGAGCTGTGACAATCTGTATGCCAAAAACATTTTTCATGCATTCATACAGTTCAAACAGTACAATCTATACAATCATATACAAACATTCAGTACGAGGACCTAATCCCTCGATAACAGTACGGTCAAACAGTAAACAGTTTATACAATAATACAAAACAGTCAAGAGACAGGTGGGGAACACAAAAACACCCCAAGCCATAGCATGGCGTCTCGGAACCTCGCAGTGAGGCACACAGGCTGGCTTGACAAAACTGGGGACTAACCCACGCTCCTAGCTCCGGTCTGGCTGCTAAGAACCTACATATATATATAAACAGTGAGCTAAAGCCCAGTGAATAACATAATGTATAAAGAGGTTAAGAATGTAATGTCCTTACAGTAATGAAAACAGTTCATTAAACAGTATTTCAGTCTTTCAGTATTTCAGTCAATCAGTCATATGTGGTACATCCATTAGCCTATAAACAGTAGGTCCAAAAGGACCGGGCCTCAACAGACCCAACAGTAGCGATGGCCATCAATCAATAAACAGTATGGTTCCACAAGGAAACCGACAGAGCTCTGTAACAATAACAGTAAGTAATAAGTGCTAAGGATGCCACAGTACAGTTCACAATATAGGACATACATTCATTCAATAACAATATCAGTTCAGTAAACAGTTCTGTTTAGTATTCAAAAGATAACCATTTTGAACATATCTTTACACAATCTGTTACTCACAGAGATTGGGCTAATAGCAGCTAGAGCGCGTCCCCGAGAGCCAACCCTAAACAGTTAACAAGATGAACACACTCTAAGTTTAACAGTTGGGGAAGTACAATAATTAACTTCCTAATATGTCTCGGTGTGTTCTACATCTATAGCCTCATTAAAATGTCTTAAACTAGGCCTAAGAATGCCTAGGATGAAATGAGGATGTGAAAATACACTTAGAAAACAATTCCAGAATTTTCAGTGAAACAGATCCCCGCTCGAGCGCATGTTTCCCCGCTCGAGCAGACAAGCAAACAAAGGTCCCCGCTCGAGCGCAACATCCCCGCTCGAGCGGACCAAAAAGTACTGGATAGGTGAAATCTCCGCTCGACGCCCGCTCGAGCGCATCACCCAGTCCTCCGCTCGAGCGCCCAATACTCCGCTCGAGCGGACTGATGCACAGAGCAAGATGCTGGGAGCTCGTTTTCTCCGCTCGAGCGCCACTTCCTCCGCTCGAGCGGAAAACAGAAATCTGGAAATCCCAGATTTGAGTCCCAAGCTCAAAACCAAGTTCAAAAACAACATTTTCGATCCTCTTGGGCTATTTTCTGGAAAAACTCTTTTAAACACATAGAATAACATGTTTCAAAACTCAATTTAAGAAATCAAAGCCCAAGGGTGCTTATTTCAAACCCAATTTCAAACCCATTTTCAAGAACAATATGTAAACATGCAATGCATGAGTTTTAAACCAAATTCAAGCTTCAATCCTTGCTCTAAAGAGCTCAACAGTTGGAAAACATTTTGAAAACACGGACTAGAATATAAACATGGACATGCATGTATAACTTTCCAAGAATTTAACTTCAAAATACACTAAAATGGCTATGCATGCAACAATGGAGTTCCAATTCAACATTTTAGCACTAAAACATGGTTTAATCCTACAATAGAGCATGAACCATGCAAGATGAAGCTCAAAGACAACAAGAAGAAGATGGGTTCTCTTACCTAAGTCTCAATTCAAGGTAAGGAAGCTAGATTGTGCCAAGTTGTACACCAATTCCAAGCAATTTCTACAAGATGAGCTTAATACTTCTCTTAACTCTCACTCTCCCTTGTTTCTCTTGTTTGGTCGGTTGGAATGCAAGAATAAGGCTGAGGGAAATGTTTTGATCAAGTGTATAGGCTCAAGGGATAATAAGAATAAACAAAAGCCACTCAATGGCAATCCCGTAAATAAGCTACCACTTGTAATTAATTCATTTAAACCTAATTTAATCATTCCTAATCAATTTTCAGATAAATATACCATTAAATCACAAATATTCTAATGAGTCCAAAACACTAAACGGTTCCTAATTCGGCCGCCGATAAGGCCTCCAATTAACAGTTTAAACACACGAATTCAAACAGATAATCAATCAATCGAACAGATAGAAATGCAATACAATAGATATACTTATTCAATTTCAGTTTCGACTGCAATCAGTCCATTCAGTACTTCAGTTAATTCAATTATCGGTCATTATCAGTTCAGTTTAGCAGTAATCAGTAGCTAATTCAGTAGTTTATCGGTGATCAGTACGAGGGTTGTTACACTCCCCTAGTTGCATTAACATATGGTTTGTTTGGAAAGAATTTTTTTAGCTTGACTTTTTGGCTAAACTTAGCTAAATTAGCTCAGTTTTGAGAGAATTTTTTGATTTTTATAAGAGAAAAAATGAAATGATTATAGTTTAGATGTGACATTTTGTCTTATTATTTATTTAAGTTTTGTTTGGCATGTGCTAAAATAGCACAATCATCTTACTTGAGTCGCATTACCTCTTTATCTCATCACTTCAAACGCAATTCATATTTCACATATTTTAATTAAAAAAAATACTAATTTAGTATTCTCCAAACAACCCCGTAACTTAGTTTGTCTTTTTATACTTTTTTTAGTCCAAATCCAAACCTAACCTACTTGCCAAATAGCAGCTACGATATTTGTGTAATGTTTGTGTAGAGGTGTAAATTGGGCCCCACTCGAGCTTGGGCTAGCCCATGTTGGGTTGAGTGGGCTCTCATTAAAATTCGGGTTGGGTGGGGTCAACTCACAAGCTATAAAATTAGGTCCATGCCCAGGAGGTATTTGTGCTGGCGAGCTTAGGCTTGGGTGGCTTAGGCTAGACCTAAACATTTTTTTAAATTTTTTTTCTATTTTTTACATTAAAATTTTATTTATTTTTCATTAAAAATAACACTAAACCTCGAGCAGGCTGGCACGAGTTGGGCCTCAAGTCGAGTTTTGAGTAGGTCTTGAGCGGGCCGATGGGTTGGGTTGGACTTCAAAATGACGGCCTAGGCCCAGGCTCAAGCCTAGGGTTCAGGACTAGGCTCGGGCTTGGGTTTAATCGGGTCAGGCCCACCCCAGATCGCAAATGGATTTCAGGCCGCTCACGGGTTGCGAGCCATTTTTACACCCCTATGTATGTGATGTTTGTGCCATTGAAGCATGCTCTCTAAATTGTGTCTAAAAAATCATAGGATTAATTTAGAATTACTTTTTTAAGTTGGGTTTGAATTTCAATTTAAAAAAAAAAAAAAAAGTTCAGTTTGAATTTTAAATTTGTGAAAGAAAGAAAAAATAAAAATGTATTTTTGAAAAAAATAAATAAAGACTTGTCTTTTTGTTTAGTCGTCTTACTTGTTTGTGATTTGACTATTTTAATTATTTTTTAATTTTTATAAAAAAAACGTGTAAAAAAAGTAAAGAGAGTGATATGATAATTTCTAGTGATATTTTAACTATATTAGTCACTACCCAAACTAAACAAAAAAAAATTTAAAAAAAAAATTGAGAATGTATACAAATTTTAGGATAAACTACCAATAGGTTCCAATAGTTGAACTTAATTTCCATCGAGTCCTATTGAAAATAAAGTTCTAATAAAATAGTTGCTAAAAATAATTTTTTGTAATGATTTTTTACATGTCGCTAAAAATTGACAATTAGTGACTTTCTTTTGTCATGATTTTTATAAATTGTCATTAAAACTTATAATTAGTGATTTTTTTGTAACGAGTTTTTCAAACTGTTGTTAAAAGTTAAAAATTAATAACTTTTTTTTTGTGACGCTTTTTTTTAAATTGGTGCTAAATTTTATAATTAGTGACATTTTTTTGTGACAAGATTTTTAAACTGTCACTAAAAATTAATAATTAATGACTTTTTTTATAGTATTTGATGAAAAATATCATTAATTATCATAAAAATTATTAGAGAATAAGTCCATCTATTAAAACTTATACATAAGTCTCTCTATTTTATTTTCTTTCCATTGAAAAATTCAAAACAAAACATAGCTTAAATTATTATTTTTGCATATATAGAAAAGTAACTGTGGGCCATAAATACAAGTCACCATTTATTTTATTTTTAATTAATAAATTTAATATTTAAACATAATTTATTTTTTGTTAGAGATTATTTGTTCTCATTTTTTTTGCCTACTTGTGTCTTAGAGGTGTAAATTTGGCCTAGACCGGCTGGCGCGAGCTCTCCCAAAATTCGGGCCGGCCCGACCCGATCCATAGGCCACAAAAATTAGGCCTAGGGGCTATTAAGGCCTTAGTTGGGTCTGGCCTCGAGGTGGGTCGGCGGGGTTAGACCTGAACAAATTTTTTTTTACCAAAATTTTATTATTTTTCACCGAAAATTATATTTGACCTCAGGCAGGCCAGGCCAGGCCTTTGACTGGGTTTTGAGTGGGCCTTGAGCGGGCTAATGAGTCGGGCCACGGGTCGAACCAAGCGGGTCGGTTCACGGGTCGGGCTTCAAAATGACGACTAGGCCCAGCTCTAAGGTCCTAGGCTGGGCTTGAACTGGGCCTAGTCAGGTCGGGCCCATCCTAAGCTGCGGAAGGGCTTTGGGCCACCTATGGATCGCGGACTATTTTTACACCCTTACTTGTGTCTTGCATTTAGAATTTTTAAATGTGATAGTTTCAAAATAACTAAAAATATATTATATAAAAAAAATTCTAAAAAATTTCTCAGAAAAAAATTTCAAATTATTTTTTAAAAAAATAAAAATTAATTTGATAAAAAATAAATATCAAAAAATTATTTTAAAATTTTTAAAAATTAATTTTGACCCTTTGAAAGATAAAAATTATATAAAAATAAAAGTATTTTTTTTATTTCTTTACCTAAAATAATTTTTTATATTTTTTTATAAAAAATTCTGAAACAAATTTCTAAAATCAATCTATAATCATATCATATGTATTAATTAATTACACAATTCTATTTCAAGATTTTTATATTTTAATATTTTCATGGGGACAAAAACTGAAAAAGGGTAAATTAAATTTGAAGCAGACAAGAGAGAGAGAGAGAGAGAGAGAGAGTAGAAATTACAAATTAGATGTACTTTTTCTTTTTTGAACAGAAAATTACAAATTAAATGTACTTCACAAAAATAATTACATGAAAAATTTTAATAATCAAAATTATAAAATTTTGTCATTATTTTGAAAACAAAAATGAGTGAAACACCAATAAATTTCAAAATATAATTTTGTGAACTGTTTAATCCTTCCAGTTTTTCATAAATTCAAAAGTTTCATTAAAGTGGAAATTATTCAAAAAAGTAGTCACTTACATCTTTGGATTTAATTTTTCAAGGATAAAAGTGGGTTTTTCTAAATGTAAAATTACATATTTGGACAATCCACACTATAGAAGTTTAGGATTTTCTCTCATTCTGGAATAAATCCCACATTACGAACAAAAATGTAACACTCCAATAACGTAACATTTTAATGTAACACACTAAAAAACTCTTTGGTACGTTTTTCCTAAATGAAACAATGTAACATTCCAAAAAAAACTCTTTAGTGTATTTTTTAAAACGTAACACTCCAATGTAACACACACAAAAAACTCCTTAGTGTACTTTATCGAATGTAATACTTTAATCAATATAATCCTAAACTTAACACTTCGACACAAAAATACTAAAAACCTCCTTAACGTTCTTTTTCCAATGATAACACTCACAATTTGAAATTATACATTTGTTTAAAGTTTACTAAGAAATTTTTGTACTCTTTTTAGAATGGTTTGAAAATCTCATATCCTTTTGGAATGATTTGAAGAATCTCACATCTTTTTATTTTGAAATGGTTTGAGAATTTCACATCTTTCTTAATTTTTTTTAGAGTGTTATATTGGAGTATTACGTTTGAAAAAAGTACACTAATGCGTTTTTTTGTGTGTTACATTGGTGAGAGGGAGTTTTATATGTGCATTAGGGCCTAGCTAGGCCCAAGCGTAGTAATAGGCCGTTTTGTGGGCCGAGGTAAAAAGGGGCTTAGTGAAGTGGACCATGGTGTTAGAGTGGTTAGCTCGGTCCAAGTAGTTACGGTCACTGCGGTCGGGATGGTGATTATTAGTTCGGTCATAGTATTCAGAGCCGAGGTGCTTGGGCTTCTTAAGCTAGACCTTGCCTTTTTAGCTCGGTCAAGGTTTGCTGTAGTTAGCCCAGTCCCAACGGAAGAAAACCGAGGTACAAGTGAACATGAACCGAGCTACATGTTGCATATAGAGGCGCCGGGCTAAGTATGAAAGAGATAGCGTTAGCTCGGTCATACTATTGTCCAAACCGTGGTAAAACCATTTCACTTGGTTTAAGCAGTGATGGGGGTGTTGAAGGATAAGCATTATTTTTCAGGAGAGTGATTCCTAGGAGGACTCTAAGTGAAGGAATAAGAGTCTTACTAGGATTGAGCCACGCGGAACCTATAAAAGCTCATAACATAACCTATGGAGAGGTAACACAACTTTGATCCTCGAATACACAGAGCTTTTGTCTATTTGTCTATTTTGCTGACTTAGGCATCGGAGAGGTATCCAGCACACACCCGCCGGTTAGCTCATGTTTGTGTTTTTAGGGAGTAAAAGGACGACGTTTGGAGGAGTGCAGACTTGATCAACAGGATTATACGAGAAGAATTATTTCGTGCTCGTACAATTGGCGCCATCTGTGGGAATTCCAGAAAGAACAAAACCTCTTAATCAAGTTATTCCTCTCTAATTAGAAGCAATGGCGCACAATGAAGATTTGCCGTAATCCGCTATCGACGGACAAACCCTAGAGGGGGGCGGGAGGCGTGAAGGTTTGCCTTCTATCCCTCCCATGGTGGATTTAGAACCCCAGCGACAGAACCCCCGGAGGGATGCAAAGGGGAGGCGGGCTAACAGCCCTCGTCGCTCTCAAAGTCCTGAAAGACAGAGGTAGATGATGGACCCTCAAGTTCTGGAGGATCGCGTGAAAGAGCATGACGAGTTAATAAGGAAGATGGCGGCAAACATGTGTAGACACCCCATTTTTGACCGACCTTAAGACTCAGACGTCACCGATTGAGCGCTCGGTGATGTTGCATACTGTGCTCGTTCAGAAGCCTCAGAGTCGCGGCCGTGCGCCCTGCCTCCAGACTTCCGAACTCTCTTTCGTGCCCTGCCTCGGTTTGCGAACCAGACTCGGTTTTCTCTGTTTTCTTTCCTGAGGGGAGGGAGTGGTCCCGTAGACTATCTCTCAGTGGCCGTGGGCTACTTTTCGTGGCCGTAGGCCATTTTGCCCATTTCGGAGCCCGGTTCCCGGTTTTCGGGACCATCAGGCCGTGTGCCTCGGTTCGGGACCGCCCAACCATCTCCGATTTCTCCGATTTTTGGCAAGTGCCTCTGTTTTATCATTCCGAGGGACACTGGGGCATCTGATACCCACTTCGTGGCCGAACACCACTTTCGGTGCCTGCAGCCTATTTTCGGGACCCCGAACTGCGTGATTTGGGCCCCGAGCATTCATTTCGCATCGGTTTTTGTTCAATTTTGGCAGGTACCTCTGTTTTAGCATCAGGAAGATCACTGGAGGGTGGGAGGCTAGCAATTGTTCCAGAAAACCAGTTTTGCTCCTCCGGCGCCCGTTTTTCTCACTTCCGGGCTAATGTTGAACACCCTAGGGGTATTTTCTTCGAGCCGAGACTACATATTTGTGATAAGGGGACATGGGAGGACCCTAAAAAGTGGTGGTCGGCCAGTAATTGTGACTTTCATTTTTGAGCCTCTCCTTCAAGTTCAATGTTGTGACTCCTGTTTCAAAGTTGCCAAATTCCAACCATGGGGTCTTGTTCTACACACATGGGAGGACCCTAAAAAGTACTGGTCGGCCAGTAATTGTTACTTTCATTTTTGAGCCTCTCCTTCAAGTTCAATGTTGTGACTCCTGTTTCAGAGTTGCTAAATTCCAACCTTGGAACCTTGTTCTACACACCTGGGAGGACCCTAAAACATGGTGGTCGGCCAGCAATTGTTCAGTTCATTTTTTGACCATGGCCGGCCGGCCAGGAGGAGTGGCTGGCCGACCAGTTGGGGTGGCTGGCCGGCCACCTTCAAGAAATATACCTGGCCGGCCTGCTTTCTGCTTTTGAGCCCTTTACAGCTGTCCAGCTGCTTTTCAAAATATCCCTGTCCTCCGGGGGATATTTTGGGAGGGAAAGCTTGGATGTATTTCCCTCCCCTTTTACACCCCTTTCTTGCCCATTTAAGGGGCTGATCCCCCTCTTTGCTAGGTTTACAAAAACTCTTCTCAAGAGCCTCTCTCCCATAGCCTCCATCTTCATCTCCAAAACCCTAAAACCAAGCTTCAAGTCTTGCTCATTCCTTCATCAACCCTAAGCCTCACCATCACCACCTCCATTCCAGCAGCAAAGGAGGGTTTTTCAGAGGCTAAGGACCAAAAAATTCAAGCCAAGAAGCCACAAAAGGTTTGTCTCCAAGGGTAAGTCACTAATTCCCTTTTTCTAGCACAATTTTGCATCAATTCTTTACCCTATTTGCTCACTGTTTTGGGCTTCGACCCCTACTTAAAATGTCACTATTTTGAGCTATTCTACAAGTCTGATTAAGGGTTCAACCCCATTTGAGAGCCCCATTTGGTACTTGTTTCAATACCTCTTGGAATGCCATTATTTTGCATGCTTTCTTTAGCTTATGAGTGATCTGATTTCGAGCCTGATATAAACTGTGAGTGGGCCTATTTTGAGCCCCTCTTCAACATTTAAGAAGGGCTCAACCATGTTTGGTTACTCTATCATGCACTTGCTTTGTAATTCTTTCAATTTACCGTAAAATTGCATGATTTATTTGGCCTATTTGTGATTCGATTTGGAGCATCTCATGAACTAATATTGTGCCCATTTTGAGCCCCTCTTCAACATTTAAGAAGGGCTCAACCTGGTTTTCATTCTCTGCATACCACTTGCTTTGAATTCATGTTCTATTCTTGCTTTTGCATGCTATTTTTAGCTCATGAGTGATCTGATTTAGAGCCTGATATAAACTGTGAGTAGGCTTATTTTGAGGCCCTCTCCAACATTTAAGAAGGGCTCAATCATGTTTGGCCTTTCTATCATGTACTTGTTTTGTAATTCCCTCAATTTACCGTAAAATTGCATGCTTTGTTGGGCTTTCTTGGCTTCTGTTTTGAGCCTTCATCAGGCTTATAAAGTGTCTTATTTTAGCCCATTCTTCATGTCTTGTTAAGGGTCCAAGGTTGTTTGATGCATGCTTTTGGTACCTCATGTTATAGCCTTTGTTGGCTCATTATTTTGCATGCTATGTTTAGCCTACCTACATACTGAATTGGGGGTTGTCATCTCTTGTAAATGTGCATATTTTTGGTCCCTCTTTAATTTTGTAGAACTGTGTTTTTCAGTTTGAGCATTTTATATACCACTTGCTTTGTAATTCTCCTCTTTTCCCCCATTTTTGCAAGCTATTTTTGCCATACTTGTGATCATTAGTTGGCCATTCTTTGTACTGGAAAAATTCTATTTTAGGGACTGCCTAGCATCTGTCTTTACACTTCATATCCATATTCTGCATATTTGGCATAGCTGCAAGTCATTTCGGGCGCATAGCATAGCATTTCGGGAATCGGGTGTAATTTTGTCATAATTCGGGGGCTATTTGTGCATCATTTTAGCTACTGAAATTTGCATTTTTCATATGCCATATGCCACGTCTCGTTTCGTACATCATTTCATGCCTTCGGGCCATGCCCCGGTTTGCGTGCCCGTGTGCACGCATTTCGAGGCACCTCATTTTTATCCGTCGGCGGCTTATGTGAGTGCGGCTGAGGCCCACTCATGTTAGTGTAAGCCCAATTCGCATTGCGTATTGCCATTTCATGCCTTCGGGCCATGCCTCGGTTTGCGTGCCCGTGTGCACGCATTTCGAGGCACCTCATTTTTTATCCGCCGGCATCCTATGTGAGTGCGGCTGAGGCCCTCCCATGTTGGTATGAGCCCATCATTGCATTTTGCATGTCATTCCGCATGCCTCGGTTTGCGTGCCCGCGGGCACGCATTTCGAGGCGCCTCATCTCTTTATCTGTCGGCCTCTTATGTGAGTGTGGCTGAGGCCCTCTCATGTTAGTGTAAGCCCAATTTGCATTTGGAGTGCCATTTCATGCTTTAGTATCATTGCCTCGGTTTGCGTGCCCGTGTCCACGCATTTCGAGACACTTCATTTTTATCCATCGGCGGCTTATATGAGTGCAGCTGAGGCCCTCTCATGTTAGTGTAAGCCCAATTCGCATTCCGCATGTCATTCCCCATGCCTCGGTTTGCGTGCCCGTGTGCACGCATTTCGAGGCGCTTCATTTTTTATCCAGCAGCCTCCTATGTGAGTGTGGCTGAGGCCCTCTCATGTTGGTATAAGCCCGATTTGCATTTTCCATGTCATTTGCATTGCGTATGCCACCGCCTCGGTTTGCGTGCCCGTGTGCACGCATTTCGAGGCACTTCGCTTTTCATCTATTGGCCTCCTGTGTGAGTGTGGCTGAGGCTCACTCATATTGGTATAAGCCCATATTACATTGTCATGCCATTTTTAGTCTCATTACATCGCGTGTGTCATTACCTCGGTTTGCGTGCCTGTGTGCACGCATTTCGAGGCATCTCGTTTTCACCAGCATAGTGCATACTAGGTTGTATCTTAGATTGCATTCATGCATTACCTCGGTTCGCGTGCCCGTGTGCACGCGTTTCGAGGCATCTGATTTTCATCTGCATTGTGCATACTAGGTTGTATCTTAGATTGCATTCATGCATATCATGCATATTGCATAGTGTTCGGGATAGGAGTTAGCCCGGGCACGGGAAACGAGGCACGTTTCGCATCCCGAGTGACGGAACGGGTCTCAATTCCCAAGTCACCGACACTCCGGATTACCCATGATGGAGTTAGGTTTTGTTGTAGCATTCATATGCATTCATCCTATATTGAGTTGTGCAATCCGACTCCTCGGCTATCATGCATTGATATGCGTGATTGGTGGCACGAGGATCGAGGCATGCATATATTTGTGAAATACATTGCTATGCCCCTTTCCTGCTCTCTGTTGCAGCAAAATGAAGAATCAGCAACTTTTCGGAGTCTGGCACGCATTTCGAGAAAAATGCAAACAGAGGCTAATCGGGGCACCGCCATGGATTTCCGCGCAAAGGCATCCGAGCATGCATCATTTCATCATCCGGAGCAGAAGCAAGGCAGTCCCTGGCTTGCATGCCAGTTTTACAGCTTTCTTAGTTAATTTGTAAATTAATTAGGATTTTTGTATATTATTCGGACTGTATTATTTCGGACTGTACTATTCTCTTATTCGGGTCTGTATATTTATTCGGACCCTCTGCGCGAGGGCAATGCTGTAATAAGTGTGGGTGAGTGTGATGTATGTCTTCCAATCCCCATTTCTTTCTCCCTTTTATTTACCTGCTTACAATGGTTAGATATAGGGCATATTTCAATTAGCATACAGTATGACAGCATGTTTGCATCATTCATCTGTTTTGCATGCACCGGGCTCGGCGCATCATACAAACTGCATTTGTATTTCAATTCCTAAATTGAATACGTGTTAGTTGTAGCATTCCATATGCCATGTTTAGAATAGCCGAGCCTGCTATAGTTGCATTTTGCATGTGTTGCATTAGGCATTTCAGTATACTTAGGATCATACATGATTTCTAATGTAGTTTCTGTTTTGGCTTGGAGTACTCGGTAAGTTTTATGCTTTAGCATCCTTGCATGCGTGTGAGTGACTGCCATGAATAGCATGCTTGCCATGAGGCTATGTGCTTATGTGATATAACTGCCTTGAATGCTTGTGGGTGAAGGTTGAGTTATTTGAATTGGGACAATGCATTGACTGTTTGTTTTAAGCCCACTAGATAGTGGCAACATCACTGTTTTCTAAGCCCACCTGAGGGTGGCAAATCCGCATTTTAGCCTACCTACGGGTAGCACCATCACACCATTTTCAAACAAACAAACATGAAATGTTTTGTTCCAATTCAGACGGCCCAGTCTATACTTGTTTGCTGCGAGCATCACATAGTAACCTAGGCTAATAACCGGAATAAGAGCATACAATGTTTCCAAAAGCAGATATCATGGTTAGTAGAGGCCGGTCTTTGACCGGGTGAGCGGGGGTGCTCACGATGTGACCTTCCCCAATCGTACCCAAGTTCCCGAGCCAACTTTGGTGATGACGGACACGTGGCCTTTGGCACCGAGTTAGGGTTTCCTAAATTTCCCATTTAAAAAATATTTAGGTGGCGACTCTGTATCTGGCAAAGCAGTCCATGTTTGGCACTTCTTTCAAAAAAATCTGTTTTCAAAACGATTTTCCGGATTTGGACTCTTTGGTTCAAGATTTAGAACCGTGGCACAAATCGAGTCCGAACTGTAGCGAGGTCCCTCGCGGGCTTGTTACAGTTTCTGGCGACTCTGCTGGGGATTTAGAGAACTTGACTCGAACTCGTGATATCTGTTTTTGACTACACCTGTGTGTTTCTTTGCATTGCATTTGCATTGGTGCGCCTAGGACACCGTGTTTGCCATATGCCATTCCCGAACGATTTGCCGGAGGCTTGTCTTGTCAAGTCATGTCCGTAAGGCTGATCGGCTCTGGGCTCTGACAGCATGGGAACACAAACCCCGGTTTTACCGGGGCACCCTTTTTGACTATTCGACCTAGTGCATATTCGGAGCCATAGTGACCATTCCAAGCTAGGACAGGTTGCTTACCCGTTTATAGGTTGTTTGAAGCCGCTGCGTGCGTAGTGAAACCCTAGTTCCTGACAAAATAGGACAGGGAAAACCTACCCCAACATAGGGGTGTTTTGGCTCTCACTTATCTGTTATGTGCTTGTTAGAGTGCGTCTCTACAGGGAATGCATGTATCAGTTGAGTTTGGGCGTCAGGCCTGCGGGCATCAGTCAGTATCTGAGAATCAGTTATCCGCGGATACCGGATTCAGTTTTGGGGACAGTGATACAGGAACAGTGATCAGTGGTTGAGGACAGTGTATTTCCAGCTTATCAAAACTGCGTGTTGTATGCCCGACTGTGTGTTGTGTGTATTTAATTTAAGCTGTTATGCTGTCCGTTTTTCTGGTTATTTATTTCCTTTTCGCTTTATTTATCTTTTTGCTAGGGCAGTTTGTGGCACAATTGCTTCCGAACCATCAGATATTCCCCAAGCACTTTGGACACGAGGTCGCCGACTTATTCGATCCGAGGATCTAGTTGACGGACATCCGGTGTTCCATTCACTACCCCCGGTTATTAGAAGGAGGCCGAGGAAGCGCAGTCCATCAGAGCAGAGATTATCGAGACAGCGGTTTATTTTAGCAACAGACAGTCGAACTGAGATTTCTGTTTCCGCTATAGAGATACATTTACCGGCCATTCAGATGGAACATCAGGATACATCAGGGATGGAGGCGATGATGCCCCAAATGAATGAGAGCATGAAACAGATGCAAGATGATGCTATCCGCCAGGCGGAATTTTCTAAACAGCAGGCCGCTGTCATGGCCCAGCAGTATGAGCTGATCACCAGATTACAACAGCAGAATGCAGCATCTGCTTCACACCAGGTCCCTCCTCCACTAGGGACGCATCAGATTCCCCCTCCACCAGCAGCTCCACTGCCTGAGCAGGCACCCACTGGCCAGAATACCCTGCTAAATCCTCAGAATGCCCCTCCGAATCCTCAGAATACCCAGAACACCCAGAATACCCCCCCAAATCCACAGAACACTCCGCCAAACTTCCAAAACACTCAAGAGGACACGAGTCTTCCAACGGGGCTGGCTCCGCCCCCGCTTCCGCCGCAACTGTCCAAGAATCTTACACCTAATCACCCGGACTCTCCATTTGAGTTCGAGGTAGACCAGACAGCTCTGAAATTGAGCAAATTGGAAAAGCTCTTCAAGAAATCACAGGGGGTGAAGGCCATCCCAGATATTGAAGACGGCTACACTGACGTGGCCGTGACACTGCCGGACAGATTTAAGATGCCGCAGATTGATCGTTTTGATGGATCAGGGGATCCTATGGTCCATCTCCGGCTATTTTCAGACGTCTTGAGGCCGATGGGCCTAACCCGACCGCAAAAGCTTTCTTTATTTGGCAGAACTTTGTCAGGGGTTGCGGCCATCTGGTACGCAAAATTGGAAGATGATGTGAAGAGAAATTGGGATGAGCTAGCCGAGGCCTTCGTTGCACAATATTCATATAATACTCAGATCGAGATTACAACACGTGATCTCGAAACGACGAGGCAGGAACAAAAAGAGACTTTCTCTGATTTTGTAACTCGGTGGAGAGCAAAGGCATCGATGATGACCTTAAGGCCAACTGATAAAGATCAAATCCGGATGATTGTGCGCAATCTCCAACCTAAGTTAATGCAGAAAATGATCGTACTCCCTTTCCCCACCTTCTCAGATTTACACGAGATGGGGGTACAGATCGAAGATGCGATGAAGCAAGGATTGATCGATCAGGATCGGGAGCAGCCCCGAAGAACATTCAACCGTAATAACAATACGGGCCCGAGTGGCTCCGCCAACACAAGGACTTCAGAGGTCGGTATGGTCACCACCACTCCCCCTCCTCAACCAAGGCCCGCAGCGGCCACACCTTTTTCTGATGCATCTGGGAGCAGTAACCAAGCTTCAAGATACCAATCCAGGGGTCAACGAACCTTCTCCCCACTACATATGCCTTTGTCCAAAGTCCTCGGGGTTCTAGTCAGAAAGGGGCATATGAAACCCTTGGAACCGAGGCCCCCTCCAAATCCACTCCCTCCTTCCCACAACCCAGCCAAATATTGCAAATACCACCAGCAGCATGGTCATGATACCGACCAATGTTACAGGCTGCGTCATGAGATTCAAGACCTCATTGACAAAAACATCATTCTACCTCCCGAGAGACCCAACGTCACAACTAACCCACTCCCAGCACATAACCAAGATCCACCCAAAAGAATCAATCTCATCCAAACTGGGGACGTGTCTTACGACCCTAGTATCTACATTACTCCCTCCCACCTACACAAGCCAAAGGTGATCCTTCCTGATAGCACTGACTTGTGCATGATGGACACCTCCACAACCCAACCTGAGCCAAAGGTGGTGACCACCGAAAATGGAACGGGGCAGGCTTCCGAGGAGAGCAAAACTATTGAGTCTGGGGTGGAACAGTTTGAGAATTTAGCTAGCAGAGCTTATGATCCGAGTGAATATATCTTGTCAATGAGCCAGCCTAAGCTGAGTATGGGGCTGCCGAAAGAGGCTGAATTGTGTATGATCCGGGGGGACAAACTTGAATCAGCGGGGGATGATCTGACAACGATGGAAGAGGACTTCGCCAACCTCCAGTTTTTCAACGACCAAGAATCAGGGGATGCATCAATCAACTGGTTCGAATACGAGGAGTCAGCAGAAGTCGTCGGGTGGTTGGATGATCAGCCAGATATTGTACCATTTGTGGCCGGAAGGGCCGAGGGTCAGATTGAATTGCCGGAGAGCGCCGGTACAAAGAATTCCGCTCGGGATCAAGACATTTTGAAAACCGAACAATTAACGCTGGAGGAACAAGAAAAGAAGTGGGATTCTGAGAGGATCCGAAAAGCAAAGAACCATGAAGAGGTTGAAAGTGCTGCAAGCACGAGGGCAGGACATGCTGTGAGCATGTGGAATGAAAATACTGAGAGTGCAAACATGCCCGAACCAGACAGGTGCCTGTTAGATGCTAATGGGATGTGGTGGGAAGATGACGACTTGTATCTCGCCCATACAGACGAAGATTGGGCGGGTGGCCAACCAGACAGCACCTGGTACCTCGAAGAGGTAGACCATATGACTAGAAGTGGGCGGTACTTCAAGCCCCCGCACCTAGACCAACCAGAAGCATCTGGTAAAGACAAGGAAGCTGAAAAACAGAGAGAGAAGCAAATTGAAGAAGAGGCTGTGCTGAGGCAGTTAAAGAAAATACAAGCAGACATCTCCATTTGGGGACTGCTTATGGCTTCAAGGGTACATAGACAGGCTGTCCTATCTGCTATGGACAAGGCCAAACTCTCCATCGAAACTACACCAGAGCAACTGGTCGGGCTGGTTTTTCCGGGAGGAGGTTCCCCGGCATTGACCTTTTCAGACAAGGAGCTGCCGCATGAGGGCGTGGATCATAACAGACCTCTCTACATCTCTGTAGAATGCAAGGACAAATGGATTCCGGTGGTACTTGTTGATACCGGGTCCGCTATCAATGTCTGCCCAGCCAGAACGGCGTATGCAATCGGGTTAAAGCCCGCAGACTTCACACCGACCACTCAAGTAATCAGAGCCTACGACAATACAAGTAGGGATGTCCTAGGGACAGTAAAAATCCAAACCAAGATTGGGCCTGGACAACATGAGGTAGATTTTCATGTCTTGGAGGTCCCTGCATCCTTTAACATGCTTTTGGGGCGACCCTGGTTGCATCAGGTAAAGGCCGTCTCATCCACTCTACATCAAATGGTGAAATACCCCTGTGGAAAGGGAGTAGCCATTGTGTTTGGGAACTCATCAATCCATCCCCCTCCGGAGATATCTACGCCAGTCTTAGAGATTGAACACGGCATGGAGGACGTGTTTATATCGGGGTTTACTTTGGCCGAGGCCCGGGTGGTGCAAAACATTATGGCTGTGAATGAAGGTGTGTACGTCAGTGCTCAATCCGTCTACCTCATGAACAAGCTACAACATATCCCCGGGATGGGATTGGGAAGAAGCGGCAGGAAAGGAGTCGCAGCATTGGCCGAAGTGCCATATAACCCGCATACCTTTGGACTGGGTTATCAGCCCACCAAAGAGGACTGGGTGAGAAAAGGTAAGGAAATGGCCGGTAGAGCCAGAGCAAAACAGGCTGGGAAGCCTTTTGATTTAATGCATAGGCCCATTCAGGGTACCCTGAACGAACGCTTCGTCCGGGAGGGGGAGGACTTTCCATTTTGCGGCTTCCCAGAGCCGTGGCTGAACGCGGAGAAGAAGCGCGTGCCAGGCTTCGAGATCTTTTTCGACCTGCAACTATCCAGGGATGATGTTGCCACAGAGCAGACAGACCCAACAACTGAGGTTGAGCAGAATAAGGCAGTGGATCCTGAGGGCATTGAATTTGAAATGGGGGTAGCACTGGCATGTCTCCTCTCTGATCCTCCGATCGACCAAGAGTGCTTGGGGGATAATTTTGTGGTTTCCATGATTGGGAATGAAACGGCTGCGAGCCGACCAGCAGCTATCTTGGATGCATCGATCGCACCCTCCCTCACCTGGCAATACGAGGAGGGATTTTTGTCCAGCAGCACCGGGGTCAGGTAGTGAGCCGGAATCTGATTCCACCGAGTCCTGTGAGTCAGAATCAGATTCCAGCTCGACTGAGTCTGAGTCTGGTACTCCTGGGGGTGTCAACCCGGATGCCACAGTCCTGTCTAGGTCGTCTTTTTCCTTTTCATTTGAGTCTGTTGTAACCGATGAATTGGATGATTTGGATGTGCCTAATGAGAATGAACTGCCTGTGGTTTCCGAGTACTTTTCTGTGCCCCTGATTTATTGCATTAATTCAGACTTTCAAAATTTTGATCAAAATGACGAGGACGAAGTTCCTCCGGTTTTACAGCGTCTAATTGAGCAAGAGCAAGAGAGATTTGTTAAGCCATTAATGGACGAAATCATTTCCGTGAACATTGGTACTGAGGAGGAGCCGCGGCTGGTCCAAATCGGGTCCACGTTGTCTTCGGAGGAACGCGAGCGCTTAGTCGCTTTATTAAAAGATTTCAAAGATGTTTTCGCGTGGTCCTACGAAGACATGCCTGGAATCGATCCTGAGATTGTACAGCATCGGATCCCCCTTGACCCCGAGGCCCGACCTGTCAAGCAGAAGCTCAGAAGGATCCACCCGGACTGGGCTCTCAAGATTAAGGAAGAAGTCACCAAGCAAATCGACGCAGGCTTCCTGCTGGTATCTGAATATCCGACTTGGTTGGCCAACATTGTGCCGGTGCCAAAGAAAGATGGCAGGATTCGGGTGTGTGTAGACTTCAGAGATCTGAACAGAGCTAGTCCGAAGGACGACTTTCCCTTGCCGCACATCGATGAGTTGGTAGACTTCACAGCAGGGCATGCATTGCTCTCGTTCATGGATGGCTTCTCAGGATACAACCAGATAGTGATGGCACCCGAAGATAGGGAAAAGACTGCATTCACCACCCCGTGGGGGACATACTGCTACAGGGTAATGCTGTTTGGGTTGAAGAACGCTGGAGCTACTTATCAACGGGCCGCGACCACAATACTACATGATATGATCCACAAAGAGGTTGAGGTGTATGTGGACGACATGATTGTCAAGTCCAAAGAAAGAGAAGGCCACTACACCGCCTTGCACAAGTTTTTCCAAAGGATCAAAGAATTCCGGTTGCGGCTGAACCCTCAAAAATGCACATTTGGTGTTACAGCGGGAAAAATGCTGGGGTTTCTGATCACACAAAGAGGCATCGAGGTTGATCCTTCCAAAATCAAGGCCATCTTAGAAATGCCACCACCAAGGACTGAAAAGGAGGTGCGAGGCTTTCTGGGTAAACTGCAATTCATAAGACGGTTTATTTCAAAATTAACCTTGACTTGTGAACCACTTTTTGGTCTCCTGAAGAAAGGAAAGAAGTTCCAATGGGACGGCCGATGTCAAGTTGCATTTGAACAGATCAAAGAATATCTACAGAACCCACCCGTTTTATCACCACCAGAACCAGGGAAACCGTTGATTTTGTACCTATCAGTGACTGAGACCACAATGGGCTGCATGCTTGCACAAGAGTCAGAAGACAGGGTGGAGAGAGCCATCTACTATCTGAGCAAGAAGATGCTAGAGTATGAAACCCGGTATACACCGTTGGAAAAGGCTTGCTTAGCTCTGGTATGGGCTACCAGGAAGCTGCGGCACTACCTGTTAGCTCACTCCGTAATGTTGGTTTCACGACTCGATCCCATCAAATATCTTTTCGAGAAACCAGCGCTTACGGGTAGGCTAGCTCGTTGGTTGCTGTTGCTCTCCGAATTTGATTTGAAGTATGTCACACGCAAGTCAGTAAAAGGAAGAGCAGTGGCAGAGTTCCTTGCCGACCACCCGGTTGAGGGGGATGAAGCAGTTGAGTATCTATTCCCAGATGAAGCAATTCTGTATATCGACGATGAAATTTGGACGATGTACTTTGACGGAGCGTCAAATCAACATGGGTATGGGATAGGAGTGTTGTTGATAGCACCCGACAATTCCCGTATCCCTCTAGCCTTCAAACTCCGGTTCAAAGTCTCGAACAACGAAGCAGAATATGAGGCGTGCATTGCTGGTTTAGAAGCAGCCCTAGAACTAGGGGCAAAATGGCTGGATGTCATTGGGGATTCGAACCTTGTTGTGTCTCAAGCTAAAGGAGACTGGAAAGTAAAAGAGGAAAATATGATGATGTATCACCAGACCTTGGACTTGCTGATTCCTCGGTTTGAAAAGTTAAGTTTTACTCATCTACTGAGAGAGAACAACAGGTTCGCAGATTCTTTAGCAACTCTATCATCTATGATAGACATCCCGACTGGAATCCGAATGCGTCCAGTCATCATTGATCAGAAATTTGCACCTGCCTATGAGTCGATTGCAGCCATAGATGAAGTTCAGGACGAACACCCTTGGTATCACGATATCTGGAATTTCTTGGAAAAAGAAACGTACCCGCCAGGGGTAAATGCCAAAGACAAAAGGGCAATAAGAAGATTGGCCGTTCAGTTCATCATCTGCGGGGGTAAACTGTATAAAAGGGGTCATCTGGGAATGCATAAACTGTGTGTCGATGCAGAGGAATCAAAGCGGCTAATGGAAGCCATCCACGGGGGAGAATGTG